>CM060913.1:988747933-989225433 GCA_030737875.1 Allium sativum
CCGCAAGAAATTCTACCCAACGTTACTGCCTCAAATTCAATTCCCTTTGGGTGAACAGATACTTCAAGGATTTATGATCTGTATATAGTTTGAACTTCTCACCCAAAAGATAGTGCCTTCATATCTTCAAAGCAAAAACAATGGCTAACAACTCAAGATCATGAGTGGGGTATTTCTGTAATGACCCAACTTTTCAGTACCTCGGAAGTTGTATCATTTTATAGGAAAAGAAATAGATAGAAGAATAGAACTAAGAAAAGACATCATAATCTCGCAGCGGAACTTGGGACAATACAAAATAACCCAAAATATTACATAACATAATTCAAGTACATTTGGAATACTTCATACGTAGGGATACAGGTTACATCGATTACATAATAATCAGTCGTAATACTTACTTGCATAATGATAGTACATAACATCATAACTGAACCAACATTCAGATAGTTATACATAACATAAGATAGATAAGCCAACACTTCAAATCCTGCCATCCAACTACTCCAAAGTTACCTTAGAACCTGGATCACTTGTCTACTCATATTAAATATTATGAGTACCCAAGAGTTTAAGGAAAACACAAAAAATAAACTCTGGGTCAGTCATGGACTAGTATGAGTAAACGATTTATAAACAAGTTTCAATAAATCACAATGATTCATAAGACCACGCCGTGAATACGGAACGGGTTTTTACCTTATGAGATCAAAACAGTTTGCATATTTAAACAGATATTATGATAATGTCTAGGGTGTCCATAAATAATTCATAATCTAGTAGAATGTTTGCATCTCACATTCTACTTAATAA
The DNA here is from genome assembly GCA_030737875.1 of Allium sativum. Classification (NCBI taxonomy): domain Eukaryota; kingdom Viridiplantae; phylum Streptophyta; class Magnoliopsida; order Asparagales; family Amaryllidaceae; genus Allium; species Allium sativum. Next base: position 988,748,747 of record CM060913.1, read on the forward strand.
TATACAAACAAAAACCGCTTGTGCTTATGGATATTGGGTTTCCAACTATGACAAGGTATAGAATCACCTTCCGGAGGTGTATCTCTAGATACGAATACACGGGTTCAACAAGAACAACTTGTAACCTGGCCGGCCACACATGACTGACCACTCATTTCTCTTGAGTGTATCGAATATATATCACCAACGGTGGTAGCAAGCCAACCGTTCCCCGAAATGGGTCAGAATCGATAGAATAAGAAACAAGGAAATATCTCTAGATAGGTGATGATACATCCTAATGGGAGCTACCCACATAGCCATGCTGCCTGCCCGATTTTTGTCATTTCCGGTTGTGAAGCTTGAGGCTAAACCTACCTTGACACTCTTTTGATTTGCTTTGAATGCCACATTATCAAACCCGCTAATTTACTAATTGACTTCTTCAAAAATATATTACAAGTATAAAGCAAGAGAAACGAATTCCTCTGCCACTTATAACTACGTCTGAAAAGATCAATGTATGTGATTAGTTAGGAATATTCTGTCAGACATTCGTCCATACAAGTTGTCCTGGGACTGGACAAACCGAAGGCACTATTCAGTACATCCGTCTTAGTCAAATCGTTATCTAAGATTTATACAACAGCCCTTGCATTTTTCTCCATCTTCAATATATTCAGCACTTGATTCGCAACGCTTATGCAAATACGGAGTGGTTCTTTGGATAATAATCCAACCAGTCTCTCCATATAAACAACGTTAAATTGTCAAACTTTGATAGTCGGTTATTTAACTATCAAATGAAAACATGTGTGCAAACAACAATCTTATTTCAAAATTGAAATTTCTATTGACCAATCATCATCATATATATATATATATATCCTATGTTTACGCATCATTATCCTTTCACATCAATCAGTCGCTGACTGTAATCATTAAGAGAACGACTTCCTAAGTATAAATCCCGAAGGCTGAAACCAACATCAGATTCATACTCAGAAAATTATTCAACTTATCAATTCTAGTCAGTTTCTAATTTCAGTAATTCCATTTGAATTCTTATTTCAAAAATTCACATTTCCTTTAACATTTTTATTTCGAAAAATATTAGCTTATCTCCTTTATTCAATATCATGCTATACCATGTGCGAAGCACGTGCTTAAAACCTTTCTCATGTAAAATCTTCTTTTATAAAACCCGGGATAGAACATTTGGATCTAGAACGACAGTTAATCCTTTTTCTCTTGATCTACTATTATTTTATTTATCGTTTGACTTGATCTAATAAAATAATCATTTCTTATTCTCAGATTTATAATCTACAATTTGATTTCTATTTACAAATGTCCGATAATAAGTTATATAAATTATCCCTAATTTATATAATTAATTTAAAGTCTTATTTATTTAATTATTTAATTAATTATTAAATAACCTAAATAAATAAATTCTAGAAATAAATTTCTAAACCTTTTATTTATTTCATAAAAGTCGAGTTCTCGGAACAGTTCGAAATTTCGTGATGCACGCGTGTTCATCACCTGATTTTTCATGTGATTCTCACTTGGAACTTTGCCAACTTGATGGTTTCTCCTCAGCCAAGTGCCAAAGTGGTACCACCACTTTTGCCAAATGCCAAGCCTCGCAAACACGGTGCTCCAACCCATTTTCCCTACCAGTCATCGTGTTTTTCACCTCAACCAAGTATCAAAGTGGTACTACCACTTTTGAAAGTACCAACCCTTCAAAAATGCTATGCCAACCCCCTGTTTCTTCTTGCCGCGCTACATGTTTTCACCCCCGCCTAAGTACCCTGTACTATGCAGCAGCTCCGATCGAAGAAAGCCACCATAGCTCGCGCCACCGACCACTAGGACTCAGGCGACTTCGACCATGGCTCGCTCCCGACCAGGCGCTTCCAACGCCACCAGTGCGGCGGTCCGTCTCGTCTCCGACGAGATGCAGTTCGACGGTGAAGTCAAACTGTGTATTTCAAACCCAACACACACGAAATCTCACCCCACCACCAAACTACACGTTATAAAATCATGATTGTATTTTTCCTACCTTTTAGAGTCTGTTTCGCAATTATATACCAAGCCATTCAACCTCTAATGCCGTGGATCATCCACGTTTGATCAAAACCCATGATTTGGCAAAAACAATTTTGCTCTCGATCTACAAAACTAAAAATCATGAAATTTGTTTGTAAATTCTTGTTATCAGAGGCCGCACCCCGTACTACCCTGATCTATGTTTTTATGCATGTTTTGTTTTCATGTTTTCACACTTGGTTTGACAGTAAGGTGCTGTTTCAGTTTTCCTAAACATGAACAGTATATATCAACACAATGGTGAAGTGCACACATGTGTATATGTTTGTATAAGAGCATGGATCTGTTCTCAAGTCATTCATGCAATTATACACAAGTTTACAACAGGAAAACAGTTCGAGACAGCAAGAATATTGAGTGTAAACACAGCAGTAAACAATCACAAAGATCATGGCATTTACAGTCATCTAAAAGCATGAACAAAGAGGTGTTTAAGTGGGTGTTTACTCACAGTTAAAATGGTAGGTTGATGGTGTATTATATTCCCAGATTGCTTCTTCCTTTGCTCGAGATTTAGTTGAAACGAAATGGGGAAACAACCCCATATTTATAGGCTTTAAATAATGAATATACTAATGGTTTCTTTCATTTATTAATTCATTAAATCTTGAATTTCCCTTATCAAATATGTTTGCGCAGGATTTGTACAGTAGAAAATCCAAATGGAATGTTCACTTGAAAGCAACATTTGGTTTTGTCTTTCCTATCAAATATACGTGCAGGTTTTTAAAACAGAGGATATTCATGTGAAAGTTATACTTACTTTGGCATACATGCTCACGGCCTTGTTGGAGGAATGGATGGTCATACACTTTCTTTCACTTATTGACAAAAGCTTTGAATGCTTTTGTCTTCCTTCTAGATGAACTCTTATAATATGTTTTTGTTTTACTTGGATATAAACTCACGTATGAATTTACTTGGCTATCAAATTTACACCTACTTTATTGTAATTAAACTCAAAACAAAATGGATTATTTCAAGTGCATGTGTGCATTTAATGTTGCCTGTGCAGGTCTCTTGAATCATGGCAAAATATCCTAATCACTTGAGTGTTTAAAATCCTAATCACATGTCACTTTCCCCCTTGTCCTTCTATACTTGTATATGAAGTATTAAGCTAACTAATGGGCTTTGTTTTCTAGCTGAGCTTGTGTGTGTTTTTGTGAAGGAATGGGCTGAATTCGAGCCTTGTAAGTTAATGTGTTTAGCTATGTTTTTAGCTAGCTAATGTAAGGCGTATATGTGTATTGTTATGTTCATATATTCTCCAATCCTTGCTGCTATCCCTTGCGCAACAATGCTTGCATTAAAGCATTTATATGGTTAAGTTATTTCCATTTAAATCACTATTTAACTTTGTATTTATTTGACTTGATTAGCTCTTGTTTCTCGCACAAGAAAAAGGTTTCGAGTGCATGTCTAAAATGGTCGAGTGCACTTGGTCTAGGTAGCTTAGAAAAGGTGTAGACTAATACATACATTATCTAGTTAACAAGCTATTTGATTTGTTTCTTAAAAATGAATAAAATCTCTTGTTAAAGTTTTTCAATGCTTTTGCTACCGTTCCTTTAGTAATGCTTTGTCACAGCGCTTTAGTAGTACTGTCATTGTTATGTTTATTTATACTTACGTTGGACTGATTTAGCTACACTTTTGGTCGTCGTAAATAAATCTTACTTAACTGTTCTGGCCCTGTAAATGAGTTAACACATTAATAATTTAATTTATTAATGTATTGTTAAATTTTAAGTTCATTCACAAAATTTATTTTTCGTCCAAAATTTCCAGGTCATTACAATCTTTCCCCCTTATAAAAATTTCATCCTCGAAATTTGTAATTAAGTCGTAAAGTCAAGTTATAATTAAAGTTATAAACTTATATCCATAAATAATCAACACACATTAGCCAATTGTTATTTATCACAGTTATTTCCATAACTACAATATATGTTACTACCGTTAAAAATATTTCCATTAGTGTATTACTATTTCTCATTATCCATCAGTTTCTAATCGTAGATCGGTAAGCGAATAACCCTCTAAGTATCAATCCTGAAGACCGAGATCAACATTAGATAAATACTCAGAAAATTATCCAACTTAATCAATTTCCAATTAGGTTCCAATTTCTTAACTTCACATCTTAATACCTCGTTACCCATATTACTTAAATATCATCGATTTCATTTGGAAAAATTTCCCAAACCACATATACTTCCTAAATTTGAATTGACTCATTCAAATATATTTATCTGCTCTGAATTCTCTTTTTACTTGAATCCATATTCAATGATCTCTAGTTCCATTTTTACTTAACTCCGTTAGTACTATACTAATAAATTCCCAAATTAGTTATCTTCGTTTCGGAACTCACCAATCTCATTTTATTCAAATCTTAAAATCCTAACTTTATTATAAAAAGAATAAGGTACCTTCCATCACTTTTTCAATTTTCACATCCGTAGAGGTTGATGGCTTATCCATTATGGCAAAGACTGTTGGTTGCGTTCCTTTCTTCATAAGTGGGCAATCGTAAATCATATGTCCAGGCTGATGACACTTATAGCATAAATATTGTCAGACAGAAGCGTTATCCGATTCCTGTGGTTCCTGCTGAGGTTGCTGTGGCTTTTCTGCTGCTGGCTTCTTACAGAACCTAGCAATGTGACACTTCTCTTTACAGTTGTGGCATATGGTATTCTTGAAACTCTCCTTAGCTTTCTCATCCATCTCTCCTTTGCCCTTCCAGTTCGGATTAAATTTCCTCTTCAGAGGATTCTCCCCATTGGCTTCTCCGGTTTGTGCCTTTGCTACTGGCTTCTTCGTGCTTAGTGCCTCATAATGGATTGCCATGTCGACTATGTCGATGAATGGACTTTTCAGATGTCCAATCACCTTATCCTGCAGATTCTCACTTAATCCAGCAATGAACATCTCGTTCTTCTTGAGCGAGGTATTGATCATGTCTGGGCCAAAGCAAGATATTGCGTTGAACTTATTCTCATACTCAACGATAGACATGTTACCTTGTTTCAGATCGATGAAGTCTCGATACATCCTAGTCTTTCCAGCTGCAGGTAAAAATTGTGCTTCAAACTCTTCTTTGAACTTTCCCCAGGAAAAATCATTCTCAGAAACGTTCGCAGTCTGTGCATCCCACCAGATTGTTGCAGTTCCTTGTAGTTTCCACGAAGCAAAAAGTCGTTTCTGTTCATCATTCAAATTCTGCCCTTTGAAAATCCTCTCACAAGATCTCAGCCACGTTTGAACTTCAATGAATGATTCGGTTCCTTTGAAAACCTTTCCACTTATAGTGTTATACTCCTTACAGATAGTTGCAAAATTCGTCCTAGGTTGAACTGGGATAGCTCCTACCACAGTTTCTACTTGGTTCTGAGTAGTGTTACGACCATTGGTATTGGTGGTTCCACTAGTTCGACCTCTTTGTCCACGGGTATTCATTCTTACTAACCTGAATATAATAGGTTGACATCAGAACTCGATCGGATATTAAGCTACCTAATCTATATAAAACTTAAGTCGATCATTCCTAAGTATGTATATATATAACAACATCCAACTTTTAAAAATACGCTCTCTCAACACTCACCCAAAGCCTAGGTATACGGTAACCTAAGCTCTGATACCAACTGTAATGACCCAACTTTCCAGTACCTCGGAAGTTGTATCATTTTATAAGAAAAGAAATAGATAGAAGAATAGAACTAAGAAAAGACATCAGAATCTCACAGCGGAACTTGGGACAATACAAAATAACCCAAAATATTACATAACATAATTCAAGTACATTTGGAATACTTCATACATAGGGATACAGGTTACATCGATTACATAATAATCAGTCGTAATACTAACTTGCATAATGATAGTACATAACATCATAACCGAACCAACATTCGGATAGTTATACATAACATAAGATAGATAAGCCAACACTTCAGATCCTGCCATCCAGCTACTCCAAAGTTACCTTAGAACCTGGATCACTTGTCTACTCATAATAAATATTTTGAGTACCCAAGAGTTTAAGGAAAACACAGAAAATAAACTACGGGTCAGTCATGGACTGGTATGAGTAAACGATTTATAAACAAGTTTCAATAAATCACAATGATTCATAAGACCACGCCGTGAATACGGAACGGGTTTTTACCTTATGAGATCAAAACAGTTTTCATATTTAAACAGATATTATGATAAAGTCTAGGGTGTCCACAAATAATTCATAATCTAGTAGAATGTTTGCATCTCACATTCTACTTAATAATATACAAACAAAAACCGCTTGTGCTTATGGATATTGGCTTTCCAACTATAACAAGGTATGGAATCACCTTACGGAGGTGTATCTCTAGATACGAATACACGGGTTCAACAAGAACATCTTGTAACCTGTCCACACATGACCGACAACTCATTTCTCTTGAGTGTATCGAATGTATATCACCAACGGTGGTAGCAAGCCAACCGTTCCCCAAAATGGGTCAGAATCGATAGAATAAGAAACAAGGAAATATCTCTAGATAGGTGATGATACATCCTAATGGGAGCTACCCACATAGCCATGCTGCCTGCCCGGTTTATGTCATTTTCGGTTGTGAAGCTTGAGGCTAAACCTACCTTGACACTCTTTTGATTTGCTTTGAAAGCCACATTATCAAACCCGCTAATTTACTAATTGACTTCTTCAAAAATATATTACAAGTATAAAGAAAGAGAAACGAATTCCTCTGCCACTTATAACTACGTTTGAAAAGATCAATGTACGTGATTAGTTAGGAATATTCTGTCAGACAATCATCCATACAAGTTGTCCTGGGACTGGACAAACCGAAGGCACTATTCAGTACATCCGTCTTTGTCAAATCGTTATCTAAGATTTATACATCAGCCCTTGCATTTTTCTCCGTCTTCAATATATTCAGCACTTGATTCGCAATGCTTATGCAAATACGGAGTGGTTCTTTGGATAACAATCCAACCGGTCTCTCCATATTAACAACGTTAAATGGTCTAACTTTGATAGCCGGTGATTTAACTATCAAATGAAAACATGTGTGCAAACAACAATCTTATTTCAAAATTGAAATTTCTATTGACCAATCATCATATATATATATATATATATATATATATATATTTCCTATGTTTACGCATCACTATCCTTTCACATCAATCAGTCGCTGACTGTAATCATTAAGAGAACGACTTCCTAAGTATAAATCCCGAAGGCCGAAACCAACATCAGATTCATACTAAGAAAATCATTCAACTTATCAATTATAGTCAGTTTCTAATTTCAGTAATTCCATTTGAATTCTTATTTCAAAAATTCACATTTCCTTTAATATTTTTATTTCAAAAAATATTAGCTTATCTCCTTTATTCAATATCACGCTATACCGTGTGCGAAGCACGGGCTTAAAACCTTTCTCATGTAAAATGTTCTTTTATAAAACTCGGGATAGATCATTTGGATCTAGAACGACAGTTAATCCTTTTTCTCTTGATCTACTATTATTTTATTTATCGTTTGACTCGATCTAATAAAATAATCATTTCTTATTCTCGGATTTATAATCTACAACTTGATTTCTATTTACAAATGTCCGATAATAAGTTATATAAATTATCCCTAATTTATATAATTAATTTAAAGTCTTATTTATTTAATTATTTAAATTATTATTAAATAAACTAAAAAGATAAATTCTAGAAATAAATTTCTAAACCTTTAATTTTTTTCATAAAAGTCGAGTTCTTGGAACAGTTCGAAATTTTGTGATGCACGTGTGTTCATCACTTGATTTTTCATGTGATTCTCACTTGGCACTTTGCCAACTTAATGGTTTCTCCTCAGCCAAGTGCCAAAGTGGTACCACCACTTTTGCCAAATGCCGAGCCTCGCAGACACGGTGCTCCAACCCATTTTCCCTTGCCAGTCACCGTGTTTCTCACCTCAACCAAGTACAAAAGTGGTACTATCACTTTTGAAAGTACCAACCCTTCAAAAAATTTGTGCCAACCCCCTGTTTCTCCTTGCCGCGCTCCATGTTTTCACCCCCGCCAAAGTACCTTGTACTATGCAACAGCTCCGATCGAAGAAAGCCACCATAGCTCGCGCCACCGGCCACTAAGACTCAGGCGACTTCGACCATGGCTCGCCCCCGACCAGGCGCTTCCAACGCCACCAGTGCGGTGGTCCGTCTCGTCTCCGATGAGATGCAGTTTGACGGCGAAGTCGAACTGTGTATTTCGAACCCAACACATACGAAATCTCACCCCGCCACCAAACTACACATTATAAAATCATGGTTTTATTTTTCCTACCCTATAGAGTCTGTTGCGCAATTATATACCAAGCCATTCGACCTCTAACGCCGTGGATCATCCACGTTTGATCAAAACCCATGATTTGGCAAAAACAGTTTTTCTCTCGATCTACAAAACTAAAAATCGTGAAATTTGTTTGTAAATTCTTGTTATCAGAGGCCGCACCCCCCTACTACCTTGATCTATGTTTATATGCAAGTTTTGTTTTCATGTTTTCACACTTGGTTTGACAGTAAGGTATTGTTTCAGTTTTCCTAAGCAAGAACAGTATATATCAACACAATGGTGATGCGCACACACGTGTATATGTTTGTATAAGAGCATGGATCTGTTCTCAAGTCATTCATGCAATTATACACAAGTTTACAACAGGAAAACAGTTCAAGACAGCAAGTATATTGAGTGTAAACATAGCAGTAAACAATCACAAAGATCATGGCATTTACAGTCATCTAAAAGCATGAACAAAGAGGTGTTTATGTGGATGTTTACTCACAGTTAGAATGGTAGGTTGATGGTGTATTATATTTCCAGTTTGCTTCTTCCTCTGCTCGAGATTCAGTTGAAACGAAATGGGGAAACAACCCCATATTTATAGGCTTTAAATAATGAATATACTAATGGTTTCTTTCACTTATTAATTCATTAAATCTTTAATTTCCCTTATCAAATATGTTTGCGCAGGATTTGTACAGTAGAAAATCCAAAGGGAATGTTCACTTGAAAGCAACATTTGGTTTTGTCTTTCCTATCAAATATATGTGCAGGTTTTTAAAACAGAGGATATTAATGTGAAAGTTATACTTGCTTTGGCATACATGCTCACGGCCTTGTTGGAGGAATGGATGGTCATACACTTGCTTTCACTTATTGACAAAAGCTTTGAATGATTTTGTCTTCCTTCTAGATGAACTCTTATAATATGTTTTAGTTTTACTTGGATATAAACTCACATATGAATTTACTTGGCTATGAAATTTACACCTACTTTATTGTAATTAAACTCAAAACAAAATGGATTAACTCAAGTGAATGTGTGCATTTAATGTTGCCTGCGCAGGTCTCTTGAATCATGGCAAAATATCCTAATCACTTGAGTGTTTAAACTCCTAATCACATGTCACTTTCCCCCTTGTCCTTCTATACTCGTATATGAAGTATTAAGCTAACTAATGGTCTTTGTTTTCTAGCTGAGCATGTGTGTGTTTTTGCGTAGGAATGGGCTGAATTCGAGCCTTGCAAGTTAATGTATTTAGCTATGTTTTTAGCTAGCTAATGGAAGGGGTATATGTGTATTATTATGTTCATATATTCTCCAATCCTTGCTGCTATCCCTTGCGCAACAATGCTTGCATTAAAGCATTTATATGGTTAAGTTATTTCCATTTAAATCAGTATTTAACTTTGTATTTATTTGACTTGATTAGCTCTTGTTTCTCGCGCAAGAAAAAGGTTTCAAGTGCATGTCTAAAATGGTCGAGTGCACTTGGTCTAGGTAGCTTAGAAACGGTGTAGACTAATACATACATTATCTAGTTAACAAGCTATTTGATTTGTTTCTTAAAAATGAATAAAATCTCTAGTTAAAGTTTTTCAATGCTTTTGCTACCGTTCCTTCAGTAACGCTTTGTCACAGCGCTTTAGTAGTGCTGTCATTGTTATGTTTAGTTATACTTATGTTGTACTGATTTAGCTACGCTTTTGGTCGTCGTAAATAAATCTTACTTAACTGTTCTGGCCCTGTAAATGAGTTAACACAATAATAAGTTAATTTATTAATGTATTGTTAAATTTTAAGTTCATTCACAAAATTTATTTTTGTCCAAAATTTCCGGGTCATTACCATTTCTTCTCGTGCGGCTTCAATTGACGACTAGTGTAAGAAACTACTTTGTCTTTCTGCATTAATACTGCACCAATACCTTTAATAGAAGCATCTGTCCAGACTTTCAAATCTTGATTGCCATCAATAATGGTCCACACTGGAGCAGTGGTCAACCTCAATTTCAGCTCTTGGAAAGCTGCCTCACATTCAAATGTCCAACTGAAATTTGTGTGTTTCTTTGTAAGCTTTGTCAATGGACAAGATAGTTTCAAAAAATCCTTAACGAATTTCCGATAATAGCCAGCCAATCCTAGGAAACTTCTGACTTCTGTAGGAGTGCTAGGCTGCTTCCAGTCTTGAATGGACGTGATTTTTCTGGGATCCACTGAAATTCCTTCTTCCGATACTACTTGATCAAGGAACTTCACTTCTTCTTGCTAGAATACACATTTAGAAAAATTGGCTTTTAATACATTCTTTCTCAGAATTTCCAAAACCGGTTCCAAATGCTTTCGTGATCGACAGTTGACTTAGAGAAGATTAAGATGTCATCAATGAAAACTAGAACAAATTTATTTAGGACATCACGGAATACTCGATTCATTAAATCCACAAAATAGGCAAGAGCGTTGCATAAGCCGAACGACATTACTAACCAATCATAAAATATGTCTGGACCTCTGAAAGCTGTCAAAGGAACACATTCTTCGGCAATACGCAGTTGATGGAAACATGTAGCTAGGTCCATTTTAGAAAATACTTTAGCTCCATTCAAAGATCCAACAAATCATCTATGCGGGGCAATGGGTATTTATTCTTGAGTGTCTGCTTATTTAAATCTCGGTAATCCACACACAATCTAAGAGTACCGTCTGACTTTGGGACAAACACTACTGCTGCACCCCAATTTAAAAAGCTAGGCCTGATCAGACCTTTCCATAAAAGCTGGTTAGTTTGATTGCCCAATTCTTCTTTCTCTTTCCATGTCATTCTTCGAATAGGATGTAGCACTGGCCTTGCATTCAGAACTAGATCAATCCTGAAGTCAATTTCTCTTCATGGAGGTAAGCTATCGACTTCTTCGAACACATCCACATAATTCTTAACAACAAGAATATCTTCAATAGGAATAGGAGAAACATCAAGAGCAGTCCTAAATTCTTTTCTATCTGAATCTGAGCATACACAATGTATAACAACATTGGCAAGCTTCGTTTTAATTCTGACCACTCTTTCTGCATATTAGACTTCGGCTTTGTATTTATTCAACCAGTCCAGCCCAAGATTGATGTCAAATTCAGAGAAATCCATGACGATCAAGATACAAGTAAACAATAATGGGAAAAAGACATGGCACTCTACAACATGTACCAAGGATCTGAGAACCTCCTATCGGATTATTAACCCTAAGGTATTCTTTAAGGTCCCTCAATTTTATATTTAGCTTCTTAACGGTATTACTCGAAATAAAGCTTCGAGACTCGCTCGTATCAAACAATACTTTAATTGGTATATCATTAACAGTTAGAGTGCCTTCCAAAACATCAAGCCTTTCCTGACTAGCTGAGGGTGTTGGAGCATCTGTTGTGCTATTGATTTGGGCTTCTGCCACTTTATTGACTTGAGCCACCTTGGCCGTTTTCAAAAGCGGGCAATCTTGCTTTACATGACCAATCTGATGGCAAAGATTCCATTCTCTATTCTCTTGAAACCTCTTATTTGATTTAGAACCATCTTTTCTTTGTTTCTTCGAAGATTTGTAATTTCTTAACAAATGCCTTGGCTTATTACAGTTTTTGCATATGGCAGTCGTTAATGGTTCTTTCCCAACCTAGCCCTTTTCTTATTGACTCTTGGCTTCTTACTGACCTCAGACTTTGTGCTTGCCTCTGAGCTATTGGTTTCCAACTTCCTTTTTCTACTAGAACTACTTTCTTCTTTATCTTCCCAACCATGTTGTTTATCATTATACTCATAGCGGTAAGCCATTTGCATCATCTCAGAGAAAGGGAGATTCACATGAGCAAGTACTCTACCTTCGTATTTCTTTTGAAGTCCTTTGATAAATCTCAGATTCTTCCTTACAGGATCTTGAATCAGTTCTGAGGCAAAGCGATAAAGTTTGTTGAATTTACTCTAATATTCTTGGATGCATATCTCCTTGTTTCGGATTGTAAAACTCATCATACAGTTGCTCAGTTGCTTTTGGAGGAATAAATCTTCCTTTGAAAATTTCTTTGAATCTATCCTAGGTAATATTACCTTCTGGATTTTCCTCAGTAACAGTTTCCCACCAGATTAGAGCTTCGTCTTTGAGTGCCCAAAATGCCAGTAATCTTTTCTGATCATCCCTCATCTTTAAGCCTTGAAAGATTCTCTGAGCAGAACGCATTCACGCATGTGTTTCAATCACGGATTCTTTGCCCGAGATTTGTACTCCACCCAGATTTCGATATTTCATCACTAGAGCTTCTAGGTCGGGCTCTGGTTGTAGGAGCACGATTGGCTCATCAGATTGTCGAGCCATAGAATTACTTCTTTTGTTTGTACCACTCATTTTCTACTATGTCTGCAAATAGCAGACAAAGAGTCAGGCCAACAAAATAGATATTATAAAACATAGAGACGTATATTTAAATGTAAATGAATCTATGGGGGGTGGGTGTGTTTTATTCGGCTGTACTCACTCTAGGACATTACTAGTCCTATTTGTAATGAGTTATTCGTTTTAAAATACTGCTGTTTCTACTTCTGTTCGGTTTATTTATATGTTATATTCCGAGCTAAGTTTAACCAAGGCTCTGATACCAACTGTGATAACCCCAAACTCCCGTAGTATGAAAGCAAGGATAATCATTGGAATATAACACATAAACAATAATAGCAGAACAAAAATATAGAATTACAACAGAAATTTTACATCAAATTACACTGGGAATAATATATCATCAGAGTTACACAGCATAATAGGATCATACTTAGTACATAATACAGTTTCAACTTAATATAAAATGTCTGCAGCGGAAATCAAACATAATATACTAAATTAAGTCTGAACAACATAATAGAAAAAAGGAGATCCATCTTCATCTCCATAGCTATCCAGAATGAATCTGCTAAAATCTGTATACAAGGCTGCCCGTGTAAAGAAGAGGGCACCCGAGTTTGCTAAGTGAAACAAACTACGAGTAAGTCATGGGACTAGTATGAGAAATCTAATTTAACCTATTTAAAAATAAGGCTAATCACAGGACCACACCACTAACGCGGAACGGGTTTACTCCATTGGATTGCTAGTGCATATATAAAGTAAATCATTAAACACGCAATGCGTTTTAGAAAAATGAAACCATTATAAGACTCAAGTCCCATCCCACAATGCAACGCAAACCGGAGGATAGAGTTTTGCCTTATAATGGTTAAAAATGCTCGATATGATAAAAACGGACTGATATTATTATTAGTGTATATATGTTTTTAAAAACATTTCAATCATAATGTATCAATCATAGACGGCATAGCTACCATATACTATGTCGCCATCCTAGTAATACAAACAAAACCGCATGGTGTCGTATTGGAAGTTGGATTTCCATCATGAACCAAGGATAGGGATCGTCCTTATCGAATTGGATACAATCTAGCCCATGTCTCAGGATACAGCTGCAACTGCACCTAGGAGCCACAGGGCCTGTCCACAAATATGCTAGTGGATTATAATTCCTGAACAATACGTCTCCCCGCCCTATGGGGCGTAAATAGTGCAACTAGGGACCCAATATCCGAGGTACCTCGCTTTCCGTCATCCACATAAGTAAAAATATCTGGGCTTGTAAAACCCAGACACCACTTCTAGCTAGAAAGAAACGCATGTTCTCCCTGGATCCTTCTCCCATTTCTGGTTCATACCGGGGTGTGAGGCTCGCGAAGCAACGTTATACACAAAGCTATGCTACAATGAAGCTGTGCTTTGATCATCAACCACAAAGCTCTGCTTTTCAACAATAATCCTTGATCATTTGCATCTTGGCATGCCACACTGACAATTCACGCCATGCGATCGATCACTATCAATATATAACCTCTGAGCTCGTGCATCTCAGAGAAGGGTGTTAAACAAGAGAATTAATTCTCCGCCACCAAACAGATATATATTGAATAGAAATCAATTTACATGGAATGAAATCCAATGTCAGACACAAATCCATTTACAAGTCCGTTCTAGGTCTGAACGAAACCGGAGACACCTTATTCCTCGTCCCATATGTCCAATATGGAAGAGATGTGCTCGCTAATCCGGAAAATCAACATGTATGTCCGGACAACTACCACTATAACCCTTTCCTGGGAGAAAATCAGTCCAGAGTATCAGTAGTCGTCCATTCGGTGTGAACATCGCCGGTTTTCAATCACCTCTTCAAATCTTCGACTTCCAATCGTTGTATAATTATTTGAAATGAGAGTCAACTCGGACTTTTCGAATAATTCTCGAATATATATAATTCAAAATCATTTCTTTTCATTCCATATCGTTTATAATATTTTATACCGATTTATTGCTACTTTTATTTATTAAAAAATAGTCATTTTCAATTAAACGACGCTTCGGGTCATTACATGGCCTTGGGGCTGTTTTCATCGAAATTTGATTTATGCATTTCACAAAATCTAACCATTGGATCTCAGCAAACTTTATATCGTTGGAAAGAACTTTCCAAAATGAACCCAACGGTTCTAGATATGGGAAAATCCGATGGCCGGATCTTTCGGTATAATTTTTGGAGTTACGATTTCAAAATGCGAACTGCAGCGCTTTTCATTTTATATTAATTTATATTTATATATAAATATATAAATATAAATCGTTCAATGATTTCAACCCCATTTCCATTTAACATTGATTTCTATTGTATATGAAATCATATATTACATTAAAAATGAAAATTTTAATGTTAAAACAAATCTGATCACATCTTGAATCTTTCATATGATTTCACACTTATACAAAAATGTGAAATTTTATTTCAACCTATCATTACATTGGAAAATGCAATCTTTTATTTCAATGCATTATTACATTGCAAAATGAAATCTTTTATTTCAATGTATTTTAACATTGCAAAGTGAAATCTTTTATTCAATCCTTTTTTGTTACATTAAAAATGTAATTTTTATTCTTTTCTTTAATTACATTAAAAATGTAATCTTTTTATTCTATATATTATTACATTGAAAAATGTAACTTTTTATTTCAATATATGATTACATTGGAAAAATGTAATTTTTCATTTCATTCTATATTTACATTGAAAAAATGTAAATTTTCATTTCATTCTTTATTTACATATAAATAAGTAAATTTCTCACTTCATTCTTTGTTTGCATATAAAAAATGTAATCTTTCTAATGAAATCTTTTATTTCATTAAAAATGTAAATTTCTATCTCATTCTTTATTTACATTGAAAAATGTAACTTTCTATTCATTCTTTTATTTACAAAAAAAATGTAAATTTCTATCTTATTCTTTTGTTTACATCGGAAAATGTAAATTTCTTTTTGATATCTTATTTACATTGAAAAAAATGTAAATTTCTAATCATTTCTTATTTACATTGAAAAATGTAAATTTCTAATCATATCTTATTTACATTGAAAAAATGTAAATTTCTAATCATATCTTATTTACATTGAAAAAAATGTAAATTTTTATACTTTCTTTGATTACAAACAAAAACGTAATTTCATTCTTTACTTTAATTACATATAAAAATGTAACTTTCATTCTTTACTTTAATTACATTTAAAAATGTAACTTTTGATTTCATAATATGATCACATTGAAGAAAAAAATGTAATTTTCCATTTCAATGTCCGATTACATTGAAAAATGGAAAAAAATATTCATTACAATATATGATTACATTGAAAAATGTATTTTTTTTTTTCATTTCAATATATGTATAATTCAATGTTAATACATTCCTATATGACAAATGACTACTTTTTAACGTTGCATTACATTCCAAGTGTATATTTCAATCTAAACACATTTCTGTTTAACAATGTCTATTTTTTTATCTTGCATTACACTAAAAATGTGTAATTTAAATTAAATGCATTTCTATTTAACAAATGACTATTTTTAATGTTGGGTTACATTAAAATTACATATTTTAAAGTAAAGACATTTTCATACAATAATGTCCATTTTAATGTAAAACGTTTAAAATGTAAATTCTAGTGTAAATACATTTCATATAGAAATGTGATATTTTAATGTTTTCATATACATTGAAATGTAAATTTCCAATGTAAATATATTTCTACATCAAAATGTTTATTTTAATGTTTTCCTATACATTGAAATGTAAATCTAATGTAAACGCATTTTTATTTCATAATGTTTTAAATTTAATGTATCATTTACATTAAAATGTGAAATCCAATGTCAAAACATTTTTATATCCAAATGTCTATTTTAAATTTGCATTACATAAAAATGTAAAATGAAATGCAAATATAATTTATATTAAAATGTTTATTTTAATGTTTAATTACATTAAAAATGTAAGGTCACATGTAAATTCATTTTTCTCTAAATGATTATTTTAATGTCACATTTACATTTAAAATGTAAAATCAAAGTAAATTCAATTTTATGAAACAAATGACCATTTTTATTTACAACAAAATATAGATTTTATGTTGATAGATAATGATCATTTTCATATATAAATATATAATCCAATTTTCATATAATTCAAACAATTAGTATATAATAACACGAAAATTTTATATCACAAAAATACTTCAGAAAATTTCGGCAGCATAACAGCAGGGTAATTGAAACCGGCACCGTCCCGATGTACGGCTCCTCGCACTACCTTAGGCCTCGCAGCGTTTATAGGGTGTTTAATTTCCTAATACATTTTTCTAGGCAATCTAATGCCACAGTATCAATCAATTTCATTTTTCAACCACAATCAAACACCCAAAAATCAATCAATTACATACGAAAAAACAATCAAGTCGTCCATGGTCTGTGGACGACGGGTGTCAGGAGTTTCTAAACTCCGTCTGCATCCTAATATAATTTTATTTAATTGATTCGGATTCAGAAATCTCACATTTCTGTTTTAATTCTTCTAAATTTGTCGAATGCTCCAAAAATCCTCTGATCAGTTCTGGAAAGTAAATCGCGAATTTACACTCCCAACGCTTCCTGTTTCATCGAATTTCATCCAAGTATGAGAAAGTTACGAATTTTATTTCGTTAACAACATTTAAATTTAACTAATTAATTAATTTAAATAAGAATTTCACCTTCCTCCTCTTATCTGTAAACACGGCCGACACTTTTCAGGGAAGTTCGAAACTAGGGATCACGATTTCTCGAGACCGAAAGCACGGAATGAAGATCAGACAGTGGCACGATAAAGAGGACAGATCAGCGCGCAAGGGGGACCACCAATGGCTAGCTCAATTGCCACTGGATAGAGGGGCGGCACCGTATACGGTGGGACTTTAGGTGGCTGGTTCTTCACGAACACTTGATGGTAGAAGTCGAATTGGGTATGGAATTGAAGAGGAGGAAAAGTTCTATAATATTGTCAAAAGAACAGATGGGTTTTAGTGAATGGATTGAAGGATTTTAGTGGACGAAGTTTGATGCAATTTCAGCCATGAACGTATGATGGCGGCTACAATATTCGATTAGGGTTTTATGAAATGACCCGAACTTCCCCGGTCTCCGAAGAGAAGAGAAAGAACGAATTGTTTTGAGAACACGACAAAATAGAACGCAGACGGAAGAACATTTCATTGTATATAACAACAATTCCATCAGATTACAAGAATATACAGAGTATAAATGAATATTACATAGAAATATCAGAGATTTAAATTACATTTAAATACATCGCAGCGGAAAATAATACAATACACAACTAGAAGAGATATACGGATACAAAGCTTTCCGGATATCATTCCAGCTGTAAACCAGGATCCTGTGAATATAAATCTGCAAAGCCAAAACTACTAGTTGCCCGTGTCAAACTAAGGGCACCCAGAGTTTAGGTTAAAACAATAAACTCCAGGTCAGTCATGGGACTGGTGTGAGAACTAAAACAGTTGTAAATCTTTATTTTAAAGTTAGGTAAATCAAGGGACAACGCCGTGTAACACGGAACGGGTTTCCTCCCAAGAATACCAGTGCATAAAACAAACAGCGCAATGCTAAATAAAGAAAAATGAAGCTATTATAAGACCCAGTTCCCATCACACAATGCAACGCAAGCCGGAGGATAGGGTTTTTACCTTATAATAGCCAAGAATGCTTGATACGTTTAAAACAAATCATTTGATACTATTATAAGTGCATAGTGTATAAAACAACTTCAAATCATAAGTATCAATCATAGACGGCATATGCGCCCCATCCCACTATGTCTCAATACTAGGCTCTACAAATAAAACCGCAAATGTCACGTATTTGGAAATTGGATTTCCATCTATGAACCGAGGCAAAAGATAGTCCTCAACCGATTCGAGACGCTCTAGTCCGCCCCTCAGGATCAGAGCTCGAGTGACCCTTGGATCGTCAGGGCCGGTCCACCGATGTGGATTAAAACGCCTGAACATGCGTTTCCCCGCCCTGTGGGGCGTCGGTGAGCCAACTAAATGACTCCATCGTACCCGGATCATCCGATCAAACCGAGGCGCCTCGCAACAGTAACAACCACATAAATCAAACTCGTCAGGGCATGTAAAACCACTGACGCCACTTCTAACTAGAAAGAAATGCATGCCCTCCCTAAGGTCCTTCTCCCGTTTTTGGTTCATACCGGGTGTGAAGCTCGCGAATCAACGTTACACAAAGCTACGCCACACAGGCCATGCTTTGATTATCACCACAAGACTTTGCTTTACAATAGAAGCCTTGATCATTTTCCACTTAGGCATGCCACATAGGCAATTCACTCTATCTGTTTGATATCCATCAGTATATAACCCCTGAGCTCATACGTCTCAGAGAAGGGCGTTAAGCAAGAGAATAAATTCTCCGCCGCCAAACAGATATATATTTAATAGAAATCAATCACACAGACTAAAATCCAATGTCAGACACAAAGTCCATTTACAAGTCCGTTCTGGGTCTGAACGAAACCGGAGGCACCTAGTACCCCGCATATCCTTCGATCTCCAAGTACGTCTGGACGACCACCAACTGTTTCCATCTTCTTGGGTGTACATCCCAATCAAGATCATCAGTAATCACCCAAACGACGTGAAGACCTCCGGTCTTCGACCACCGTCTTCATCTTCGACTTATCGTCGTATCAGTTATTAAGAATGGGATAAACCCGGTCTTTCCGAATAACTCGCGTATATTATAAACAAGTGTTACACAAACACAACATACGCCTCATTCCAATTCATCAGTCACTAACCGTAAATTAATCAAGAGAATAATTCCCTAAATATTAACCCCGAAGGCCGAAACCAACATCAGATCAATACCCCAGAAACCATTCAACTTAACTAATCTCCGGTTAGTTTCTAATTTTCTTAACTCTGTTGGGCCTAAGAACAGTATTATTGAAGATACCGTTCACGACAACCCAAAATCACATTCTATTAATTATCGGGTTAAAGAACAAGTGTTATTTAAAACACCGTTTACGATAAACCCAAAAATCAATACTAATTCAATTCCAATTAAATATCATTTAATTGGTACACTACATTAAATCTAAATAAAAAGATTTAATCTTTTCTCGACTGGGTTCAAGAACAGTGTTAATGAAGACACCATTCACGACAAACCCAAATCACATTTGATATTAAATACAAGGCTCTGAATAGAAAATATATCGGCTTATATTCAATATCAAATTCTACGACCAACAAATATCGTATTGGAAATAACGATATAAATATCTTTCAAATTTCCATAACAACATCTGTATAATCACGAAATCCAACATCGAAATATTCCGAAGACAATTTAGATTCAAATCCATTCCAATACAATTATTGGAAATTCTGGTTATTTTCAAAACCATTTTCAAATCCAATTTATTTATTTCAAAAATAAATAAATTATTATTCTAGTTCAAAACTAGTTCATTTCGATAAAAATCTATTTTTATCTTTTCAAATATGGAGTTTTTCAACCTGATTCCTCACAAATCATTTCTTATGATTTTACACAAATTATTGATATTTTTAATAATTTTATCAAGGCACGTACAGTCGATTTCCACCAATGGCCATCGAACTGCACTTACAACGACCTTTTTCAATTTTGATTTGGACATAATTCCAAATCCAACCTTTAGATTTCAAATTTCAAATATTCATTGGAAAGCTCTTTTCGATACGAACCCAACGGTTCCGGTTTTAGGAGAATCCGACGGTTGGATCTTCCGCAACGTTAATTCGAAGTCAAGGGTCGAAATTCGCGAACTGCCGCAGCGCGGCGCGTTCTATTCAGGCCATTATATTATATATATAATATATACTTCGTCGATTTCCTTTTAAAACGTATTTTATAAATCGTTTTAAATTTGTTTTCAAAACGATTTCAACTTCCTTTCAAATTCAAATCAAAATTGAATTTTTCCATTACAAATTCGTTTTAAATTCATTTCAAATTGATTTCAATTCAAATCGGTTTTCAGTTCAATTTCAATATGTTTTAAACTCAATTCAAAATGATTTCAATTCTATTTCCATCTAATTCGAATTTCAATCCTATTCATTTTAATTCGAATTTCAATTCTTTTCAATTTAATTCAAATTTCGATTCCTTTCAATATAATTCGAATTTCATTTCAAAATATTCGATTTTGAAATCACTTTTCAATATTCATTTTAAAAACGAATATAATCGATATAAATATCGTTCACGTCAAAATGGCGTCAATCTAATCAACGCGGCTTCATATATTTTTATTTTCAAATATTCTATTTCAAATATTTCTTTTTCAAATGTTTCTTTTCAAAACTGGAATGAGACCCAATCAATTACCATATAATGTTAATTATATGGATTTTCTGCCACACGTATATAACAACAACGATAAATCATCAACCATCATCCAAAGTGCGTTCTACACTGTATAAGCATCAAATATAAATATTCAACGCTTATAACAGTCTGTTAATCAATCGATCGACATACAACTAAACCATCGGGATTAGTGTACGTCAAATATCATCCCAATACTCGTGTGGGGTTTCAAACAATCAAACACAAATTTTATTTGTGCAGTTGGGCGATGTGTAAAATTTATTGTCCAAATCAATATCAGTCAAATGTGTGTATGTAAACAAATCGTCCGATTTGTTTATATTAATTTATTTCATTTCATATGCACGTTAAAAATTCTATTTCTAACTATAAAATATTTTCCACTATAAAATGTTTTATTTCAACTATATAAATGTTTTATTTCATTTCACATTACATCACACGATCAACTATACATCAAAATCAAACATACAAGCCGTCCATGGTCTGTGGACGACGGGTGTCGGGTGCTACTAAACACCGTCTGCATCCTAGTATATATTATTAACTAGAAAAACAAAATTAAAAGGTGAGAAGTTCTCACAGATAAGATAATCCAACGCCACGACTATTCTTTGTAGAAATCTTCGCCGTTCTCGCCTCTTGCCACTTTCTATGCCCGTATTCTCTACATATGTAAAAATCGAATTTTTACTTTGCTATTCAATATATAAAAATCAAATTTTTACTTCGCTATTCAATATATAAAAATCGAATTTTTACTTTGCTATTCAATATATAAAAATCGAATTTTTACTTTGTTATTCAATATATAAAAATCGAATTTTTACTTTTCTATTCAATATATAAAAATCGAATTTTTACTTTGCTATTCAATATATAAAAATCGAATTTTTACTTTGCTATTCAATATATAAAAATCGAATTTTTACTTTGCTATTCAATATATAAAAATCGAATTTTTACTTTGCTATTCAATATATAAAAATCAAAATTTTCTATATCATAAAATCGAATCTTTCTTGAAAACAAAGGTCGAGTCTTTTTTTTTCTTAATCTAAAAATTATAACTTTTCCTGTTTTAGAAATCAAACCTTTCAGATGAAAAAATTATATTTTTTCTATGTAAATTATATTCAAGCAAAAACTGATTTTAACTATGTTAATTATATTCAGACAAAAACTGATTTTTACTATGTAAATTATATTCAAACAAAAACTGATTTTTACTATGTAAATTATATTCAAACAAAAACTAATTTTTACTATGTAAATTATATTCAAACAAAAACAGATTTTTTACTTTCACAAGCCAGTTACTCTAAATAAATATAAATAAATAAACAAAGAAGAAAACTTACAATGACCTAGCGAGAGATGGGGGGTTCGGAGACGCGAGGGGAGGCTGAAGGGGGGGGGTGTGCGGTCGGCAGCAGGGGGGTTGCGACAAGAGGAAGAAGAAGAAGGGGGAGCGGCGGCGCGGCTTGTGGGGTGGCGAAGCAATCGACGATTGGGGGGGTGGATTAGGGCAGCGTCGGGTTTTTTTCTTTTCTTTTTTATTTCTGATTTGAAGAAAACGGAGGGGGGGCAATATAAGGAGAGGAGAGGGATTTTAATTTATTTATTTATATTTCAAAAAGGTACTTTTTCATTTGACCTCTAAACAAGGCCAACCGACTGTCGTCCCCAGCTAATTACCCCCATTCCGAACACAATGGGATATGTATCGTATGCTGATTCGATCGTTTCGATCAGTTTCCTTTAAAATCAAAACATAACTCTATATATTGAATTTGAACGCGCATTTCAATTTACCGGGGCCACATACTAACTAGAAAAATTCCCGAAAAATATTTTCTAGCTTCATATTGACGATACGGTCCTAACAAAACTAATTTCATCGAATTCTGAGACCGTTGGAAAAATGGCCAAATTCCAGTCGATTAAAATCAACTGAAACTGGTCAAACGCGTTTTCCTTTGCCACGCTCACATATTGAATCGGAAAATTATGAAATTTGGAATCTAGCAATAACTTGACATCACGGATCCAACAAAAGTGGTTTCGTCGAAATCCGAGGTCGTTTGCAAAATTTCCATTTTTAAGGGCCTAGATTCCATAGCGACTATTCAGAATTTTCAACTGGACATATCTTTTGATTCCCGTTATGAAATCTTGATTTTTCGGATTCGGTGGAAAGATATTCTCAATTAGATTCAAATATTTTTGGTTTCACTAAAATCCGGTTTATTTTGTACCAGGTACATTCAATTAAAGTTTGAAATCGAATTATCGAACTACTGCGCCATTTTCAATTCCTTTTATAAATATAATTAAATATTTATATTCTATCGACGATCTTGTATAATATATACGTTCGAATCATATTCAAAATAAATTTCTTGTCGATATTATTTAAAATAATTCATTTTAAATATTCAAACTTCGGTAAAATTGCCAAAATAAAAATTTTAAACTGGCCCAGATTTCCGGGTTATTTCATTTTACAGGGAACATGCGTATTTGTACTGCATTTCTATTTTGTTTTTATTTTATTCCATTTAATCTCAGTACAATTCTTGTATCGCTCCTAACTCCAAATCAAACCCGACGAGTGTCGGCTGCAGCTAAATACCCCCATTTCGGACACAATGGGTTATGCTCTGTAAGCCAATTCAACTGTTTCAGTCAGTTATTCTTCAAATTAAATAATAAAACATTTAATTATTTAATTTGATCAAAAATTTTAATTTACCGAGGTCACATACTGACTCTAAAAATTCCCGAAAAATAGATCTAGCTATGTTTTTATGGTACGATCCTAACAAAATTAATTTCGTTGAATTTGGAGGCCGTTTGAAAAATGGTCATTTTTTGGTCGATCCAAATTGACTGAAATTGACAAAACACATTTTCCCCTGCCATGCTCACATATTAATTCCAAAAATTATGAAAACTGGAATCCTACGATATTTTGACATTCCGGATCCAACCAGGGTGGTTTCATCGAAAATGGAGGTCATTTGAAAAATGACTATTTATACGGGCTATATATTATACTAAATTCCATAGCGACTATTCTGAATATTCAACTGGCCATAACTTTTGATTCACGCTATGAATTTTTGATTTTTCGGATTCGTTGGAAAGATATTCTTAAACAGATTAAATATTTTTAGTTTCACCAAAATCAGATTTATTTTGCATCATGTACGTTTTGTCAAAGTTCGAATTCAAAGTTTCAAACTGTGGCGCTATTTCTAACTCCTTTTAAAATTAAAATAAATATATTCGTTCTAACTCCAATTTAAATAATTTTTTAATCGTTATTATTTAAAATAAATTATTTTAACTATTTATAATTCAATAAAATAGCCAAAATAAAAAAATTAAATTGGTTCTGATTTTCCAGGTTGTTACACACAGTTCACAATAAACCCAAAATCACATTCCATTAATTATGGAATCTTCACGGAAAATAGATCAATATATAAAATCGATAAATATTTCCGTATCCAACCAATAATATAAATGGAATAACGGCAAAGCCTTCTAAATTTCATATATAGTAACAGTCTTACTCCAAAGAAGCTCACTTCGATTATTACCAAATCGAATCTCATTCCATTCCAATTTATTTTATTAAATTGGAAAACTTTACTTTGGAAAATTTCCATTAAATCTTACTAAAAGGTTTATATATTCCCAAATCGCATTTCATTGTTAATCGGGTTAAAGTACGCATGTCGTTAAAAGCAAAGTTCACAATAAACCCAATCAACTTTCATTTCAATTCCAATCAAATGTTAATTAATTGGTAAACTTCACTCAATCGTAATTAAAAGATTTATTCTTTTCTCAACTGGGTTTAAGAACAGTGTTAATGAATACACCATTCACGAAAAACCCAAAATCCAATTTGATATTAAATACAAGACTATGAATAGAAATTATATCGGCTTATATTCCATATCGAATTCTGAGATTAACGGATGTCGTATTGGGAATAACAATAACTGTATCTTCCAAACTCCTCACAATATCCGTATAATTTCGGAATCCAATATCAAAATATTCCGAAGATTATTTCTACTCAAATCCATTCCAGTTTATATATATTGTAAATTTCTGGTTATATTAAAACCCTTTCCAAATCCAATTTATTTATTTGAAAATTATTGGATTATTATTCTGGTTAATAACTAGTTCGTTTCGATAAAAATATATTTTTATCCTTTCAAACTTGGAATTTTTCATCCAAAATCTTTCCAAATCATTTATTATGATTTTATACTATTTTTCCATATTTTTAATAATTTTATTAAGGTCGTTTCAGTCAATTTCCATAAACGGTCATCGAACTGCATTTACAGCGACCTTTTCGGTTGATTGGACATATTTTAAAATTCGATCGTTAGATTTCAAATCTCTTATATTCATTGAAAAGCTATTTTCGATACAAACCCAACGGTTCTAGTTTTAGGAGAATCCGCGGATCGGATCTTCCATAATGTCAATTCGAAGTCAATGGTCGAAATTCGCGAACGGTCGCTGCGCGGCGTATTCTATTCAAGCCATTAATATATATATATATATATATATATATATATATAATATTTCGTCGATATCCATTTAAAACGTATTTTATAAATTCGTTTTAAAAACGATTTCCACTTTCATTTCAATTTTAAATCAAAATTGAATACTCCTTATCATTATAATATTTAAATGATAATATTTTCAAAATATCAGATTTTGAAATAATTTCCTTTTCGATATTCATTATAAAAATGAGTAAAATCGATATAAATATCGTTCGCGTTAAAATGTCGCAAATCTAATCAACACGGCTTCACACATTTCAATATTTTCGTGTCCATCCAAAATCGAACAACAAAGTCATATTTTGATTATTCATTGAATATTATTTTATAATATTCGTTATTTCAAATATTCGTTATTTTCTAAATTGGAATGTGACTCAATCAATTACCATATAATTTCAGTTATATGGATTTCATACACCACACGTATACAACAATAATGATTAACAATCAACCATCATCCAGAGTGCATTACACAACTGCATAAGCGTTAAATATAAATAATTAACGCTCATCACAGCCTGTCAACCCATCGATTGACATATAATTAAATTCAGGGGAGATTTGGACAAATTATCATCCCTGAACCTGTGTGGGGTTTTCAAACAGCAACAGTCTATTTAAATAATCCTTGGTTAATGAATTTAACCAATACACGTTCAGTTTGAATTATTTTTCTAATTAGCCAATTTTTCACTGTTTAAATTATAAATAAATATTTATAATTTAATTTCAACTACCACAAAATAATATTAAATTATTTTTAATATTTAAACATTTCAGTATCACAGTTAATGCACAATACAATCAATTACACCATAATTCAATCCAAACAAACATCCATGGTTTGTACAACAAAATAGTGTTAGGAGCTACTAATCCCCGTCTGCAACCTAGGATATATTTAACTGCTAAATAATTTGAGTGAAGGATTTCTCACACTGGGTTTCACTCCGTCAGTCTTTATTTTTGACTTTCAGTAAAGTTCAAATTTGAATTTGTCTCAATTTCCAACGTGCTCTGTTTTCCTTCTGGTCAGTTCCATGTTGTAACTCTCATTTTTCTAATTTTAACAGATCTGAAATCACACGATTTTGTGCCCGTATGAAAAAGTTATTGATTTATATACTTTAATTGCAAAATTATAATCACTTAAGATAATTGAAATTAAATTAACTAAACTTAACCCTAAATATCATTGTTCCTCTTCGTTTCAGCCGCAACCCATTTGCTCCGCCCAAAAGATGAACGTCGGCTGCCCAAAAGATGATCGGAGTTCCATCCGTTGTCGCCAAAACTTATGCCGCCTTTCCCTCTACCATCACCGATGATGGCACAAAATCTGATGCCCCCAGTAGCCGTAGAAACCCTTGCGAACATCCGAGCTTTAAGCTCGGTTATCTCTTGAATAATAGCACAATATTAGATCATAATCGCTGGTATTGGAGATCTCATTGACCTCTACAATTTCCCTTTGGAGCTTTTGAATTTCACTGATTAAATTTGGAGAATTGGAGGAGCAAATTTGGGAAGATATGGAGGGCTGACTTGGGTGAAGGCGGCGGCTCATTTTTCTGAGTGGGCATTAGGGTATAGGGTTATATATATATATATATATATATATATATATATAATTTATTAATATTTTATTCCAATTTTACTTGCTTAACCTTCGAACTCCAAACGAGACCCAACGACTATCGTCCCTAGATAAATACCCCCATTCCGGACACAATGGGATATGTTCCGTAATCCAATTCGACTGTTTCAATCAGTTTTCGCCAAAATTAAAATATAAATCAATATATATTGAATTTACACGTACATTTTAATTTACCGGGGCCATATACTGTCTCCAAAAATTCCAGAAAAATAAATCTAGCTGTGTTTTGAGGATACGGTCCTAACAAAACTAATTTCATTGAATTTGGAGACCGTTTGAAAAATGGCCATTTTCTGGTTGATCCAATTCAAACTTAAAGTACCAAACGCGTTTGAATTTACCACACTCACATATTAATTCCAAAAATTATGAAAATTGAAACCTTACTATAATTTGACATCCAGATCCAACAAAAGTGGTTTCGTTGAAAACGGAGGTCGTTTGCAAAATGGTTATTTTTAAAAGCTATTTATTATATTAAAAAATATATATTCCATAGCGACTACCTTAAATTTTAAACTGGACATAACTTTCAATTTATACTATCAATTCTGAATTTTTCACATTCGTTTGAAAGAACTAATTAAACCGATTCAAATATTTCTGGTTTTGCTGAAATCCGATTTATTTTGAATTTTGTACGGTTATTTGAAATTTGAAATCGAATTTTTAAACTACCGCGCCATTTCAAGCTCGTTATATAATTAAATAAATTTATTCATTCTAACTTCGATTTAATAAATTTTTAGTTGTTACTATTTAAAATAAATCATTTTAAATATACAAAATACGCTAAAATAGCCAAAACAAAAAAATTTAATTGGTTCTAAAAATCCGGGTTGTTACAATATATGGAAGTATCCATGCTTGTGAATAAAAGTATTTAGTTAATAATCTTCATATCAAACTGGAAATAGCAGGAAATAGAAAATAAAACATTTTGATCATTTGTACTAAAACTTGGAACTAGAAAAAAATCCAAAATTGTGAACTAGTATGGTAAGCAAACTCTTCTTCCTTCCTTTTGAATATTCTACTAATTATTATATATAATGATACATCTGAGCATAATGTGTTTAAAATTGTTATTTTCCTGTATTGTAAACCTGGAAAGAAAAATAAGACAACTTATATGCATGTAATCATAAAACTATGACTCTGTTTGTATGAACCAATAAATGACTTGAATCAAAAATCCAAAACTTACATTCTATTGCATTGCAAGATCTGACTTCAACATAGAAAATGTTCAACATATAGTGTAGGTTATTTTAAAAATAGTTTTACTTCAAATAGGATCTGTTTTCAATGGAGTGGTTTTCAGATAATAAATCTGATCTCGATCTCTCCGTACTAACAATGGAAAAATGGTCAAAAACTTTGTTAGTCGGTTATTTAACTATCAAAGGAAAACATCCATACAAACAATGATCTTATTTCCAAATGGAAATTCAATTGATCAACCATTAGTCAACACTAATCCCCTTTAATTAATTTATTAATAATTTATTCATTTACCAAATTCCTTTCAGTGTCTTTACCCAAATATTTCCCCAACTCGTTTAGCTTCCCACAATTCTTGGAAAAAGTTTCCTTTTATTCACAATTTCTTATTTTCTATATTTAGACAATATACATCATTAATATTGGAAAACATTACCAATTCTATTCACGCAACATTATTCTTCCACATCCATCAGTACCTAACCGTAAACTAGTAAGAGAACAACCCACTAAGTATCGACCCCGAAGCCCGAAACCAACATCAGATTGACACTCAGAAAGTCGTTCAACTTGACTAGTCTCCAATCAGTTTCTAATTTCCTTAATCCATTTCTTAACTTTTTATTAACTAAATCATGGCTTACATAACTCTCGGATTCAGTTTATGAATCTGCTTTATTTACGAAAAATACTGATTATAGCGATGGCATTAAAATCATTGTTTCCAAAATATTAAATTTTAAAATATAACTTTGATTCATTACTTCAAATAAATAAATAATAATAAATTAATTAATTGAATAAATAATCTTGATTTAAAAATGAAAAGTAAATAGTACTTTAATAAATTCAACGTTACCTCTTCTTCAAAAAATTTCTATTCAATTAACGTTTCGAACTTCGGAATAATTTGTTGTTTCAGGTCAACTCAATTTCTAAATTTGTTTTTGAATTTATCACTTCAAAAAGATCATCTATTTCCTTTATAACCATTCCAATTTGCAAATCGTTTTCTTTTAAACCATTATTCAGTTTAAGACATGGATATTATTCCTTTACATAAACTGGACTTGTTATATCGATTTAAATCTTGATTTTCTATTTATAAATACCGTGACAGGTTTAACTCCTATTTATCGAGTTCTTTTATAACTTTTCATTCAAATTAAATTTGTTATCAAATCTCTCTTACAAATCAAACTTCTAATTTATTTTATTTAATAAGTTTATAGTTTTAATTCGACTTTACATTCGATTGTAAAATATCGACTTCAAACCAAATATTAATTATCTTGTCAAATCCTACATTAATATATAATTTCTAAAAATAATTATTTTTATATCGTTCGACATAGTCGAATTCTAATTATAAATACTTATGGAACACCGAAATAAATTCATCATTTTCTTTTTAGACGATTTCCCTATTTCCACTTTTTTTAAATTAATTGTTGAATTTTCATTCCCAACTTATTTAATAAAAATTATTTCATTCCATTTATAAACATCATTTATAGACCAAACTACCTATTTTTATATAATTAAAACAAGTTATTATATTTAGCCCTATTGAAATTAAATTTCTATTTTAAAATGCACTTTTCCTTTTTAAAACTCAAATTTCTTCTCCAATATATTTTTACGATATTCAATTACCAATTATTTCAGGGCCAATGTTATTCAAACATCACAAACACAAAATAATCAACCACATATTATTTGTCACATCATATAATGCAATATATAAAAAACAACAACATAATTGATGAGGAATCCTGTTGGATTCCTCCAACCTGTTGCCCTACCTCCACGGATGTTAATCAACATAAATAACAATGATTTCATATCAACATGAAATATTTTAATAAATAGAATCAGTATTCAACTAACGACTTATATATATTATTTCAATCAATTAATTCGCAATTCATCCAAACAACCATCACACAACATTTAATCATTACTTATCAATATTAAAAAACGTTTATGATATTATAGAACTGGATAGAGTTAGTGAGTTTACTCATCTTAGTCATTAATCGCTGAATAACGATTAACTTTCCATAAATCTGGTTAGGCGTTTAATTATGCCATAAATTCAAACGAGCTCCAAATTGCTCCAGACCATTCCAATACGTAGCCAGCGACCATATGATCCAAACAAACTGTGACGGCAAGGAATTTCGCTCGGTCCGAACCAGTCGCTAAACCGACCCAAACCGTTCGAAACGCCCTATCGTTTGAGAACACGACAAATCAGAACGCATATAGAAGAACTTTCATTATATATTACAACAATGCATCATATTACAAGAATATACAGAGTATAAATGAATATTACACAGAAATATCAGAGATTTAAATTACATTTAAATACATTGCAGCGAAAAATAATACAATAAACAACTAGAAGAGATATACGGATACAAAGCTTTCCGGATATCGTTCCAGCTGTAACCCAGGATCCTGTGAATATAAATCTGCAAATCCAAAACTACTAGCTGCCCGTGTCGAAAATAGGGGCACCCAGAGTTTAGGTTAAAACAATAAACTCCAGGGCAGTCATGGGACTGGTGTGAGAACTAAAGCAGTTATTAATCTTTATTTTGAAAGTTAGGTAAATCAAGGGACCACACCGTATAACACGGAACGGGTTTCCTCCCAAGAATACCGGTGCATAAAACAAACAGCGCAATGCTAAATAAAGAAAAATGAAGCTATTATAAGACCCAGTTCCCATCACACAATGCAACGCAAGCCGGAGGATAGGGTTTTTACCTTATAATAGCCAAGAATGCTTGATACGTTTAAAAACAAATCATTTGATACTATTGTAAGTGCATAGTGTATAAAACAACTTCAAATCATAAGTATCAATCATAGGCGGCATAAGTGCCCCATCCCACTATGTCACCTTATATAGGTTTACAAATAAAACCGCAAAGTCACGTATTTGGAAATTGGATTTCCGTCTATGAACCGAGGCAAAAGATAGTCCTCAACCGATTCGAGACAATCTAGCCTACCATGTCTCAGGATCAGCCGCAACTGCCCCCAGGATCGTCAGGGCCGGTCCACCGATGTGGATTATTATGTCTGAACAATACGTCTCCCCGCCCTTTGGGGCGCAAACGAGCCAACGAATGACTCCATCGGACCCGGATCGTCCGATCAAACCCAGGCGCCTCGCAACAGCAACAACCACATAAGTCAAACTCGTCAGGGCGTGTAAAACCACTGACGCCACTTTTAGCTAGAAAGAAACGCAAGTCCTCCCTGGTGTCCGTCTCCCGTTTTTGGTTCATACCGGGTGTGAAACACGCGAAGTAAACGTTACACAAAGCTACGCCACAAAGGCCTTGTTTGATCATCACCACAAGACTTTGCTTTTCAACAGAAGCCTCGATCAATTTCCACTTAGGCATGCCACACAGGCAATTCACTCCATGCGTTTGATACCCATCAATATATTACCCCTGAGCTCGTACGTCTCAGAGAAGGGCGTTAAGCAAAAGAATAAATTCTCCGCCGCCAAACAGGTATATATTTAATAGAGATCAATCACACGGACTAAAATCCAATGTCAGACACACAGTCCGTTTACAAGTCCGTTCTGGGTCTGAACGAAACCGGAGGCACCTAGTACCCCGCATATCCATCGATCTCCAAGTACGTCTGGACGATCACTAACTGTTTCCATCTTCTTGGGTGTACAGCCCAATCAAGATCATCAGTAATTACCCAAACGACGTGAAGACTTCTGGTCTTCGACCACCGTCTTCATCTTCGACACCACGTCGAATCAGTTATTCAGAATGGGATAAACCCGGTCTTTCTGAATAACTCGCGTATATATTATAAAAGTGTTACACAAACACAACATATGCCTCATTCCATTTCAGAATATACTTTTATTCAAATATTCCTATACTTTGGGAAAAAGTTCCCATTAATTTTATCCAAGATAAATTCTTTAAATTTATTCTTTAATCTCCTTTGAATATCAATTCCAACTAGTCGGGATTATCGAACCACACCGAAGTAATCATTTAGTTTATTTTCCCAATCCCAACCTATTCATCCCATGAAGTGAAACTGGTAGTACTTCATATCTAACACCACAGTGTTATCGGTAATTCAATTACCATTTCACGTTCAAATCTAATTAAAGATTTAACTATCGCTTGGAGTAAAACTGGTGATACTCCATTCTCGATCTTTTCAATCTAATTAAAGATTCATTAAAACTCCACTTAGTTTTAATCTTTGACTGGGTTAAAGAATCAGTGTCATTTAAAACACAGTTCACGATAAACCCAAAGTCACATTCCATTGATTATCGGGTTAAAGAACGAGTGTTATTTAAAACACTGTCCACGATAAACCCAAAAATCAATATCAATTCAATTCCAATTAAATATTCTTTAATCGGTACACTTCATTAAATCTAAATAAAAAGATTTAACCTTTTCTCAACTGGGTTCAAGAACAGTGTTAGTGAAGACACCACTCACGACAAACCCAAATCACATTTGATATTCAATATAAGGCTCTGAATAGAAAATATAACGACTTACATTCAATATCAAATTCTACGACTAACAAATGTCGTATTGGAAATAACGATATAAATATATATCTTTCAAATTTCCATAACAACACCTATATAATCACGAATTCCAACATCGAAATATTCCGAAGACAATTTCGATTCAAATCCCCTCCAATGCAATCATTGGATATTCTGGTTATTTTCAAAACCCTTTTTAAATTCAATTCATTTATTTAAAAATAAATTGAATTATAATTCTAGTTCAAAACCAGTTCATTTCGATAAAAACCTATTTTTATCTTTTCAATTATGGAGTTTTTCATCCCAAATCTTCACAAATCATTTCTTATGATTTTACACAAATTATTACTATTTTTAATAATTTTATCAAGGCCCGTACAGTCGATTTCCATCAACGGCCATCGAACTGCACGTATAGCGACCTTTTTCAAATTTGATTTGGACATAATTCCAAATCCAACCGTTAGATTTCTAATTTCTAATATTCGTTAGAAAGCTCATTTCGATACGAACCCAACGGTTCCGGTTTTAGGAGAACCCGACGGTCGGATCTCCCGTAATGTCCGTTTGAAATAAATGGTCGAAATTCACGAACTGCCGCGGCGCGGCGCGTTCTATTCAGGCCATTATATTATATATATAATATATGTAATATATATTTCGTCGATTTCTATTTAAAACGAATTATATGAATAGTTTTAAATTCGTTTTAAAAGCAATTTCAACTCCCTTTTCAATTCAAATCAAAATTGAATTCTTCTTTATAAATTCGTTTTAAAATTCATTTCTATTCAATTCAAATTTCAATTCAATTTGAATTCATTTCAATTCGCTTTCAATTAAATTTGAATTCGTTTTCAATTTATTTCAAAATCGTTTTCAATTCAATTCATTTCGAAATCGTTTTCAATTCAATTTATTTCGAAATCGTTTTCAATTCAATTCATTCCGAAATCGTTTTCAATTCAATTCATTTCGAAATCGTTTTAAAATCGATATAAATATCGTTCACGTCAAAATGGCGTCAATCTAATCAACACGGCTTCATAAATTTCTATTTTCAAATATTCTATTTCAAATATTTCTTTTTCAAAATAGTTGTTATTATCAAAATATTTCGTTCAACACATGACCAATCTCAATGGGTGAGTACTGTCAACACATGAACCTTTATTTTATAATATTCTTTATTTTCTAAATTGGAATGAGGCCCAATCAATTACCATATAAAGTTAATTATATGGATTTTCATACAACACATGTATAATAGCATTGAAAAATAATCAACCATCAACCAAAGTGCACTACACTGTATAAGCATCAAATATAGACATTTAACGCTTATAGCAGCTTGTCAATCAATCGATCGACATATTTAATCAATCAGGATGAGTGGACTTCAAATTTCATCCCAACACCCGTGTGGGGTTTCAAACAATCAAACACAGATTTTAGTTGTGCAGTTGGGCGATGTGTAAAATTTATTGACCCAATCAATGTCCTTCAAATAGGTGTACATAAACAAACCGTCTGGTTTGTAAATGAATATT
Organism: Allium sativum; assembly: GCA_030737875.1. Classification (NCBI taxonomy): domain Eukaryota; kingdom Viridiplantae; phylum Streptophyta; class Magnoliopsida; order Asparagales; family Amaryllidaceae; genus Allium; species Allium sativum. Next base: position 988,783,680 of record CM060913.1, read on the forward strand.
TATTTTATTCACTTCACGTTAAAAATTATATTTTTAACGATAAAAACATTTTATTCCAACATATGAATTTCTATTCAGTTCATTCTTTAAATAAAATGATATTTTTATTTTTCTAACATATTTTAGAAAATTTCGGCGGCATAACGGCGCTATGCTAGAAACGGGATAAGGCCTAGCCTTGTCCCCGGTCTAATAATGGCCACCGCCATACCCATCTCAATCAAATCACTTTCGTTATGCAAACCACAAAATTTGGAGTAAGAGTCTAACCTAGCCTTACTCCTTCGCCTTATAACGGCGCACGTCTAATCCTAACCAATTTATCGATTCGATTTTTCACACCACAAACCACATTCAAACCAATATCGCAATCAATCACCAAACAGCCAAACAAACAAGTCCATGGTCTGTGGACGATTGTGTCGGGTGCTACTAAATACCGTCTGCATCCTAGTATATATATATAACTAGAAAATAAATTGAAGAGTGAGAAATTCTCACCGAAAGCTATCCAATACCACGACTCTTCATTTATAAAAATCTTTGTTGTTCTCGCCTTTTTATCACCTTCGTTGCTGTAGCCACTACATATGTAAAGATCGGATTTTTACTTCGCTACTCAATATATAAAAATCATATTTTTATTTCGAAGTTCAACATCTAAAAATCCTATTTTTATTTCGAAGTTCAACATATAAAAATCCTATTTTTATTTCGAAGTTCAACATATAAAAATCCTATTTTTATTTCGAAGTTCAACATATAAAAATCCTGTTTTTATTTCGAAGTTCAACATATAAAAATCATATTTTTATTTCGAAGTTCAACATATAAAAATCCTATTTTTATTTCGAAGTTCAACATATAAAAATCCTATTTTTATTTCCCTCTCATATATTTAAAAATCCAACTTTACTGTTAAAAAAAAACTAAACATTACTGTTTTTTTTTTAAAAACTAAATTGTACTGTTTTTAAAAAAAACTAAACATTACTGTTTTTAAAAAAAACTAAACATTACTGTTTTTAAAAAAACTAAACTTTTAAAACAATGAATTAAAAATAGAAATACTTACTGATTTCAGTGGAAGAGGGAAGGGTCTGCGTCTCGCGCTGAGGTTGGTCGGAGGATGGGAGTTCGTGGCGGCGTGGGCTTCAGGCGTCGATCGAAGAGGAGGGCGTGGGGTTTAGGGCGGCGGTCTCGAATCTGGGGGGGGGGGGGTCTCGTCGTCGTCGAAGTGGGAGAGGGGGAGGTCGGCCTCCGGTGGCGGCGCCAGGACCACTGGCGATGGGGGCGAACAGTCCTCCGTCGAGCGCTTTAGGGCTCCGCCCTCTTTTTTTTTTATACTGAATTTATTTTTGAACGGGGGGGGGGGGGGGGGGGGGGGGCAGGAGGATAAAAGGGGAGAGAGATATTATATATATATATTTTTATTAATTAATTTAATTGCATAAAGTTGACTTTTACATACGACCCCTAAACGAGGTCCACCGCCTGTCGTCCATAGCGTTTTACCCCCATTCCGAACACAATGGGATATGTATCGTAGGTTGATTCGTTCGTTTCGATTAGTTTCCGTTGAATTTACATTTAAATCACTATATTGAATTTTAAACGTACATTTCAAATTACCGGGGTTGCATACGAACTTTAAAAATTCCAGAAAAATATTTTCCAGCTTCGTATTGACGATACGGTCCTAACAAAACTAGTTTCCCCGAATTCTGAGACCGTTTGAAAAATGGCCAATTTCCAGTCGATTAAAATCAACTGAAACCGGTCAAACGCGTTTTCCTTTGCCACGCTCACATATTGATTCAGAAAATTATGAAATTTGGAATCTAGCAATAACTTGACACTACGGACCCAACAAAACTGGTTTCGTCGGAATCCGAGGTCGTTTGCAAAATGTCCATTTTTAAGGGCCTGAATTCCATAGCGACTATTCAGAATTTTCAACTGGACATATCTTTTGATCCCCGCTATGAAATTTCGATCTTTCGGATTCGTTGGAAAGATATTCACTATTAGATTCCATTATTTTTGGTTTCACTAAAATCCGGATTGTTTTGCACCCGGTACATTCAATTGAAGTTTGAAATCGAATTATCGAACTACCGTGCCATTTTCAATTCTATTTATAATTATATATAATTATTTAAAATAATTCATTTTAAATAATCAAAATTCGCTAAAATTGCCAAAATAAAAATTTTAAACTGGCCCAGATTTTTCGGGTTATTACACAAACCATGTTTTGTTGAATTTTGATAACACGTATGATCATGATGTAACATTTACAAGTTATAAATTATTAAATTAAAATTAAACTTAAGTTAATTATAATAATTGGGCCTCACATTTATATTCATAGCAGCCCACATCTTTGAAACTTGCATGGACCGGTTTCTTTCCTTGAAAAAAAAAGAACAACTTCTCCCTTTCCCTGTTATTCCACATCCACCTTTATGGGCTTTTCTCTCTCTTTTTTAAATGGGATTCACCTTTTCAATTCGGCCCAATAACCAAAACATAAAAACATCCAGACCCGCATCCAATGTATCCTTCTTCCATAAATAAACTCGGCCTCCTGCATGTATTATTTCCAATGCCATTGCCAAACTTCTCAAACCATATCCTCCTTTGTTTCTCCACTTAAATTCAAACCGTATATCACAAAAATTCATCTCATCTGAATCTGCACCCTACCGTCACCTCATAGTCAAACTCGGCCTTCCCAAGCAATGTCAGACTTTGGCCTCACTCCACTGCCACTGAGTAAAAACCGCGACCTCAAACTTCCTACAATCACCCCAAACATTTGTAGAACCTGCTTCCCACCAATGAACTCAAAAATGATATTCACAATTCGAATCAAATGAGATCATTTGCAAAAACCTGAATGTTTCTGTATGCTGTTAAAATTTCCAGCGACGAGAATTAGCATTGAACTATCCAAAATACACACTAGATCGGAGAAAATTGCTACACGAATTCAAGTAAACTTGTTTGGAGAATTTTAGAAGAGAATTCAATTTGATAAAAGTTTGGGAAGCCATTATCAAATTCACGGCTTTGAAATGTCTGAAAGAAAATGAATAGGAAGGCATTGGCTTATATAAAAATGAAGGATAAGATCAACGTCAGTTTCTCAGGCATGTGCTTTAGCATAGGTAGTTTGTAGATGAGCTACAAACTAGGATGAATTTTCATTTCTTGTGTAGCTGTTTGATCTTGGAAGCACAACTTAATAGGTCTGAGCGAAAATTTTAGCCATGTGCTTAGGTTCTTACAAAAAAAGAAATTAGGTACTTGCACATTTAGGTTTTAGGCACTTTCTGTTATACACAAACTAGGGTAGCATCTGATTCTCCATAGCTACGCATGTATAAGAGTTTGAGTTCGTTATATGAATATCTACATTTATTTTTCCAGTTCCAGGTATGGAACGATAGCGCTACCATCTCAAAGTTTACTAAGTCAACTGAACAGTTGGAAATATATGTTATACAATTATAATGGAATGATTCCATGCCACTGTTTTAATATTTAAATCTTCCCGATTAAATAACTGTATGGGTATTTGAAGAAATCAACAATATAAACTGTTATAATAGTGGCATGTGTATGTTTTTATATGTTTTAAGTTTACTTTTACCATCTATGATTATGCGTACCCCACTACATACAATTCCATTCACGGACGAGCAGCTATGGGCAAAAGTAAAAATACCGTTATATCGGGAAATGTGATACGATCTCAAAAATATGATAAAAGAGACAAGTTAATTTATTTTGTGAAATTCCAAAAATGCTGATATAGGGTGTAAAATATTTCAAACCAAAAGTTTTTTTTTCCAATTAAAAATTATAGAAAAATTTTATAAGTTAAATTAACAATACGTCATAAAAATCTTGTCCAAACTTGAAACCTAGAAAATTATAATTTAATAGATTTGAATGGTTCTTATTTCGAAGAAATCTGACTAATAACGAATTTTGTGTACTTAATATTACGAACTACCGCAATGTTACAAGCTCATTTATAATTTAATTATAAATTATACATTCAATTGTCATTTAATAAATAAATTCGTTAATATAACTCAAATCCAAATTTAATTAAACATTATATATTACCCAATTCACACAATATCGTCAATTCAACTATTTCTGGCTATTTTGAAAATTAAATTTATTATTCCACTATTCATATTAATTAAATAATCATAATATTATAATTTAAACCATTTAAATTATCAAACTAGTATATTAAAATAATTAAAGAAATAAATTATTAAATCGCTAAAAATCTTGGACGTTGCAATGTAGGATAATGGTGTAATTAAATAGTAATTTAAATTTGGATAAATTATCTCAGAAGAATGTTTTTAATTAATTAATATCTTAATTAAGTAAGTTTTAGTGATAAATTTAGTTATAAAGGAAATATGAAATCAAGTCAATTATTTGAATTAAATTCCCTGATTCAATATTTAAGTTAAAGTTAACTAATGGATGGTTCAAACAACAATGTTGTTTTGAGATATTTTAAGATTTGGAAATCAATGGAAATTACCAATTCTCATTTGGCGAATATTTTGGATATCGAACTTTTATGACTCTTAACGATAAATATCTCGACTTAAGGTCTGAGAGGTAATCAAAATACCCCAATTCGAACAATTTCACTATTATCCGATAGATCGTATTAGTTGTGTTCGAAATGAGTGTTAGAGTTAGAATATCGTTTTCAACCACGAAATTGGATATTATAGAATGAGATTATCAATAATAATAGTTTTCTAAGTTAAGTAATACTTATGTTTTCAAATAATAATATATGAGAAAAGTTAATATTTGAATTTAAAGATTATTTAAATAGAGCTTAGCGGGCCCAATGGAAATAAATTTGTTTATTTTATATTTGATAGTTAAATAACCGATTATCAAATCTTGACCTTTTCGTTGTCATTTTCAAAGAGACCAGATCTAAATTCCACTATGATACGTTATATACGTTGCAAGTTAGAGACTATTGAAGGAGGATATATGCAAGGGTTGTTCTATCAATCCTAGGTAGAAATAGCCTAAGATGGATTTACAGGATAGTGCCTTCAGTTTGTGCAGTCCCAAAACAACTTGTATCGACGTATGTTTGACAGAGTATGCCTAACTGATCACGTACGTTGATCTCTTCAATCGTATTTATGTTGCAGGCAGATGAATTCGTTTCTCTTGCTTTATACCAGTAATATATTTTTGAGGAAGTCAATTAGTGGTTGCCGGTTTTAACGATGTAGCATTCAAAGTAAATAAAGAAATGATTTGTCAAAGGTAAGTTTAGCCTCAAGCCTCACAACTAAGAAATGAAAAAAAATCGCGCAGGAAGTATGGCTAAGTGGGTCATTCTCATTAGGGTTTACAGTCACCATATAGAGAAATTTATATTTGCTCTTCTTTCGCTTTTTATCTCCAGGGGGCGGTTATGTTGGTACCAACCATAAGGTGACAATATATTCAATACACTCAAGAGAAATGAGTGATCAGTCATGTATGGCCGGGTTGCAAGATGTTTTTGTTGAACCCATTGTATTCCTATCTAGAGATATACTACTAGAAGGTGGTTCCATACCTTGTCATAGTTGAAAATCCATTATCCAATAAGCGCTCACAGTTTTGATTGTATACTATGTACGTAGAGTGTGAGATGCAAGCGTTCTGCTAGATTGCTACTTATTTGATTTAGCCACTATCATAATATCAGAAGAGTTGATATAAAGATGTTTTAGCTTATCGTAAGGTAAAACAATCCATGTTTATGGGTGGATCGGTCTTACAATTATCTTGTCTTTCAAAATGGTTTTGAAAGGTAAACCAAGTAATTTGGATTCCCATAAGGGAAAAACTCATTCCATGGTCTTATTAGATATTTGTTATTTTCTCAAACTATTTTAAAATTGTTTGCTCATAGCAGTCTCATGACTGACCCAGAGTTTATTTTTCTATATTTTCCCTAAACTTGGCTGCCTAAATTTGTATAGGAAGTCAAATAGTTCAGGATTTTACAATATCTAGAGGAGCTTGGAGCAGAAGGCTTCAACGTTGGATATTTAGAGTTTATTTCCGCTCTGTTGTATATATGATGTACTCTATGTTCCACTGCGATCGTGAGAATCTGTGTTGTTGTTCAGCCTATCTTCTATCTACTTTCTTCTGTTCTAATTTTCTTTCTTTCTATTTCTCATCTTCTAACTTCTTTCTATTAAACATTTGTAATTTCAAGAAATTTGGGTTGGACGTGAATTGTATTTCAGTCAACTCAAATGATACGAATTTACCGACCTCTACAACCTCACACCCCGGAATGAGCTGAAACATGATCTTAGACAATTGAGATAAGGACTAATGTTTCCTTCTAGATGAATAGTGATGCCATAGTATGGATCCTAGTAAGGTCCACTTATGTGAATGATAGATCAAGCCGCCTCGGATGATGGTCAAATACGACCAGGGAACGTTATGTTCATGAAAGATCCTAATTAGGCGTTCAGTGCTGACCGGCTCTGTCGCTTTAAACAACCATGCGTTGGGTCCTGGAAAGTCTTACTAGAGGTGTTCCGAACGGTAAAGGAAGATCCTTCGCCTTGGTTCATTGATGGAATCTAATTTCCAATAAGTGCCTTTGCATTTTGTTTTTTGATGTAAGCTACATAGCCAACATAATGGGATTGGGTATTATGCAAGCTAAGATTTATACATTTATTTTCTTTCCATACTTAGACACTAATAATAATATCATTATCAAACGATTTTATCATATCGAGCATGTTTGACCATTTTAAGGTAAAACTCTATCCTCCGGTATGTGTAGCATTGTATGATGGGACTTGAGTCTTATAATGGTTTTTATAAAATCATTGCAAAGTTTTATGCGTTGGTGTTCGTGTGGAGAAAATCCGTTCTGTGTTATATGGTGTGGTCTTGTGATATGCCTTACTTTTATAAAAGTTTATAATAACTGATTAGAATTTATCATACCAGTCCCATGACTGACTCGAAGTGCGTTTTTCCCTTGCAAACTTGGGTGCCCTTATTTCCACACAGGGAGGCTAGTAAATAGGTTGTTAGTTAGACCACTTTTAGAAGCTATGTCTATTTTTATATGGAAGCTATCTGGGGAAACTGGTGTTGGATTTGGAGTAGGAGCAAGAATGGGATTTTCTTTTGGACTCTCTCTGAGACTCCTTCATGTTAACATATCATTATATCCGATGTGTATCTCTTTACTTATTACCATTGTAATGTATGACATTTGGAACGATGGGATGTCTTGACTCTAAAGTATCACTTGATGTAATGGGATAAATATTCTGATATTTAATGCATGTTTTACTTTCTGTATTTATATTAACGTGTTATATCTTAAAGGCCATCTGTTCTTCCAGGGATTAGTAGAATGGGTCGTCTTATTTGGTATCAGAGCCGAGGGTTAAGCCTTAGTTTTGGGGTATAACTCATTAAAGGACTCGTGAGAGATAGGATCAGTAGTATCATAGGATGAGTGACTCATTAGAGATAAGGTTAGCAATACCCTGGAATGAGTACAATAAAGTAACGCGTACCTAATGAGCACATTTCTATTCATATATGTCTATATGCTTTTATGAATTCCTTACAATATCTTTTCTGCTAGCCTAACTCTTCTCATGCTTTGCAGATATAATCGAAAATGACCAGTAGAAGAGGTAGAGGAAGCGGAAGGGGTAATTCTGAAGTTCAACAACAAAACCCCATAGAAGCAGCTAATGAGGTAGTTGTGTTGCCGCAACCATAACACGATTTGAAAGTCTTAGGCAAGAAATATAAGAATCTAGAAGGACAACCATTTTTGGGAAAATAATCAGTCATAGAAGCGCAAGCCTGGCTACGTCCTTGCGAGAGGATTTTCATGGGTTTAAGGCTGAATGGAGAGAAAAAAGATTATTGTCCTCCTGATTATTAAAAGATGAAGCTCTAACCTGGTGGGAAATGGTTACAATAGAAGATCCATAGGAAAATTTTACTTGGGATCACTCTAAGGAAGTCTTCGTAGAAAGATTCATAACATCTGAAGCAATAACCCGTCTGTACTATGGATTCTCCAATTTAAAACAAGGGGGCATGACTATTCAAGAATATCTGAGTAAGTTCAATAAGAGCTTCCACTTCGACCTAGAGTTGATAGAGGTTCCGGTTAAGAAAAACGTGAGGTGTATTGATGGTCTGCGGAGAAGGTAAAAAAGTAGAGTGACCGCTCATGTAAAGCTTCCATTTGCAGAAATGGTGGAAATGGAAAGTTGCTATGAATCGATAGATAAGCAAAATTCTTTGGAAGACAAAGAGAAAGGAAATTCTGAAAATAAGAGGAAATTTGAAAATAAGACCGAAACTGAGTAACAAAAGCAATAAATCTAGGAAGGAATGGATAAAGAATGCCAAGTGCTTCAATTGCAATCAACAAGAGCACTTGTCAACGGATTGTAAACTTCCAAAGAAGACAGAAAAATTAGGCAGATTCTAGAAGAAGGGATTTGGAATTTGCAGTTGGGGATCAAATATTTTTGAAAGTTTCTCCATTGAAAGGAGTTATCTGTTTTGGAAAAATGGGAAAATTATTGTCTAAGTATATTGGTCCATTTTCGATATTGAAAAGGATTGGAACCCTAGCCTATAGGATTCAGTTACCATATTGGTCATCCGAAGTGCATGATGTATTCACATTTCTCATCTTTAGAAGTATCTACATGATCCATATTTAGTTGTTAAGGAAGCAGCACAACAAGACTTGGAAATCACACCAAGTTTAGCAGTCCCTAGAGAATCTTTGAAAATAATTGGCAAAGAAGTAAAGGAACTGAGCAATAAGAAAGTGAAACTAGTCAAAGTGCAGTCGAGCGGGGATCCAAGAGACTATACAAGGAAAAAAAAATGAAAGTATTAGAAAGTCCTGTCCCAATTGCAGAGCGGATATCTCAGATTAACTCATTTAAGAGGTAAAACTCATTTCTTAGATATCAATTATATTCAATCTTACTTCCATCAAATTTTGGGGACAAAATTATTTTAAGTGGGGGTGATTGTAACGACGTAAAATTTTTGGAACCAATTTAGAAATTTTGAATTTCAAGTTTAAATAAATTACAAAAGGATTTGTAGTCAATTTAAAATTCAATAATTTAATGTTATTTTAATAGCTTAAAAAAAGATATTTTGCAAACGATCTCGGAATTCGAAAAAACCAATTTTATCGGATCCAAAACATTAAATTATGGTAAGATTTTAAATTTTGCATAAAATGGAGTTAGTATGTGGCCGTGCGAGATTTAAACGTGAACCGATTGATTATTCAAACTGGCACTTTTTAAGAAAATGGAGTCAGAATTCGACGTGACTAATTCCATTGGAAACGTATCTAAAAATATAGCAAGGATGCAAATTTCATAGCAAACGGAATTAGTATGTGGTCGTACGAGTTGTAAACCTATAGTTAGATTGCATGTACCTTAAGCTAAGCGTTCACACCTAAACTAATTATCTTGTATGTTTGTTTGTTTTTAGTTGCCATAAAATGAAGGCCTCTTGGTGTGCTTTTCCTCTTCCATCATATGCCGACACCTCAGTGATCCAAATGTTCTTAATTTGCCTATATATTCAAGCCTCCTCCCTCCTTTATTTCACTTTACTTCTTCCATACTTTAGATCTATGTTCTCTCCATTTCTTCCTCCATTGATCCCCCCTTTAGCCCACACGCTTCCTAGGCCATCCCCCATCGTCGTGCCATACTCTTTGCGCCTCCACCCCATGCCTTGTGGCCCTCTCCTCCTTAAAAGCTCCTACACCTCCATAAAACCCTAAAAACTATGTCGCTCCCACCTTTAAACATCCAAACCTTCACCAATAGCCCAAAAACCGCACCCCTGACACCACCCATGCGCCCACCAACGCTCGTGGGTCCTATTCCTCTTAGCCCGATCCCCATTTGCCTTAAACCCCTATCTGTTTACTCCTAAAACCAAAAATAATGTCCATTTATTCGCCCGTATTTTAGAAATCCAAATATCATCGAAACTCCGCCATTTATTTCCAGAAATTTTTGGTTATGATGGAAGGCTGTTGAAATCGTCCGAAATAGCTAGGATATCCTACAGTCAAAGTTAGGAGGAGTGGAAACTTAGGTGAGAAACGTTGAACCGAAATAGACTAGTTAATTATTAACTATATATTGGTTAATGTATGCGATCTTGTTTGGGTTATATAATGACCTATGAAGGATAATATGGGTTCCAATATGATTTGATAATGTTTGAGATGGGTTAATGATGTGTAGTATGAAAAAGTTATGATTTTTAAGTGAAGTATGTACTGTCACTTGCATATATGATACATAGAACTGAATTTGTGGACACTGAAATGAGTTTGAACATTAAATGGTCATTGAAATGAAATTAAACTTGATATTGGTTATTGGATATGGGTATGAACCCCATTTGGTATTGAATGCATATGATTGTTGATGATTGTCTATTGTGGTTAATATGTTGATTGACAAAACCATGTAAGTGTTAATGGTTTAAGGCTTATATAGTATGAACTATGCCACGATTGTGGTGATTGAATGTTATCATGGTTATTATAAGATGGTATGTGATAACCTTGGTTAAAATGGCCAAAATTTATGAGTATTGGCTCATTTTTTAAGTCTCCATTCATTAAAATGATTTTTAATGAATATTTTATTAATATAATAATGGGAGAAAAATAAAATTCCAAATTTGATATCTGATTTTTCATGGACATGAAGTTTAAATCATTACCATAAACATTTGCAAGCGATTTTGTTTTTGTGACGGCCGAGAATTTCACTCGATCCTAATCAGTCGTTAAACCGATCTAGACCGTTCGAAACCCCCGACTGTTTGAGAACAGGACAAATCAGAACACAAACAGAAGAACATTTCATTGTATATTACAACAATGCATCAGATTACAAGAATATACAGAGTATAAATGAATATTACACAGAAATATCAGAGATTTAACTTACATTTAAATACATAGTAGCGGAAAAAAAAATACAATACACAACTAGAAGGAGATATACGGATACAAAGCTTTACGGATATCGTTCCAGCTGTAAACCAGGATCCTGTGAATATAAATCTGCAAAACCAAAACTACTAGCTGCCCGTGTCAAAATAAGGGCACCCAGAGTTTAGGTTAAAACAATAAACTCCGGGTCAGTCATGTGACTGGTGTGAGAACTAAAACAGTTATTATTCTTTATTTTAAAAGTTAGGTAAATCAAGGGACCACGCCGTATAACACGGAACGGGTTTCCTCCCAAGAATATCAGTGCATAAAACAAACAACGCAATGCTAAATAAAGAAAAAAATGAAGCTGTTATAAGATCCAGGTCCCATCACACAATGCAACGCAGCCGAGGATAGGGTTTTCCCTTATAATAGCCAAAGAATGCTTGATACGGTTAAAACAAATCGTTTGATACTATTATAAGTGTATAGTGCATAAAACCACTTCAAATCATAAGTATCAATCATAGGCGGCATGAGCGCCCCATCCCACTATGTCGCCATACTAGGCTCTACAAATAAAACCGCAAATGTCACGTATTTGGAAATTGGATTTCCGTCTATGAACCGAGGCAAAAGATAGTCCTCTACCGATTCGTGACTCTCTAGCCCGAGCCACAGGACCCAGACTCAGGTGGGCCCTTGGATCGTCAGGGCCAGTCCACCGATGTGGATTAAACTTAAACCCTGAACATGCGTTTCGCTGCCCTTTGGGGCGTAAGTGAGCCAACTAAATGACTCCATCGGTTCGAGAACGAACGATCAATCCGAGGCGCCTCGCAACAGCAACAACCACATAAGTCAAACTCGTCAGGGCGTGTAAAACCACTGACGCCACTTTTTAGCTAGAAGGAAACGCATGCCCTCCCTGAGGTCCGTCTCCCGTTTTTGGTTCATACCGGGTGTGAAACTCGCGAAGTAAACGTTACACAAAGCTACGCCACAAAGGCCGTGCTTTGATCATCACCACAAGACTTTGTTTTTCAACAGAAGCCTCGATCAATTGCCACTTAGGCATGCCACACAGGCAATTCACTCCATGCGTTTGATATCCATCAATATATAACCCATGAGCTCGTACGTCTCAGAGAAGGGCGTTAAGCAAGAGAATAAATTCTCCGCCGCCAAACAGATATATATTTAATAGAGATCAATCACACAGACTAAAATCCAATGTCAGACACACAGTCCATTTACAAGTTCGTTCTGGGTCTGAACGAAACCGGAGGCACCTAGTACCCCGCATATCCATCGATCTCCAAGTACGTCTGGACGATCACCAACTGTTTCCATCTTCTTGGGTGTACAGCCCAATCAAGATCATCAGTAATCACCCAAACGACGTGAAGACTTCCGGTCTTCGACCATCGTCTTCATCTTCGACTTATCGTCGTATCAGTTATTCAGAATGGGATAAACCCGGTCTTTCCGAATAACTCGCGTATATATTATAAAAGTGTCACACAAACACAACATACGCCTCATTCCAATTCATTAGTCACTAACCGTAAATTAATCAAGAGAATAATTCCCCAAATATTAACCCCGAAGGCCGAAACCAACATCAGATCAATATCCAGAAAACCATTCTGCTTAGCTACCCGACAATTAGTTTCTGATTTTCACATTCATAGGGAAAGGTTCCCATTAATTTTATCCAAGATAAATTCCTTGAATTTATTCTTTATTCTATTTTTGAATCTCAATTCAAACTAGTCGGGATTAGCGAACCTTACCGAAGTAATCATTTATTTTAATTTCCCCATCCCAACCTATTCATCCCATGAAGTAAAATTGGTAATACTTCATATCTAACACCACAGTGTTATCGGTAAATTCAATTACCATTTCACGTTCAAATCTAATTAAAGATTTAACTATCGCCTGGAGCAAAACTGGTGATACTCCATTTTCGATCATTTCAATCTAATTAAAGATTCATTAAAACTCCACTTAGTTTTAATCTTCGACTGGGTTAAAGAATCAGTGTCATTTAAAACACGGTTCACGATAAACCCAAAAACACATTCCATTAATTATCGGGTTAAAGAACGAGTGTTATTTAAAACACTGTCCACGATGAACCCAAAAATCAATATCAGTTCAATTAAATATTATTTAATTGGTACACTTCATTAAATCTAAATAAAAAGATTTAATCTTTTCTCAACTGGGTTCAAGAACAGTGTTAGTGAAGACACCATTCACGACAAACCCAAATCACATTTGATATTCAATATAAGGCTCTGAATAGAAAATATATCGGCTTATATTCAATATCAAATTCTATGATTAACAAATGTCGTATTGGAAATAACGATATAAATATGTATCTTTCATATTTCCATAACATCCGTATAATCACGAATTCCAACATCGAAATATTCCGAAGACAATTTCGATTCAATTCCACTCCAATGCAATCATTGGAAATTCTGGTTATTTTTAAAATCCTTTTTCAAATTTAATTTATTTATTTAAAAATAAATAGAATTATAATTCTAGTTCAAAACTAGTTTATTTCGATAAAAATCTATTTTTATCTTTTCAAATAGGGAGTTTTTCATCCCAATTCTCTCTAAATCATTTCTTATGATTTTACACAAATTATTACTATTTTTAATAATTTTATCAAGGCCCGTACAGTCGATTTCCATCAACGGCCATCGAACTGCACTTACAGCGACCTTTTTCAAATTTGATTTGGACATAATTCCAAATCCAACCATTAGATTTCGAATTTCTAATATTCGTTAGAAAGCTCTTTTTGATACGAACCCAACGGTTCCGGTTTTAGGAGAATCCGACGGTCGGATCTCCCGTAATGTTCGTTTGAAATAAATGGTCGAAATTCGCGAACTACCGCGGCGCGGCGCGTTCTATTCAGGCCATTATATTATATATATAATATATATAATATATATTTCGTCGATTTCTATTTAAAACGAATTATATAAATAGTTTTAAAATCGTTTCAAAAGCAATTTCAACTTTCTTTTCAATTCAATTCAAAATTGAATTCTCCTTTATAAATTCGTTTTAAAATTCATTTCTATTCAATTCAAATTTCAATTCAATTTGAATTCATTTCAATTCGCTTTCAATTCAATTTGAATTCGTTTTCAATTCAATTCATTTCGAAATCGTTTTCAATTCAATTCATTTCGAAATCGTTTTCAATTCAATTCATTTCAAAATCGTTTTCAATTCAATTCATTTCGAAATCGTTTTCAATTCATTTCGAAATCGTTTTCAATTCAATTCATTTCGAAATCATTTTCAATTCAATTCATTTCGAAATCGTTTTCAATTCAATTCATTTCGAAATCGTTTTCAATTCAATTCGAATTCGTTTTCAATTCAATTTATTTCGAAATCGTTTTCAATTCAATTCATTTCGAAATCGTTTTCAATTCAATTCGAATTCGTTTCCAATTCAATTTATTTCGAAATCGTTTTCAATTCAATTCATTTCGAAATCGTTTTCAATTCAATTTATTTTGAAATCGTTTTCAATTCAATTCATTTCGAAATCGATATAAATATCGTTCACGTCAAAATGGCGTCAATCTACTCAACACGGCTTCATAAATTTCTATTTTCAAATATTCTATTTCAAATATTTCTTTTTCAAAATAGTTGTTATTATCAAAATATTTCGTTCAACACATGACCAATCTCAATGGATGAGTACTGTCAACACATGAACCTTTATTTTATATTGATGAAGATGTAAATTTTATTGCTAAAATATTTCGTTCAACACATGACCAATCTCAAAGGATGAGTACTGTCAACACATGAACCTTTATTTTATATTATTCTTTATTTTTCAAATTGGAATGAGGCCCAATCAATTACCATATAACGTTAATTATATGGACTTTCATACATCACATGTATATAATAGCATTGAAAAATAATCAACCATCAACCAAAGTGCACTACACTGTATAAGCATCAAATATAAATATCTAACGCTTATAACAGCCCGTCAATCAATCGATCGACATATTTAATCAATCAGGATGAGTGAACTTCAAATTTCATCCCAACACCCGTGTGGGGTTTCAAACAATCAAACACCGATTTTATTTGTGCAGTTGGGCGATGTGTAAAATTTATCGACCCAATCAATGTCCTTCAAATAGGTGTACATAAACAAACCGTCTGGTTTGTAAATGAATATTTATTTATTCACATTCACGTTAAAAATTATATTTTTAACGACAAAACATTTTATTCCAACATATGAATTTCTATTCAGTTCATTCTTTAAATAAAATGATATTTTTATTTTTCTAACTTATTTTAGAAAATTTCGGCGGCATAACGGCACGATACTAGAAACGGGACAAGGCCTAGCCTTATCCCCGGTCTAGTGAAGGCCCATCCCATTCACACATCAATCAAACCAATTTTATTTCACCAAGCAATTCAAATTTCAATCCAATAATCTAACTAATTTTTGCAACCAAACAAACAAGTCCATGGTCTGTGGACGATTGTGTCGGGTGCTACTAAGCACCGTCTGCATCCTAGTATATATATATAACTAGAAAATTTAAATTGAAAGGTGAGAAATTCTCACCGATAGCTATCCAACTTCGCGACACTTCTTTTATAGAAATCTTCATCGCTATCGCATCTTCGTCATCTTCGTTGCCCGTAGCCACTACATATATAAAAATCACACATTTTTATATCCTGATGTCTTTAAAATAAAAATCACATTTTTATTTATTCACTTTCAATTTAAAAATCATATTTTTATAATCGCTATATAGTAAAGACTATATTTTTAATACTTTAAAAATATAAAAATCATATTTTTATTACTTTTAAAAATTATTCCATTAATTATCGGGTTAAAAATCATATCTTTCAAGCGATAAAGATATAGTCTTTCATTCGATAAGAATATAGTTTTTATTTTCAAATCTAAACACTGTCATTCTTCATACGAACTGATTTTTAAACAATGTTTTATTTAAATCAAAACTGATTTTTAAAATCGCTATTTGTATGCACTAGAAAACTGCTTTTGAAAATAAATACAAATATAATTTGCTGTTATTTTTTTTCAGAATTAAAATCAACTAAGAAAAGTAAAAAAACTTACAGTTAAACGAAGAGGTGAGCTGTTGCACCATCGTCGGAGGGGGGGAGGGGAGTTTCGCTCGAGGCGGCGATAGATGTTGCCGGCGGCGGCAGAGGTCCGGTGGTCGGGCTTGGTTAGGGCATCGCGGGTTTGAGGGTTTGTGGACTTCCGTTCGAATTGGGGGGGGGTTAGAGAAGAGCGAGCGCCAGCGTCAGGGGGCTTTGCCGGAGATCGTCGGCGGTCGGGAGGAAGCAGCGCGGTGGGCGGCGCCGTGGTTTCTTCGATCCGTTGATTGTTTTTTTTTTCTTTTTCGATTTCTCCACGATCGGTTCTGAATGGGCGGGGTTGACTTTTGGTATGGGGAAATAAGGGGTTTTAAATAATTTATTTATTTAATTCTATTTATTTTATTTATCACTAAAAAGCGACCTTTATTTACGACCTCTAAACGAGGCCCACCGCCTGTCGTCTATAGCGTTTTACCCCCATTCCGAACACAATGGGATATGTATCGTAGGTTGATTCGATCGTTTGAATCAGTTTCCGTTAAATTTACATTCAAATCAGTATATTGAATTTTAACCGTACATTTCAAATTACCGGGGTCACATACTAACTAGAAAAATTCCAGAAAAATATTTTCTAGTTTCGTATTGACGATACGGTCCTGACAAAACTAGTTTCGTCGAATTCTGAGACCGCTTGAAAAATGGCCAATTTCCAGTCGATTAAAATCAACTGAAACTGGTCAAACGCGTTTTCCTTTGCCACACTCACATATTGATTCTAAAAATTATGAAATTTGAAATCTAGCAATAACTTTACATCACGGATCCAACTAAAGTGGTTTCGTCGAAATCCGAGATCGTTTGCAAAATGTCCATTTTTAAGGGCCTGAATTCCATAGCGACTATTCAGAATTTTCAACTGGACATATCTTTTGATTCCCGCTATGAAATTTCGATTATTCGAATTCGTTGGAAAGATATTACCAATTAGATCCCATCATTTTTGGTTTCACTAAAATCCGGATTGTTTTGCACCCGGTACATTCAACTGAAGTTTGAATTCGAATTATCGAACTACCGCGCCATTTTCAATTCTATTTATAATTATATATAAATATTTATATTCTAACGACGACGCGTATAATATATACGTTCGAATTATATTCAAAATAAATTTCTCGTCAATATTATTTAAAATAATTCATTTTAAATATTCATACTTCGCTAAAATTGCCAAAATAAAAATTTTAAACTGGCCCAGAATTTCCGGGTTGTTACAGTTTTGGAGAAATTAAAGGCAGGTTATAGCCTATCGAAGTTTTTATTTAAAAATGAATAGTAATTGGAAAAAGAGAAGTTCCTTTAGGGTATCTAGAAAAGGTTTCAACAAGAGTTCCTTTTCAAAACTATCTTATTTATTTTTATAATGGATGTTAGGAAAATTTGGGTTTAAAATAACGAAGTTTGAAAAATAATATTATCTTAATTATTTAAATATTATTATAATATTCAAATAATGGGATATTTGAATTTGAAGTTGAAAAATGAAAATATAGTTTTCGAAATTTATATGTGTATATTTTATATAATAAATAAACTATTTTTGAGGCTATTCAACATAATTTATAATATACGTCAGAGTATAGTCTGAATAGAACTCGTCGCGCAACGGTAGTTCACGATTTTCGACCTGTAACTTAAAACTGACATACTAGGAGATCCGACCGTTGGATTTTCCCAAAACGAAAAGAGTTTTGTTTGAAATGAAAAGAGATTTCAAATGATATATAGAGTTTTGAAATCCAATGATTAGATATTTAAATATGTCCAAATCAAATTCGAATAGAAACAACGCCCGTGCAATTGAATGACCCGAAACGGGATCAGACTGAAATGGCCTATTTTTAAATAAATAAAAATAGGAAAAATTTATTATAAATTATAATAAATAATTTTAAAGAGGTTTGAACAAAATATATGTGGTTTTGAATGATAAAAGAACCTGTTAAGTAGAAACTAACTATTTTGCAATGCCTTTTTATAACAGCTTTTAAGAAATGATTTCAAATAAAGTTTTTAAATTCCTAAAATGAATATAACCTTTTGGAAAACCTTTTTATAAGGTTAAGGGATTGTAAAGATGTTTTTGGAAGCCTAAATAACTTAAGCAAATGTGGGAATAAGATTTAAATCTTATGAAATGATTTCCAATTAAATTAGATTTAATGGAAAGGTTAATAATCCAAAAAGGATTTTGTTTAGACGCTAATTATTTCGAAAAGACTAGGTTCAACCCATTTCGAATATTTATACAATGATTTAAAAGTCGAAGATAGTGGAATACCATAAATCTTCACGTCGTATGGATTGCTTGCTGATGTCCTGGATATGGTTAACTCCTATGAAAAGGTTATAGTGGCAGTAGTCCGGATGTATTTGTTGATTATCAGGATGTGCAAGGGTCTCTCTCCTTAATTGACAAGGAATAATGTGCCATAGGTTTCGTTCAATCCCATAACGGGCTTGTAAATGGATGTTTGTCTGATGTTGTATTTTACAACATAACCAATTAGTTTATATTGATGTTATATGAGTTGGTGGCGGAGAATTTATTCTTTTATCTTAACACCCTCTTTTGAGACTTGCGTACTCAGAGGGTTACTGTGACGGCTGGGAGTTTCGCTCGATTCGAATCAGTCGTTAAACCGATCTAGACCGTTCGAAACCCCTGATCGTTTTGAGAACAGGACAAATCAGAACGCAGACGGAAGAACATTTCATTGCTATTACAACAATTCCATCAGATACAAGAATATACAGAGTATAAATGAATAAATTACATTCGATAAATATCAGAGATTTCATTAAATTACATAGCAGCGGAAAATAATACAAAGCACAACTGAAGGTGATATACGGATACAGAGCTTTCCAGATATCATTCCAGCTGTAAACCAGGATCCTGTGGATATAAATCTGCAAAACCAAAACTACTAGATGCCCGTGTAGAAAATAGGGGCACCCAGAGTTTAGGTTAAAACAATAAACTCCAGGTCAGTCATGTGACTGGTGTGAGAACTAAAACAGTTATTTAAAACTTTACTTTAAAAGAGAGTAATTCAAGGGACCACGCCGTATAACACGGAACGGGTTTCCTCCCAAGAATACCAGTGCATAGAATAAACAACGCAATGCTTTTTCGAAAAATGAAGCTATTATAAGACCCAGGTCCCATCACACAATGCAACGCAAGCCGGAGGATAGGGTTTTCCCTTATAATAGCCAAACATGCTTGGTACATTTAAAACAAATCATTTGATACTATAATAAGTGTATAGTGTCAAAACATTTCAATCCTAAATATCAATCATAGGCGGCATGGGTACCATCTATCATGTCGCCATACTAGTTCTACAATTAAAACCGCAATAAACGTATTGGAAATTGGATTTCCTTCATGAGTCGAGGCAAGGGGCAAGATCCTCTCCGCGCTCGAGACACTCTAGCAAATGCCTCAGGGCTACGCACTCTGGGCAACCCTGGATTCGGCTGGGCCGGTCCTCACTTACGTTAGAGGATTAGTTATGCCTGAACACACGTTTCCCGGTCCTTACAGACCTATAATCGAGGCGCCTCGCATTCCAACAACCACATAGGTGAAAAGTATATAATTGTCAGGGCTGGTAAGTCACTGACACCACCAAAGCTAGAAAGAAACGTCATGCTCTCCCAGCGGTCCATATCCCGTTTTTAACTCATATCGAGGTGTGAGGCTCGCGAATTCACGTTATACACAAAGCTGCCACGTAGGCATGCTTTGATCATCAACCAAAAGACTTTGCTTTTCAACAGAAGCCTTGATCATTGCATCTTAGCATGCCACACAGGCAATTCATGCCATGCGATTGATATCTATCGATATATAACCGCTAAGCTCGTACGTCTCAGAGAAGGGCGTTAAGCAAGAGAATAAATTCTCCACCGCCAAACAGATATATATTTAACAGAAATCAATCAACACAGAATAAAATCCATTGTCAGACACACAATCCATTTACAAGTCCGTTCTGGGATTGAACGAAACCGGAGGCACTTTCCTCGCATATCCATCGATCTCCAAGTACGTCTGGACGATCACCAACTATTTCCATCCTCTTGGGTGTACAGCCCAATCAGGATTGTCAGTAATTACCCAAACGATGTGAAGACTTCCGGTCTTCGACCACCGTCTTCATCTTCGACTTATCGTCGAATCGGTTATTCAGAATGGGTATAAACCCGGCCTTTCCGAACAACCTGCGTATATTAAAACAAATGTTACATAAACACAACATACGCCTCATTCCAATTCAGAATATTCTTTTATTCACAAAATCACATTTTTAGGGAAAGGTTCCCATTAATTTTATCCAAGTTAAATTCTTTCAAATTTATCCTTTAATCTTCCTTTGGATGACATTTCAAACCAAATTATGGTTTTCTGAACTAGTCGAGATTAGCGAACCGTACCGAAGTAATTATTTATTTTATTTCCCAATCCCAACCTATTCATCCCATGAAGCAAAACTGGTAATACTCCATATCTAACACCACGGTGTTATCGGTAAAATTAATTACCATTTCTCGTTCAAATCTAATTAAAGATTTAACTATCGCTTTGGAGCAAAACTGGCGATACTCCATTCTCGCTCATTTCTAAATTTGATAACTTAGATTCTAGATTCACATTTCAACCTAATTGCAGATTCTTTAAAACTCCTTTTACTGGGTTAAAGAACTAGGTGTTATTTAAAACACAGTTCACGAAAAACCCAAATCACATTTTATTTATTATCGGGTTAAAGAACTAGTGTTATTTAAAACACCGTTCACGATAAACCCATTTCAAATCCAATCAAATATATTAGAAATTCCGATTATTTAAAACCCCTTTTTAAATCTAATTTATTTATTTAAAAACAAATCGGGTTTTAAATTTAGTTCAAACTAGTTCATTTTGATAAAAATCTATTTTTATCTTTTCAAATATGGAGTTTTTCATCCCAAATTTTCCCAAATCATTTCTTATGATTTTACACAAATTATTGATATTTTTAATAATTTTATCGAGGCCCGTACAGTCAATTTCCAACAATGGCCATCGAACTGCACTTACAACGACCTTTTTCAAATTTGATTTGGACATAACTCCAAATCCAACCGTTAGATTTCAAATATCTAATATTCGTTAGAAAGCACTTTTCGATACGAACCCAACGGTTCTGGTTTTAGGAGAATACGACGGTCGGATCTCCCCTAATGTCCGTTTGAAATAAATGGTCGAAAGTCACAAACTGCCGCGGCGCGGCGCGTTCTATTCAGGCCATTATATTATATATATATAATATATAATATATAATATATATTTCGTCGATTCCTATTTAAAACGAATTCTATAAATAGTTTTAAATTCGTTTCAAAAACAATTTCAACTTCTATTCCAATCCAAAGAAAAATTGAATTCTTCTTTATAAATTCGTTTTAAAATTCATTTCTATTCAATTCAAATTTCAATTCAATTTGAATTCATTTCAATTCGCTTTCAATTCAATTTGAATTCGTTTTCAATTCAATTCAATTTCAAAGTCGTTTTCTATTCGATTCAATTCAAATTGGTTTTCTATTTGATTCAATTCAAATTGGTTTTCTATTCGACTTAAATCAAATTCGTTTTCTATTCCATTTGAATTCAATTTGTTTTCTATTCAATTTAATTCGAAATCGTTTTATATTCAATTCATTTCGAAATCGTTTTATATTCAATTCATCTCCGTTTTCTATTTGAATCAAATTCATTATATATTCAATTGAAATCAAATTAGTTTTATATTCGATTCATTTCAAATTCATTTTCTATTCAATTCAAATCAAATTTGTTTTCTAATCAATTCAAATCAAATTTGTTTTCTAATCAATTCAAATTGGTTTTCTATTCGATTCAATTCAAATCCATTTCAAAATATTCGATTCAATTCAAATCCATTTCAAAATATTCGATTTCGAAATCACCTTTCAATATTCATTTTAAAATGAATAAAATCGATACAAATATCATTCACGTCAAAATGGCGTTAATCCAATCAACACGGCTTCATATATTTCTATTTTCAAATATTCTATTTCAAATATTTCCTATTATCAAAATATTTCTATTTCAAATATTCCATTCAACAAATGAATATTTATTTCTGTCAACACACGACTAATCTCAACGAATGAGTACTGTCCCCGTGTGACTATTTTTGTTATTTAAAATATTTTATAAAATTTGGGTATCTATCATTTGATTTTCAATTAGACTCCACCGTGAAGTAGTTCTAATTTTAAATATGATAAAGATGTATATTTTATTATTAAAATATTTTGTTCAACACATGACTAATCTCAATGGATGAGTACTGTCAACACATGAACCTTTATATTATAATATTCTTTATTTTCTAAATTGGAATGAGGCCCAATCAATCACCATATAATATTAATTATATGGATTTTCATACATCACACGTATATAATAGCATTGAAAAATAATCAACCATCAACCAAAGTGCACTACACTGTATAAGCATCAAATATAGATATTTAACGCTTATAACAGCCTGTCAATCAATCGATCGACATATTTAATCAATCAGGATGAGTGAACTTCAAATTTCATCCCAACACCCGTGTGGGGTTTCAAACAATCAAACACAGATTTTATTTGTGTAGTTGGGCGATGTGTAAAATTTATCATCCCAATCATCAGTCAAATCAGTGTATATAAAAAAATCGGTCGATTCGTTTATAAATATTCATTTATTCACTTTCACGTTAAAAATTATATTTTTAACGATAAAATATTTTATTTCAACACATGAATTTCTATTCAGTTCATTTACACTATAAAATGATATTTTTATTTTTCTAACATAATTTAGAAAATTTCGGCGGCATAACGGCACGATACTAGAAACGGGACAAGGCCTAGCCTTATCCCCGGTCTAGTGAAGGCCCACACCATTCACACATCAATCAAATTAACCAACAACCAAATTCAAATCAAATCATCTAACTAATCTATGCAACCAAACAAACAAGTCCATGGTCTGTGGATGATTGTGTCGGGTGCTACTAAGCACCGTCTGCATCCTAGTATATATATAACTAGAAAAAGAAATTGAAAGGTGAGAAATTCTCACCGATAGCTATCCAATCATCTTGACTCTTCTTTGATAGAAATCTTCGTCGTTCTCGCCTTTTGTCGCTTTCATCGCCCGTATCCACTACATATGTAAAAATCGAATTTTTACTTCGCTATTCAATATATAAATATCCAATTTTTACTATGCTATTCAATATATAAAAATCGAATTTTTACTATGCTATTCAATATATAAAAATCAAATTTTTACTATGCTATTCAATATATAAAAATCGAATTTTTACTATGCTATTCAATATATCAAAATCGAATTTTTACTATGCTATTCAATATATAAAAATCGAATTTTTACTATGCTATTCAATATATAAAATTCGAATTTTTACTATGCTATTCAATATATAAAAATCGAATTTTTACTATGCTATTCAATATATAAAAATCCCATTTCAAAAATATAGATTTCGCCTTTATAAAAATATCATTATAAAAATCACATCTTTATTTTTCTACTCATATAAAGATGATATTTTTAATATTTCTGTCATGTAAAAATTATATTTTTAATTCTCTACACAAACAAAAATCATATTTTTATATCATCTATATAGTAAAGACTATATTTTTAATACTTTAAAAATATAAAAATCATATTTTTATATCATCTATATAGTAAAGACTATATTTTTAATACTTTAAAAATATAAAAATCATATTTTTATATCATCTATATAGTAAAGACTATATTTTTAATACTTTAAAAATATAAAAATCAAATTTTTATTCTTCTACGTTTTCATATAAAAAGATCACATATTTATTTCACTTTCTTCATGATAAAATCCCATTTCATATTATGTATCGATGTAAAGATCACTTCTTTATATATTGATACATATACTAAAAAGCCATTCTTTTACCCAATTAAAAATCAGAACTTTATATGCCTAAAAAAAAATATTTTTACATGAATAAAATTCTATATTTTCAGTTTTTTTTCCCATGCTAATTATATATATAAATTAAAAACTGAAAAGAAAACTAAAATTAAAATTAAAAGGGATAGAACTCACCTTTTCTTTCATCGTTGAAATCAGATTTTTAGAAGGAGGGAGGGGGGTTGCGTCTTCAGCAGAAAAGGGGGAGGAGAGAGGCTGAGCAGATCGATTTGGGGTGTGGAGTGAGGGAGAGGCGAACGGGGCTTGGGTTTTGGGGCGTCAGTCGATTGGCTGAGGGAGAAGAAGAGAGGCGGGGAGCGAAGGTAGAAGAGGAGGAGGGGAAGGAGAACGGAGGACGACGGCTCGGAGGTGGGTGGCGCGCTCGACGGTGGGATGGTGCGGCGTCCTAGGCGGCGACGGGTTTGATTTCTTTTTTTTTTCTTTTTTTTTCTTCTGAAACGAAATGAAAAGGGGAGGGGCCAACGTGATTTAAGGAGGAGGGAGAGAGAATATTTTTTTTTTCATTTAATTATTTTATTTACTAAAAGTTGACTTTTTATTTCGACCTCGAAACGAGGCCCACCGCTTGTCGTTTACAGCGTTTTACCCCCATTCCGAACACAATGGGATATGTATCGCAGGCTGATTCGATCGTTTCGATCAGTT
This sequence comes from Allium sativum, assembly GCA_030737875.1. Classification (NCBI taxonomy): domain Eukaryota; kingdom Viridiplantae; phylum Streptophyta; class Magnoliopsida; order Asparagales; family Amaryllidaceae; genus Allium; species Allium sativum. Next base: position 988,808,710 of record CM060913.1, read on the forward strand.
TTCGTTAAAATCAGCATATAACTCTATATATTGAATTTGAACGCGCATTTCAATTTACTGGGGTCGCATACTAACTCGAAAAATTCTAAAAAAATATTTTCTAACTTCGTACTGACGATACGGTCCTAACAAAACTAGTTTCGTCGAATTCTGAGACCGTTTGAAAAATGGCCATTTTCCAGTTGATTAAAATCAACTGAAACTGGTCAAACGCGTATTCCTTCGCCACGCTCACATATTGATTTGGAAAATTATGAAATTTGGAATCTAGCAATAATTTGACATCACGGATCCAACAAAAGTGGTTTCGTCGAAATCCGAGGTCGTTTGTAAAATTCCCATTTTTAAGGGCCTAAATTCCATAGCGACTATTCAGAATTTTCAACTGGACATATCTTTTGATTCCCGCTATGAAATTTCGATTTTTCGGATTTGTTGGAAAGATATCATCAATTAGATCCTAATGTTTTTGGTTTCATCAAAATCCGGACTGTTTCGCACCCGGTACATTCAATTGAAGTTTGAAATTGAATTATCGAACTACCGCGCCATTTTCAGTTCTATTTATAATTATATATAAATATTTATATTCTAACGACGACGTATATAATATATACGTTCGAATTATATTCAAAATAAATTTCTCGTCGATATTATTTAAAATAATCTATTTTAAATATTCCAAATTCATTAAAATTGCCAAAATAAAAATTTTAAATTGGTTCAGAATTTCCGAGTTATTACAGTTACATATTAATAAACACTGATTATATGTTGCGAATTGACAATGTGACATGCTGAGTGCAGCTGGCAAATAGATCAATGTTTTTATCGAAAAGAAAAGCTTTGTGGGACATTGTCTCTAGGGCCTCACATCCCGGAATGAACCGAAAACAAGATGATGGACGGTTGTGATAAGGACTAACATTTCCTTTAAGATGAAAAGTGATGCCATGTTATTGATCAAGACATGTTTACTTATGTGGATGATAGATCCAGGAGCCTCATATGACGGTTAAATAAGATTGGGAAACATTATGTTTAGGAAAGATCATAATCAGCCATTTAGTGCTGACCGGCTCTATCGCTACAAAGGACCATCATTGAGTCCTGGGACATCTTGATAGAGGTGTCCTGAAAGGTTAAGGAAGATCCTTCACCTTGGTTCATTAACGAAATCCAATTTCCAATAAGTGCATTTGCATTTTTTTTCGATGTAAACTATATAGCCAACATAATGGGATGGGCATTATGCGGTCTAAGATTTATACATTTATTTTCTCGTATCAAACATGTTTGACAATTATAAGGTAAAACTCTATCCTCTGGTATGTGTTGCATTGTGTGATGGTACTTGAGTGTTATAATGGTTTCATTTTTTATAAAATCATTGTGAAGTTTTATGCACTGGTATTTGTGTAGAGAAAACCCATTCTGTGTTATACAGCATGGTCCCGTGATATGCCTTACTTTTATAAAATTTAGTAATAACATATTAGAGTTTATCATACCAGTCTCATAACTGACTCGTAGTTGTCTTTCCCTTGCAAACTTGGGTGCCCTTATTTTCACATGGGCAGGCCAGTAAACAGTTGTTATTTGGAACACTTTTGGAAGCTTTGTCCATTTGTATATGGAAGTTATCTGGGAAAGTTGGTTTTGGAATTGGAGCAGGAGCTGGAATAGGATTTTCTTTCGGACTCTCTCTAAGACTCCGTCATGTTAAAATATCGTTATTTCCACTGTGTATCTCTATACTTATTACCATTTTGATGTATGACATTTGGATCCGTTAGGATATATTGACTCTGAAGTATCACTTGATGTAATATGATAAACATTCTAATGTTTAATGCATGTTATACTTTCTGCTGTTTTATTAATGTGTTATATTTTAAAGTCCATCTATTCTTCTGAGGATCGGGAGAACAGGTCGTCTCACATTGTTTATTATATAAACCCAAACTGATTCATTTAACTTCAAAACTTTACAAATTAAATGTTAAAATAATGCTTATGGAAGTATTAATTAAATTTCCAACATTCATTTCCATTTCCAAACAGTATAACTTCTTAATTCATAACTTTAAAAAATATGGCCATTTATTTATTTATTTTTTGGAATAAATTTATTCACAAAACCCTGCTATTTTTATTACTTAGAAAATAGTGCTATATACATAACCAAATGGTATAAATATAGTCACACATCATACCTAGGCCAAACAATGTCAAATGTACATCGTTTACTATAAAAACCAATAGTTTTATTAAACTTATATATCTTGCAAAATAAAGTTTCAATATTTCTTATGGAAATAATAAATTATTTTCAACATCATTACCATTCCAAACTAGCACCATCCTTTGGATAATAATAAAGTCGTTCAAGTTAGGGTATTTTATTTACCTCTCAGATCTTGACTCGACAACGTTCTTATCTTAAGATAGATAAAAGTTTGTATTTCAAACTGGTATTAATTATAATATCACGCAAGATCTCGTTTACTATTCCATTTAAATATGGTTTCATAAATCATTTCTTATATTTGAAACTCTCCAACGACTGTAACCATTTTTACTAAATTCGTTTATTAAGTAAACGCTTCCTAAAATAATCTTATTTACTTTAAATATCCATTATAAACATTATTCCCAAATCCTTGATTCCATTATAAAAAGCATCCTTTTATAAAAATCTTTATAAGTCATATTACAAAACTTATTTTAGTTCCATCTTAATAAAACTTAATTTCGTATTTTAAATCCTCATATTTAAATTAATTCATTTGTATCTTAACCAGCATAATCAAATTCAGTCAAATTTTAGGCTTCCATTTAGATTTCTAAACTTCACGCCTTTCCAATTCTAAGCTTTAACTCCACTTAAGCCATTTCTTAAGTTTTATAATCAACTTATTAAATTGTTCCAGCAGTTGAAAAACACTTATAAAATTTCTTTGTTTATAAACTTGATCATTCTAATCTTTGTAAAACTTGGATTTATTAATTAAAATCCTTTAACATAATTTTTAATAAAATTTCAATTAAAACACGTTAAAATCTTAATAACCTTCCTTTATTGAATTCCAAATAAAAGGGAAGTCACTTTAATTATTATCAGTTAAATAATGATTAACTTTAATCTTGACCAAAGTAAAGGTAGTCAACTTCCATCTTAACTAAAGTAAAATAGTTAATATTTTTTAAAAGATAATTGAAAATAAGGACCAACTTTGTTAATAACTATCAACTTAATAATTTTCTTTAAACACTGTTAATTACAAGATTAATAAACTTTTATAACCTTATTAAGTTTAAACAACTATTTGTTAAAACTATTTCTATTAGATTAACTAAAAACAAATTAACCTAATAACTAATTACAATTAAACAGTTGACTTAGTCAACTTGAAACCATAGTTAACTTGTTAACTGATTTCAACTAATCCTTCTTTTTTAAATTAAATAATATAATTTGGTTAATAATATCACACTAATTTTCGTTTTTGTTTTAAATAATTATTTCAAACTATTAACCCTTAGGTTAATATCTGACTTACTTGCTTACAAAACTTATTTAAAAACACGAGAATTTTACTATATAATCATTTTATAATCAACTTTATAAAAACCAATTACAAATATTGATTTATTTATAAAATTTCTATTTTATATAACTTATTAAAATATAATTTAAAATTTTGCTTTAGTTAAAAGTTAAAATTTATAACTTCGATTTCGTCAACACGTGTATGGTGAATCAATGTTTCAAAAAGATGGATTTTAAGCCATCAGCTGCTAATCACTTAATTAACATTGACTATTGATTAATAACACATCATTGTCGAATTTCAATTCAACAATCAGCATCCAAACAAATTTCAATGTTACTTATGATCAAGCAGTCCATATATAAATATAATATGAAAAAAGACAAGTAACATCCAAAATATTTGAGGAACCTGTTGTTCTGCATCACAGCTCATAATATCATTTCATATATGCATATGAGTAAATAATCCAGTCTAATTTATTTAAGATGACGGAAATATAAATTTCTACAATTATTAATAAAGCTATAATGAACCAAAGCATCGAACCACACAATTTATACTAACAACAGTGAGTATTATTATACGAAATTATAATATTCAGAAGTATTCAGGAAAATTGAGAGTTCACTCGCAATTCAATTCAATCAACGATTTCGCCACATTTTATCTAATTTTAAATGGGCGTTTAAAATTAAACAAAAATCCAGTGAGCTCCAAATCACTCAAGTCCAGTTCTTATGCACAGATATCGTTTATACGATTTCAACGGGTCTTGTTCACTCCAATCTGATATTGTATGAAATAATTATAGCGATTACAATTTTGAATACATATTATATAATTTTAAGCATCATTAACAAAATTAATATTATAATTAAAAGTATCCTAATGATGCTCTAACCCTTTCTACCTCACTCGAAATAAATCTGCTACAGGTACTACCCATCCATAACCGAACTTTCCCAACTCCCACCGTCCTCACTATTCCACGAAACTCTGTTCCGACATCGCTAAACCCTTCCTCCTCCTGCAAGCTTCAACTTCCCCACCACCATGCCAAGCTTGGTCACTTCCCCTAAAAACCGACCTGGACCTTCCTTCGTATCCCCTATAGTAAACATTGACACATCATTTTTTTTTACCAAATACCTCTTGCCACTCGACTCACCTAGTCACTACAAACTACATCGTCCCCTCACTTCGGTATATCCCTCACGCTCTATTGCCTAACCTTTTCCCTAGCCTTACTATGAAAAACTCGAGCCCCCCAAAAATAGATCGCATCAAAATCTAAGATAATAGGATTGAATCTCTCATTTGTATGATTTCAGTGAATCCTGGTTTGTTTGATTCCATGAAGTATTCGATTTTATTTTTATTTTTGAAGGATTAAGAAAGATGAGGCTACAATTTATGTTTCTGATTTTCGAATGAAGGCATTTGAAGTTTTTTTAAAGTCAAGATACCCAGTTACATCAACCGCAATTTTTGAACCAAGGACAAACGTATCTTTCACCGAAGATATGTAAAGATTTTATAAAGGTTTTGCCATGATTTCTTAGATATTTGGAAAGATTTTGTAGAGATTAGGAAAGATTTATAGAGATTTTATTATATTATATTCACTTATTTTTATCGTTACATGTTTATAATTCGCACCATCACATAGAATCTCTGATTGCTATGAAAATTTAAATCCTACTAAATTCAATATTCCAGACTTGATGAAACTGGCTTCATCGAATTCCGAGACTGTTTAAAAAGGCCCTATTTTAATTTCAAATCGTTGATCGATACAGGTTCATATCGCACATGATTACATAACTCCAATTGACCCAAAACTTGAAATTTTACAATAATTAACCATTGCGGATTTTATAAAATTGGTTTCGTTGAAATCCAAGATCGTTTGAAAAATGGCTATTTTCATATGTTAAACTAAAACGATAAATATAATTCAGTTTTAAAATAATTAAATCCATCGATAGTAAATCATTATTATCGTCTATATTCAAATAGAAATTTATATAGCTTCAAATCAAACTCAAATTTTAAAATTGACATTTTCATTTTCAAATAAATTAGCATCTAAATTATCATATTCACACTATAACAACCCATATTTTTTTAGAAGATGAATAACAACCCATATTTTAATACACAGTAATTATATGAAGAAGATAACGAAATGAATATCAAGTAATAAAATATTCAGAATTAGGGTAAAACAAACATTACCATTGAGAATGTTACGAAATTCTAATTCAGATAGACTCTTGGTCGTAAATTGGACTAATTATGAACAAGTTATGATCAAACGAAGTTTAAACTAAACTAAATAACTTATATAAATAAACTCAGAAAAAACAGTGGTCACTGGGCTACTTGACCCTACACGGGTTGACCCCTGTGTTGACTCATTGTTCGACACTAGTGTTGGCCCACGTAGTTAGTGGTCGACCCACCTTCGACCTGAACCTTGACGTATTTTTTTATCATGTTCTTATGCTGACTCAGCGGTGATGTGTATTCAATTGTTTGATTTTAAAACCTAAGATCCTATGGTTTCTATTATCCTAGCACACCTATATATAGACTAGCAACCCTCACTTTTTTTCTATATACATGTCTTCATCTTCTTACTCCATAAAGCTATGTTTTTAAATAAAATAAAAAAGGGTTAGGGTGCTGTCAAAATATAGGTTGAAAGGATAATTCTTCTACTATAACTATTTCAAAGGGATTTTCTGGATCTAATGCATATCTCTGTGTGTTCTATGTTAATTTTAGATCTGCAATTTAAAAAGGGTTTTGATAGTAAATATATTGGATTTGAAAAGTATCATTGTTTATAAGTTTATTATTATATGTTATTGTTCATTTTAATTACTGTCAATTACCTATTCATTTTCAGTTATTACCTATTTATATGTACATCTTTCATCCTTGCCCCCTTTTTGTCTTAGTTTTATTAACATTGTTATTATGCCTATTTATTCAGTTTGAGTTTTGATCTATTTTCTCCTTTTTGTTTTGTGCTGAGCCTAGGCCATTTCCGTTTGAATTGTGTAAAATTGAGATAAATTGGAATACTATATAATAATAGTAAAAAGGAGATTTAGGCAAACTAGGACTAGAGAACCACTGACTATATAATTGGGAGAATTATAAATGTCGAGTATGCAAACATGTTAATCTGAATAGGTTGGACTTAATTTCATATTAAGTAGAACATGTTATGAGAAGATATGCGAATCGGATTTAATTTAAGTAAAACATATTACTGTAATCTATAAACATTTGAGCAGGTGCCTGTATGATTTGGGGAAGGGTTCTTACATTTAATAGATCATTGATAACCGTGCAATATAACATAGGGTTATATTAAGCTTATTAATGATGTTAAACCTACTAAGTTAAACCTTTCTGATTAATAAGCATACGAGGTCCATATCGGTTGTTAATATTTTTTTTGGGACATTTAAAATCCTAGTTTGGGGGCTAAGCCTAAGGGTGACTTGTGTCAATCTGCTGTTTGCTTGGAATTCATATCAATCAGTACCCTTATATTATCACATGAGTCCCACACTAGGAAGGTACTAATGCATGCTTTACTGATAGATGATTGTAAGAGGTTTAGATTCTAGATGTAGGTACATGCGTATCCCAGTGGAGTCATGAGCGTACATGGGTCCGATGGGGGAAGATAAGACGATGTAACACCGGCGGATAGGGTTGTGTCTTTTAATGTTGATGGGTTCGGGACCGATATCCCTGACTTCCATTGTAGGCACAGGTTATTCGCTTCTGTTAGGGAGTTAATCACTGGGTAGTAGTTAGGGTAAAACCTAATCCTTATATTCTGATAGTTGTTGTAGAAATTCTGTTTTAGGATATGAATGAGGAGCATAGTTGATCTTACCTTATCTCGTTTATCTCGTACTTGTATACTTTACTGTATTTTCATGTCCAATATTATTGATCTATCTTGATACTTCTTTATCTTATGCTTATGCTAGAAATCATTGTAACTCGCTAGATTTATTTATGACCTATTTTGTTTTTCCTTCTCTCCCTTCCTTTCCCCCTGCCCAGGTTCTTAGGGTGGTGGATTGCAGCAGTGACCGTGATTCTTTAATTCATCTTGGACTTGGATTATTTCTCACTCTATGTATTGCTTCAGTTTCTATTCAATGTTTATTGTTATGTCTTGTGAAGGATATAATTTTTATGGTTTTGCACTTGTGATTTGATGGTTTATGTTTCCATGAGACAGATGTTTTAAGATTATGACTCTATGGTATTTGAAAACTGTACTATTGTATTTGGTTTAGTAATAAAAGTTTGAAAAGATTTCCATGTTATATTTTGTCTAGTTAATTTAGTCTATGTGTTACTATTTTGTACATATTGCGCTTCAAAGAACTTAATGCATCCTCATACAGGTGACATTAAGGGACGTGGGGTGTCACTTTTGATATCAGAGCCTAGGTTACTGTGACACTCCACGTCCGTTAATGTCACTCATTAAGAGAATGCATTAAGTTTCGTGAAGTGTTATAAGTAAACAGAAACAGAAACATTACAAGACAGATATAAAATAACAGCGGAAAAAATATTAATCATAAAGCATTGCGGTTCAAAACATCATATGTATGAAAATACATAAACCCAGTACATCATCAAAACTTCTGTCTTGCACTTAAAACATCAGAGTACAAAATAAAAGAAGAATAATCCCCAAATAAAAACATAGCCATAGTAGCAAAGATAGGAGCTTTAGCATTACATCTAAGCAGCTCCAGAAAAATGATAGCAGAATCCTGGTCAAGCTTGAGTATTCCCATCCTGAGAAACTGGGGGGAAAACAGAAGAAAGAAGAGGAAACAAAAAGGATTAGACATAAAGTCTGGTGAGTCCAGTTACTTTTAGTGAGTAAATAAGTAAAAGTATCGTGAGAGGCATATAAAGTGGACAAGAAAGATAACATCACAAAAGGCAGGTATGACAAGGTAAACATGATAGAGTTTATACACTTCTCTAATGATTACTCTGCACCAATACTAGTATAACTTGAATGAGATGATCCCAACAACTATAAGATGGTAGACTTAGGCGTACTTCTAGTGAGAGGTTTTCACCCCCATACAATCAACAGACAGCCGAATGTTCTGAAGTTAACCCTATGGATAATAATGTGCTCCTAAACATACCGGAGTCTAAGTGTACCCTAATTGATTGGCTCCCTACCCCATAGATACCATGTGCTGGTCCTATAGTAGGGTGTATGCTCCCTAAAGTGGCAACCCTTCATTTTTCGGATGTGCACAACCATATCTACTAATTTCACAGCGTCTTATTTTCCCGAGAAGGTGGAGTCATGCATGCACATAACCCTGATGGAACGTGCCGTCAGACACCGTCCTCACTTTTGGATCTCTTATATTCAGCCCAGTAAGCATGCCCCGACTCCGACCTAGTTCGGAGCACTCATTTGATACCTACATATGGGTTACTGACTGAAATGGGTCCCATAAACAAGATGATGTAAGCGCTCCCCTTTGTCTTGCATCCCCACTATTAGGTTTTCCTCAGATTATGCCTACCTACTAGTGTCATAAAATTGCATAATCCCAACAGGTTAAGTTTGTGGGCCTATATATAAATATTACCTACCCACCCCAGATTCACTTAACCCACCCACTATTTCAAACAAGTTTACTTAACCCCTAATCAGGTTCATGTTCATACAATCCCTATGGATTCCAGCTTGTTACCATGTCCATTTATGGTTATAATGTGCTAGACCACCCATATTAAGCCTACCACTTGTGGATGCTGGATATGTTGGTTGGTTCCGGGCAGACTTCGTCCACAAGTCGGGCTTAACCTCGTGTCTTAACACATCTCGTGTTTGTCCACCTAGACCCCTCACATTAGATTCACCACTTGTGGTCGCTGGATATGTCGGGCGGTTCCGGGCAGACTTCCACCACAAGTGTAATCAAACCTCTTGTCTAGGCACGGTTATAGTTTCTAATTACTGTAATCCTACACATTTCCATTATTAACCAAATTTAACTATGTCGTTATAGGTTTTCATGCCCCTTTTCCCAAGTTATGTTCATAATAAACTATATGCCCCAAATTAATATTATTACACTTTATTCAAGTTATGCCCAAATTCCCAATTACAAGTTATGGCCAATATTAAAGTTTTCCACTCGTTTCCAATTTAACATATTCGCATATTTCAGCGGCATGCCTAGGCTCGAAGGTAGCCTGGCTGTATAAAAATAAAAGGGAAAAGGTAGAGGGAAAAGGACAGAGATGATCATACTAACAAGGTTGACATGTAATGGCATAAACATATGGTGACATAATGGCAAGATAAGCATATAGGATGAACATGTGACAATAGCACTGATTCTAATGATTTTGATGTCCAACTAACAACAGATCTACTTTGGCCATAAACATAATAGAACATGTATAAGGTGATCTAAATAGTGAATTAGATCTATAATCAAAGGTAGATCTGGCATGATAAAGGTTAAGATCTAAGTCATAATTATGTCAGAATATCATAGATACACAAGTTATGACATATCTGATATGATTCATGCAGTCACAGGCATAGATCCAAATTGTAGTCATATCATGTTTTACTTTTTAATTATTTAAATCTAAAAGTAACTTAAACTCGTAGTGTTTGGATCTAGAAAAACAGAAGGAGAATAGCAGATTTTGAATCACGGATATACACTTGAATAACTCCAAACTTGATTAACTCGATTACAGAAGAAGAAAAAGGTTTGTTCAATCTGGACAGCGACAACATCTAGTCCTCCATTATTTTCAGTGTGCAAAACATGAGAAATAAGGCCATATATAGCTGCCAGCCCTATACCCTTATCTGCCACGTCTGCACTAGGGGGTTCGACCCCCCTTTATGGCGTCGGTCCATGGATTGACACCCCTTATGGCGTCGACCCATGGAACGACACCCACTTGAGGGGTCGACACCCTTTAAGCGGGAAAATTCCTGCCCCCCCCCATTTTTGCGCGATTTGAACTATTTTGGGTTGATTCTGAATTTCATAACCCTATATATATATATATATATATATATATATATATATATATGTGTGTGTGTGTGTGTGTGTGTGTGTGTGTATATATATGTATGTATGTATGTATGTATATACACACACAAATCTATCATGTATACAAACTTCAAACCTTAATAACTTCTTCATACGGTGTCCGTTTTATGCAAACCAGGTGTCTATTTTGACCAGAATTCCGAGACGAATGCAATGGCTAGTCCGTTTTCCCTAATTTTGAATATTAAATTAATGATTCTTTAATTTTTCCTATTTAGTGTTTTTAAAATTATGAGGTGTTACAGTTACAATATCAAAGGAAAAGGTTTTTGAAAAATGTTTTCAAATTAAAGAATTTCAAGTAAAACCTATTTTTGAAAAAAATATCCCCTCGAGTCATTTCTTTGATCACCTTTTGAATTCTTGTTTCTTCTCTTTTCAGACTGTCTGGGGCTCCTAATTTCTTTAAGGGCATTCCCATTTCGACATGGTTCCATAGATATATAGAGATTATGGCACCTACCGAAGTGCAAGGTAATGTCCCACCACCAGCTACAGCCGTGGTAGCTCCACACAATCCTGTAGTCAACTTCTCTAAGCTTTATAAGGATTTTTATGCAACGGGAAGAAAGCTATTTCATGGTACGAAGAGTTACCTGGAGGCTCGCAATTGGTTTTTGGAGGCGGAGAATGTGTTTGATTTGATAGAGTCAGATGATAGGAGGAAGATTCAGTTGGCTATCTGGCAACTGAAAGACGAAGAATCGTACTCGAAGGAGGTGACTCGGGCGAGGTAGGTGGTGGACTCTTGGGATGAGTCTAAGAATAGATTTGAGATGAAATTCTTATCGTATTCCGAGGAAGGAATGCAAACAAAGAAGTTCTTAACTCTGAAGCAAGGAAGTATGGCGATAAAGGAATATGTTAATAGCTTTAATCAATTGACAAGATTTGGCTTGGATTTAGTGAATACTACTTATAAGAAGGATTTAAGATTGGCGAAATGGTTGAATCAATCTCTCCAAGGAGTAGAGTTAACATATATCCCTATGGGAGTGACATTTGAGAGGCTAGTGGATATGGCCTTGATGCATAAGGATGGGAAAGAGGACCGGCAAGAAGATAAGACAGAAGAAGCTAAGCCCAAGACTAAGAAGAAAAGGTGGTAGCCAAAGAAGGAGGTAGCAAAGAAGGGAGGAAAACCTGATAAGGAACAAATCAAGACTGAGGTTAAGTGTCATGGTTGTGGAAATATGGGGCACTTTGTTAGAGACTGTAGGAAGACTAAGAATGCCTGTATCAGTTGTGGACAAGTTAGACTTGACACTTAGCAGTTCCCTAACGGTAGGGTCAGAAGAAAGGATCGTCTGAAAGGCAAGTTCATGCGCTAGAGATAGCTTAGGCTAATGGACCAGATCGAGGTAGGAAAGTCACCATAGAAGGTTTGATTTCTCTTTTTGACTAACCTATTAGGACTTGGTTTGATTTTGGTGCTTCTCATTCACTCATATCCAATTATGTGGTAAATAGTCTACACCTGGACACTTGTATAGTTTCTGACCCAATTGTGGTCTCAAACCCCATAGGAGATGCGGCTCACTTGTCTATGATATGTAAGGGTTTGAGAATTTCTGTTATGGGCGTCGATTTTGAGTGTGACGCGTATGTTCTTGGCTTTATGGGTTACAGGCTTATTATAGGAATGGATTGGCTAGCCATGTATGCTGCCATTCAAGATTATGAAGGGAGAGTTGTTAGGCTTCTAATGTGCCACGGTAAACTCTCAAGATTCCATGTGACCTACGGGGGTCATTTATGCTCAGTTTCCTAGATTCCCTTGATGCTTCTGTTGACGATCTTAGATCAGTACCTATAGTTGGAGATTTTCCAAACATGTTAGATGAGGTGAGAGGATTTCCCCCTAGATAGGAGATAGATTTCCGGATATACCTAGTGGAGAATGTGAAGCCTGATGCTTTACCAGTACACCACATGGATCATAGAGAGAGGAGGGAGCTTAGCCAACAAGTGTGCGAGTTTTTCGAGAAGGGATTCATTAGACGAAGCGTTGTTGAGTGGAAAGCTCCCATCGTCTTTGCAACTAAGGTAAACAGCTCTCTCCGTCTATGCATGGACTATAGGGAGTTGAATAAGCTTACCAAGAAGACTATGCATCCAATCACATGGATCGAAGACTTATTTGACTAGTTAGTGGGCACTTCGGTTTTCTCACAGTTAGAGCTAGCCATGAGTTTTCATCAGTTGAGGGTAGCAGATGACAGTATCGACAAGACCACTTTCAGGACTCCAGATGGATTCTTTCAGTGTTAGTCATGTTTTTTGGGCTGACCAATGCACCCGCGTACTTTGTGGATTTGATGAGTCATGTAACAACCCATATTTTGATAACATGATTAAAGACGAGAATCAAGGCAGAATTTAATTTTAAATTCTGAATCAAGTGAAACGGGCTATTCCATTGCGTTCGTCTCGGAAAAATACCCGAAATAGAGTCCGAGTTTTCGAAAATCGGAGTCCGTATGACCAAGATATGGCCTCGCGAAGTTTCACGAAAAATTCCCAAATTAAAGTATACTTAATTAAGTGAAATGGGTTGCGCAGAGAAATATATATATATTAATATATATATATATATAATTGAAAATTAAATAAATAAATATGCAAAAATATTCAAAACAACGAATTGGGATAGGGGAATAACCGAACCGGCCGATTTTTGAGGTCGACCCGAGCTCGCTGGGTCGACTAGGGGTTAATCCAGGGTGTTTGGCTGTCAACCCGTGGGCCGATTCGCTCAAATGCAGATTTTGCATTTGGATGGTTCTCATGGTTCATCTTTAATCTAAAGGCCCTAGATGGTTCCTACACTTGACTTCTTCCCCAAGACATGCTTTGATGGCTTGGATTGAATCTAGGTTTAATCCTATGGCCTAGAACACTTGCCTAATCTATAAATAAGACCCTAACCTATCCTAAATCCTCATTATTCATTCATGCAACTAAACTATGGCAAAATTCCTACTCTCATGGCCTCCACTCAACTATCCTAGCCTCCACTTCATTTCTATGAGAGGTTTCATGATCATGAGAGTATTAGAGAGTCCCTATGTTAGTATGAGAGCTTCTCAAGTTGATTTCAAGGCTAAAGCTTTGATCTTTGTTCATAAAGATGGGGTTTTTATTGATTTGGAGTGTTCATCTTTGGGTTTTTGGGTGATGGCATGCATAGGCTTCATCACAAGCTTTAGTTTAATCGATTTAGGTCTTCATAGCTATGTAAGCCCTTCCCTACTCTTAGATATTAACTATGAAGTTAAATGTTCATGTTGAAAGTTTGGGTTTGATTAATTGGAATGATGCATGCTATCATGTTATGCAAGTTTATGAAGTCATTATCTTGATCTTATGAGCTAAAAGCCACAACCTTTATGTTGAAATGTTGCATTATGCAACATGAGAATCTTCATAATCATTATGTCAACTTGCATATGAAGTCATAATCCTTATATGATGATATATGCGAGTTTCTAGCCATCATTCCATGTCTTTTGTCACCATGATTCGCTTATGTACCAAGTTTGGGTTGATGCATGTTTTTGAGGCTTAAGAATGTAACATGCAAGCTAATGAACACATTTGTGCCTCATTTGCCACCATGATTAACTTGTGGCTTACTACCCATTTTTGTCATTCCTTTGCCAAGTCTCTTCTTTTAATCCATCACGTTGTTGCGAACGTATATGCTAGTTTAAAAAGTGTTGGGGTCACATTATGGGGAAACATAATGACATGAATATGACTTGGGTAAATGGGTATAAACATGACAACATGTAACGTTAAATATGACATGTGTTTATACTTGAAAACATGACTTGAAATATAACATGGAAGTTGACATGTAAGTATGCATAAAAACATAAGCTTGAGAATTTACCTATTAAGTTAGGTCTACCCATTGGGAATTTACCTATTAAGTTAGGTCTACCCAATTGCTTGAAAACTTGAATATGAACATGACACTAGACTAAACATGAAAGTGGCCAACTCGAGGTTGGGTTGAGTTTGCAACGTAAAACTACCCGGAACCGACCGGCCTAACTAGTAGTTGCAAACAATAGGACCCAATGTGAGAAGTTGGTCATGTTGTGCTTGAACCCGAGGTTAGACCAAGTTGTGGTGTAAAGCTACCCGGAACCGACCGGCTTAACTAGTAACCACAACAAAGTCTAATGTGAGAGGTTGGGGTGCATTAAGTAATTAATGCCACATGATAGGGTTAAGTTAATTTGATTAATGACTCTTAACCAAATATGACATGGGTAAATGGGTTAAGTAAATTGGTTAGGCTAATGATACTTAACAAAACATGACAAGGTTGGGTAGGTTAAGTGATTTGATTTGCCTAATGACGCTTAACCATTTTTATACGACTAGTGGACGGGGATTAAGTTAACCAACACTTAATCAATCCAACATGATAATTTGGCAAGGTTAAGTAAGTTTTCTTAATGACACTTAACCATACAAGATGATTAGGGGATGAGGTTAAGTAATTTGCACCTAACTAATCCGACACGGTAATTAGATGGGGTTAAGTAATCCACACTTAACTAATCTAAACACGGTAATTCGATGGGGTTAAGTTAAACACTTAACCAATTTAAACTCGGTAATTAAATGAGGTTAAGTAACCAATACTTAACCAACTTAACATGATAATTTAATGGGGTTAAGCAACTTATACTTAACCAATTATACATGATGATTTGATGGGGTTAAGTAACTTACACTTAACCAATCTAATACGCGGACCTGATAAGGTTAAGTCACAAGACCTTTTTAGAATATACTTAACCATTGTAGTACGATTAGAGGATGGGGTTAAGCCAACCTATACTTAACCAATCCGACTCGATAATTTGATGGGATTAAGATAATCTATGCTTAATCGATCTAGCAAGATAATCCGATAGGATTAAGGTAAGCTAGTACTTGACCAATTTGACTTGATAGGGTTAAGTCATGAGCCTCTGGGTACACTTAACCAACTTGTGGGACTAAGTCTTGAACTTAAATACTTAGCCAATCTTTGACGTGATTCGTGGGCGGGTTAAGTCATGGACTTGAATGATAACACTTAACCCAATAGACAAACCCTAGCTAGAAGAACTAGGTAGAAAACCGTGGTTAATCAAGGATAACGGGAAAGGAAGCTAAGTGGTAAACCTTAGTTAAGGGTAACTAAGTAATAATTCTTAGCTAAGGACATAGGACTAATTCTCAAAACGATGAGTAACCTGATACGGTAGGTCATCGCTTAGTATACGAGGGGGAGCAAGTTATCTGACTTGGATAAAAGCTCCAGCGCACTGGGTGCCGAAGTTGTAACACCCCGCGAATTCTATAACTGTGAAATTAACAAATTAAAGTATAATTAATTTGAAATCAAAGAACTAAGGGAAACGGGATACGCCATTGCGTTCGTCTCGGAAAAATACGCGAAATAGAGTCCGAGTTTTCAAAAAACGGAGTCCGGATGAAGAAGATATGGCCTTCGGAAGTTTCTGAATTAAGTTTAAAAATTCAAACAGAATAGAATAGCTCAGAAAATCAAGTTTAAATTCCAAAATCGGGCCCAATGGGCCAGGGCGGAAAAACACCCGCCTAACGCACCCAGGTCGACTGGGCTGTCGACCTGGTCTAGCCAGGTCGACAGGGCTGTCGACAGGGCTGTCGACCTGGTCCAGAGCCAGGTCGAACCCCAGCCCAACCTGGCTGGCCTATTCTATGTTGGTCGATTTTCTGCAGTCTGCTTTGTCATTAGGGCTAGGTGGCAGGCTCTAATTGGTCTCTCCTTAGGATGAATGGCTACGATCAATCCAAGCAACATCAATGGTCCTAATCAGTTCATAACCCCTATAAAAATGACGCTAGACTCAACCCTAATCTATTCATTCAAAAATAAGAACAAAGCCACCATGTTGCTGAGGAATGACTAAGAGTAGCCACCAATTGGAGAGAGGATTAGGAGGCAAATTCTAAGGCATAAAGCAACTCAATCAAATCAAATCGCATCTCCAAATTCCTAAATTGGAGAATTCGTCACACAATTGTAAGTAGAGTATTATTTTGGTATGAACAAATAATTGTGTTGGTTTGTATATTTGATTTGTGGCGATAAAGTAATTCATATTTGTGCGTTACTATGATTCTTATCGATTTGGAATATTGTATACGTTTGGATATTCTCGAATTATGTTATTCATTATGAAAAACTACATGTTTGCGGTAGTTTTATGCAAGTATACGTTTGGAATATTCGCAAATTATGTAATCCATGTTGAAGCTACATGTATGTAGTTGATTAATTGAAATTCATGCAAGTTTGGGGTTTTGCTACTATGCCATCATAATGTATATTTTGTACAAAAATCATTTTGTACGTAATTGGAACAAATTTGGGTTATTATAGTTCATATGAAACTATGTTGAAATTTTGGCATCATGATCTATGTATTAAGCCATGCTTTTGTACTAGAAAACCTATTTGCAAACTTATGAATATGACTAGGCTATGATTGATATTTTGCATAATTGAAATCCATGTTAGGTCTATATTGTTAACAAGAATTATATGATGACATGTGTGGCACATAGCTAGGTTAGATTCAAAAATCCCTTTTTGCATGTTTGCATGACTAAAGTGAAAATCATGATTTCATGTTAGAAATATTTATGCCATGGGTATGTGAAAAGATTTAATCATGATTAAGTTGAACTATACTTTTGTGTTAGTAACAAAAGTAAACACCTTTGTAAACATGTAGTAATCTTATGAACATGATTTGCTTATGTTTGACATTATGCCTGAATAAAAATATAGGGTTATGTTGTTGTTAAGCCTATGTGTCAATAGTGATATTCTTAACTTAACTACAAGTTTACATGGTTTGATTCATGTCACTTATGCTTTATGACCAAAGTATATGTTACTACTATGCAAGTACACCAATTTCTATTTTGTAGTTCCAACGTCACATTGCAAGTTCATGCGTTCACATTCCCCCTTTTTGTGTATGTAATCTCGCTTTAAGCCTCCCCTTTTCGCACGGCTAAGTTGGGCTTAAAAGGGCTAAGCCCAACATATATATAATAAACGGACGTGTTAAACGGGGGAAAATAACGTTGGGTTAACTTAATTAATAAATGAAAACATAAAGTAGAAGGGCCCAAATTCAAGTATGGGTTGGGCCCATGATTGGTGTAACCTTTACACCATTAACTTAATAATGGGCCGCAAATATTTACATATAAGAAAATAAAGAAGAAAGACAAAATATGTAAATGTAGAACATACGATGTGTTTAACCCGAGGTTGGATTGAGTTGTGATGTAAACCTGCCCGGAACCGCCCGGCTGTCCAGTAGTCACAACAATACCTATCCAATGTGGGAGGTTAAACATGGAGCCCAATAAGGACCCGAGGTTAGACTGAGTTGTGGCGTAAGACTGCCCGGAACCAACCGGCAACAGGCAGCCACAACAATACCTGTCTAATGTGAGAGGTCAAGGCTTTAATAAGACAATTAAGGCTGAGTCAGGATTGTTAGGATTAAGTGAACTAAAGACTTAATCAAAATGGAACATGCTAAACTAAACGGACTGGTGGGGGTTAGGTTAGAAAACACTTAACCAACTTAGCATGTTGGCTAGAGATAGAAAACCTAGTAACGGGGGACCCTTTTCAGCAGTAACCCTAGAAGGTGTATCAGGATACCCTGAAACTAGGCAGGGTGGGGCACGATTACTGGGCTGATTATAAGAGGTCAAATCGACGGCGGTGGTGTAGCAGTGTAGGTTCTAACGGGGTGCGGGCGTGCACACACTCCGGCGCAGAAAAATAAAGCACTGGGCACCAGTAGCATACCTGTGCATTCTAAGGTTGTGTCGGGCCGCCGCCATGGGACTTGATACACCCCATGGTGGGACCAGCATAGGTAACTACAACATCGGGGGCCGTAAGACACATGTAACTATGCGAGTAGGAGCCGATCATCATAGAATGGATCACATCACCCTGATTTATGGGGTGCCAGTTGGGAACTAGTTTATATGGGTTCAGAGATTAACATGGGGTGCGATAGTATATTCGACCCTAGACAACTTAACCAAGTTTATAGTGCTTTCCCACTTCTTGTTTATACTTATCATACCCAGTTCTTTATTCATAGACAGAATAGTACTAGACTTACTCAGGCTTTATGTCTGACTCTACTTTTCTTTCGTCTTCTTTTCTTCCGTTCCCCCCCCCCCAAGGTCCACAGGGAGGGAACACAGCAGCTTGACCGGTCTTAACATCCAGCTTGAAGAGGAGAAATGTATTGCTTGGTCCTTTTCGTCTTGAACTATGGCTTTGGACAACCACTATGGGGCCTTTGCAGTTTATCTATGTTTTATTTATGCTTCTTTAAATAATGTAATCAAGACAGATTATGAAAGTGTTATGTTTTTGGAAAAGATGGAAGACAATTATGGTGATGTTGTTGTAGCACGTATTTGCTTTTATGAAATAAAAGTTGTTGTTTTTCCGCTGTTTACAAATATGTGTTCTTATATCTGTCTTGTATATCTGTGACTTATACTTATAAACCTCCACTGAAATTAGGGCATTCCCTTTGAGAGTGACTCTAACGGAGGTGGGGTGTTTCACTTGGTATCAGAGCATAGGTTTACCAGATAAGATAAAAAGTTTTGAAAAATTATTTTCAAAAAGGAAATTTAAAGAAGCATTTTTAAAAGAAAAATATTATTTTATTTTAAAAAGGCAAAGTCCACTCCCCAAAGCCATAGGTACTATCTCTTATCCTTCGTTTTGAATCTATCCTTTTTGTTTCAGCATGTCCGAAGATCTTAACTTGCCGGAAGGGGTACCAATACCTGGTTGGTTTAGACGGTTCTTAGAAGCAAGAGCCACTCAGCCAGGTCCTACCGTTCCTCCTCCCCCAGCTGCCGGAAATCATCCAGCTGCAGCGGCACCTTTTCCTCCACCTCCCCCGCGGGGAAACACATTTGCTAAGATATGTAAAGATTTTAAAGCTATGGGAGGAAAGGATTTCCATGGAACTGAGTCCTTCGTGGCAGCTAGAAATTGGCTGAAAGAAACTGAGGACCTATTCATCATCTTTGAGGTAGAGGATAGACAAAAAGTACAATTGGCAGTGTGGCTATTGAAGGGCGAGGCTTCCTACTGGTGGGAAGTCACTAATGCTGAAAGACCAGTGGAGACATGGGAGGACTTTAGGGCAAGGTTTGAGACTAAATTTCTCTCAGATGCGGAAAGAAGTTTGCAGTTGGAAAAATTCTTATTTCTTAAACAAGGGGACAAGACAGTCAGAGAATATGTGAATCAGTTCGATGAGCTGGCTAGGTTTGGGCTTGACCTAGTCAATACCCCGCACAAGAAGGCTCTCCGTTTCGTCAAAGGGTTGAATGAGCCATTACACAGTTTGGCCATGACCCATATACCCATGGGAGCCACGTATGAAAGATTGGTGCAAATGGCATTGCTGAATGAAGAGGATAAGGGCAAGAAGGAGACAAAGGCAGAAAGCTCTCAAGGGAAGAAAGAGGGTTTGCAGCCTAAGAAGACAGACTTTAAGAAGGGCGGGAAAGGAAACAAAGAGAAGAGGAAGTGCAATTTCTGTGGCAAAGTGGGGCACTTAGTAAAGGACTGCCGGAAAAAGAAGGCCAAGGAGAATGGTGGGTGCTTTTCTTGCGGTGAGACAGGCCACCGGGCTAAGGACTGCCCAAAGAAACGAGGACAGGGGCAGAGGGCTGGATCCACCCCAGGGGCACAGGTTCATGTGCTGGAAGCGCCACCTCTGCAACAGCAAGGTATAAATACTTCTGTAGAAAGTGTAGTTTATCTTTATGATCACCCCGTTCGCACTTTATTTGATTCTGGCGCATCACACTCCTTTATCTCGTCTGCTCTAGTAGAATCTCTGCACCTAAAAACTAGTATGGTAGAGGACCCCTTAATTGTTTCAAACCCAATTGGGGGCCCAGCTCATTTGTCTATGATCTGTTTGGGATTGAAAATTTCTATTCTAAGTGTAGAATTTCAATGTAGTGCCTTTGTTTTGGGCTTTTCGGGGTATGGTTTGATTTTGGGTATGGATTGGATATCCAGTAATGGGGCCATCCTTGATTGTGAGAAAAGGGTTGTTAGGCTCCTAACCCAGCTCGGTAATACTTTGGAAATTTCTTGTAATCCCTCGTATGCGGTTATGCTTAGTTATCTTGAATCGCTAGATGCCTCTGTTGAAAATTTGCAATCAGTTAGAGTGGTCCGGGAATATCCGGATGTCTTCGAAGAGGTGAAGGGCTTGCCTCCGAAGCGGGAAATAGACTTCCGCATATATCTTATAGATAATGCAAAGCCCGTTGCGTTGCCCGTTAGACACATGGCTCCACGAGAAAGGAAAGAGCTCAGTAAACAGATTAAAGAGCTTCTAGAAAAGGGGTTCATTAGGAGGAGCATTTCAGAATGGGGCGCTCCAGTGGTGTTCGCTACAAAGGCGGATGGTTCACTCCGTCTATGTGTTGACTATAGGGAGCTCAACAAGCTAACGAAAAAGAATAGGCACCCTCTCCCTAGAATTGACGATTTATTTGACCAGCTTGTAGGAGCGTCTGTTTTCTCCCAACTCGATTTAGCAACCGGTTTTCATCAGCTAAGGGTGGCTGAAGATAGCATCGATAAAACGGCATTCAGAACCCCAGACGGCTTCTTTGAATGGCTTGTCATGCCTTTCGGCTTGACAAATGCACCTGCTTACTTCGTGGACCTGATGAGTAGGGTATTTAGAGATTTCCTCAACAAGTTCGTAGTGGTCTTCGTAGACGATATCCTTATCTTCTCAAAAAGTGAAGAGGAACATGCTCAGCACTTAAGGGCAATCATGGAAACTTTGCGAGTCCATCAACTAAAAGCCAAATTCTCCAAATGCCACTTTTGGAGAGAAGAGGTGAGGTTCCTTGGGCACATAGTATCCAAACAAGGGTTAGCAGTGGACCCTGCTAAGGTAGTGGCGGTACAGGATTGGAAGACACCAAGGAATGCAACTGAGGTCCGAAGCTTTCTAGGACTAGCGGGTTTCTATCGAAAATTCATAAGGGATTTTGCGAAAATCTCAGCTCCGCTCACGAAATTGACCAAGAAGAATCTATTGTTTAATTGGGACTTGGATTGCGAGTTTGCTTTCCAACGACTGAAAAGGGCTCTCACAACAGCCCCAGTTTTGACGCTGCCAGATGGGAGCAAGATGTTCACTGTTTATACGGATGCATGTGGGACAGGGCTAGGCGCCGTCTTAATACAAGAAGGAAGGGTAGTAGCTTATGGCGGGAGGCAGTTGAAAGTGCACGAAAAGAACTACCCAACCCACGATCTTGAGTTAGCCGCCATCGTCTTTGCACTCAAGTCTTGGCGACACTATCTCCTAGGTGAGAAGTTCGAACTTTACACTGACCATAAATCGTTGAAATATCTTTTCTCGCAGAAGGATCTTAACTTGAGGCAACAAAGATGGATGGAGTTTCTTGCCTCATACGATTTCGAAATCTCCTACACTCCGGGCAAAGGCAACGTAGTAGCAGACGCGTTGAGCCGAAAGAAATTGACCCTAAGCCCGTTGTTTGTTGAAAGACAAAGCCTAGAGTTTATAGCCAGCTTCGACTTTAGGCCTTCCTCCGATTTCGTACCAGGTTTGTTAGCATCTCTCGAAGTGCGCCCAACTTTAGTGGATTCGGTAGGGGCAGCACAACGCGAAGACCCTCAGCTTGTGGAAACAATTGATAGGCTAATTAGGGGTGAGACTTCAAGTCACCTCAACAGATACTCCATCGACGATAAGGGTTTGCTAAGGCGAGACGGAAGACTATGCGTCCCACAGACAAAAGATTTAATAAAGAAGGTTCTCGAGGAAGCACATCACTCCAAGATGACGATACATCCAGGCGGAGATAAAATGTACAAAGACATAAAAAGGACTTTCTTCTGGAACGGCATGAAAAAGGACGTGGCAGAGTTTGTTTCTAAGTGTATGGTGTGCCAACAGGTTAAGGCGGAACAGAAAAAGCCTGGCGGACTGCTACATCCTCTGGAGGTCCCGCAGTGGAAGTGGGATAGCATCTCAATGGACTTCATCGATGGGCTGCCTAGGTCTAGGAGAGGCAACACTAGCATTTGGGTAATAGTTGATAGGCTTACTAAAAGCGCCCACTTTTTACCTGTCAAAAGTAAAAGAACTGCCTCATCCCTAGCATCACTTTACCTTAAGGAAATCGTTCGACTCCATGGAATACCATCTAGCATTGTTAGTGACCGAGACCCCATCTTCACCAGTGAGTTTTGGCGGAGTCTGCAAGAAGCAGTAGGAACGCAGTTATGCTTGAGCACAGCCTATCATCCCCAAACCGACGGCCAAACAGAGAGAGTGAACAGAGTTTTGGAAGACCTTTTAAGGCTATGCGTCCTCGACTTCGGAGGGACATGGGAAGACCACCTTCCTTTGGTGGAATTTGCCTACAACAACAGCTATCAAGCAACCATCGGAATGGCGCCCTTCGAAGCTTTATATGGAAGACCGTGCCGATCGCCCACTTGTTGGTGGGAGTCTACTGATAAGCTCATACTTGGACCAGATATGATCCGAGATACTTCAGAGAAAGTAGACTTAATACGAAGAAGGATGAAGACGGCCCAAGACAGACAAAAGTCCTATGCCGACAAGAGAAGGACCGACCTTGAATTTGAGGTTGGAGACAGAGTTTTTCTCAAGGTGTCACCGCTAAGAAACGTTGTTCGTTTTGGAACCACAGGAAAACTGGCACCAAGGTTCGTAGGGCCATTCCCTATCATCGAGAAAATTGGGAAAATGGCCTATAGATTAGAGCTACCCGAGAAGTTGGCCGGAGTCCACAACGTTTTTCATGTTTCACATCTCCGAAAATGTCTACTTGAGTCAGCCGAGGTGGTAGAGCCAAATATCCTCGAAGAGGCCGGAGTGGAACGCGAAGCAACCATAAGAAAAGTTCCAACCCGCATATTAGGAACGGAAGTGAAGAAGCTACGCAACCGTGAAGTCAAGCTCGTCAAAGTTCAGTGGAGCGACGCCGAGGGAGACGCGGCTTGGGAAACTAAAGCTAGAATACGCACTGCCTACCCTTTTCTGTTCGAGGGTACATCCTTGATCTTTCCTTTTCCTTAAGTTGCGCTTTTATCTATCTTTTTAGGTATATTTCCTCGACCTTATCTTTTAGGTAGAAACCCTTTGGATGGAAACATGTAATTGAGACATGTTAGGGATGATGGTTGCAAATGGTTGCAAGTGATTGCTAGTGGTTGCTCGTGGTTGCATATACACACACAATCTAGGGTTTAGATCGGCTCAGTCACTTCATATTGCATATGCATATATGTTTGCATTCGTATATGGTTGAACTATAATGTGTTGTCATATGGATGTTGCATTTGTATGAATGATTGTGCACTCATGTAGAATCAAGAATAGGAAAATTTGCATACATAATGGATTCATGGCACTTACATAATTCGCATTAAGGAGGTCAACTGAATCAGTAGACCGCCTGATTTTGCATTAGATAAGTACATGTACACACACACTTCGCATATGATCATGAAGCATTAGAAGTCTTTTAAGGACAATGGATGCTCGTGTTTGATGGATGAGTAGATGGATGTTAGGATATACATTCCTCCTAGCTTGAAGATTTCGGGGACGAAATCCTTTTAAGTGGCGGAGAATGTAACACCCCGCGAATTCTATAACTGTGAAATTAACAAATTAAAGTATAATTAATTTGAAATCAAAGAACTAAGGGAAACGGGATACGCCATTGCGTTCGTCTCGGAAAAATACGCGAAATAGAGTCTGAGTTTTCGAAAAACGGAGTCCGGATGAAGAAGATATGGCCTTCGGAAGTTTCTGAATTAAGTTTAAAAATTCAAACAGAATAGAATAGCTCAGAAAATCAAGTTTAAATTCCAAAATCGGGCCCAATGGGCCAGGGCGGAAAAACACCCGCCTAACGCACCCAGGTCGACTGGGCTGTCGACCTGGTCTAGCCAGGTCGACAGGGCTGTCGACAGGGCTGTCGACAGGGCTGTCGACCTGGTCCAGAGCCAGGTCGAACCCAGCCCAACCTGGCTGGCCTATTCTATGTTGGTCGATTTTCTGCAGTCTGCTTTGTCATTAGGGCTAGGTGGCAGGTTCTAATTGGTCTCTCCTTAGGATGAATGGCTACGATCAATCCAAGCAACATCAATGGTCCTAATCAGTTCATAACCCCTATAAAAATGATCCTAGACTCAACCCTAATCTATTCATTCAAAAATAAGAACAAAGCCACCATGTTGCTGAGGAACGACTAAGAGTAGCCACCAATTGGAGAGAGGATTAGGAGGCAAATTCTAAGGCATAAAGCAACTCAATCAAATCAAATCGCATCTCCAAATTCCTAAATTGGAGAATTCGTCACACAATTGTAAGTAGAGTATTATTTTGGTATGAACAAATAATTGTGTTGGTTTGTATATTTGATTTGTGGCGATAAAGTAATTCATATTTGTGCGTTACTATGATTCTTATCGATTTGGAATATTGTATACGTTTGGATATTCTCGAATTATGTTATTCATTATGAAAAACTACATGTTTGCGGTAGTTTTATGCAAGTATACGTTTGGAATATTCGCAAATTATGTAATCCATGTTGAAGCTACATGTATGTAGTTGATTAATTGAAATTCATGCAAGTTTGGGGTTTTGCTACTATGCCATCATAATGTATATTTTGTACAAAAATCATTTTGTACGTAATTGGAACAAATTTGGGTTATTATAGTTCATATGAAACTATGTTGAAATTTTGGCATCATGATCTATGTATTAAGCCATGCTTTTGTACTAGAAAACCTATTTGCAAACTTATGAATATGACTAGGCTATGATTGATATTTTGCATAATTGAAATCCATGTTAGGTCTATATTGTTAACAAGAATTATATGATGACATGTGTGGCACATAGCTAGGTTAGATTCAAAAATCCCTTTTTGCAAGTTTGCATGACTAAAGTGAAAATCATGATTTCATGTTAGAAATATTTATGCCATGGGTATGTGAAAAGATTTAATCATGATTAAGTTGAACTATACTTTTGTGTTAGTAACAAAAGTAAACACCTTTGTAAACATGTAGTAATCTTATGAACATGATTTGCTTATGTTTGACATTATGCCTGAATAAAAATACAGGGTTATGTTGTAGTTAAGCCTATGTGTCAATAGTGATATTCTTAACTTAACTACAAGTTTACATGGTTTGATTCATGTCACTTATGCTTTATGACCAAAGTATATGTTACTACTATGCAAGTACACCAATTTCTATTTTGTAGTTCCAACGTCACATTGCAAGTTCATGCGTTCACATTCCCCCTTTTTGTGTATGTAATCTCGCTTTAAGCCTCCCCTTTTCGCATGGCTAAGTTGGGCTTAAAAGGGCTAAGCCCAACATATATATAATAAACGGACGTGTTAAACGGGGGAAAATAACGTTGGGTTAACTTAATTAATAAATGAAAACATAAAGTAGAAGGGCCCAAATTCAAGTATGGGTTGGGCCCATGATTGGTGTAACCTTTACACCATTAACTTAATAATGGGCCGCAAATATTTACATATAAGAAAATAAAGAAGAAAGACAAAATATGTAAATGTAGAACATACGATGTGTTTAACCAGAGGTTGGATTGAGTTGTGATGTAAACCTGCCCGGAACCGCCCGGCTGTCCAGTAGTCACAACAATACCTATCCAATGTGGGAGGTTAAACATGGAGCCCAATAAGGACCCGAGGTTAGACTGAGTTGTGGCGTAAGACTGCCCGGAACCAACCGGCAACAGGCAGCCACAACAATACCTGTCTAATGTGAGAGGTCAAGGCTTTAATAAGACAATTAAGGCTGAGTCAGGATTGTTAGGATTAAGTGAACTAAAGACTTAATCAAAATGGAACATGCTAAACTAAACGGACTGGTGGGGGTTAGGTTAGAAAACACTTAACCAACTTAGCATGTTGGCTAGAGATAGAAAACCTAGTAACGGGGGACCCTTTTCAGCAGTAACCCTAGAAGGTGTATCAGGATACCCTGAAACTAGGCAGGGTGGGGCACGATTACTGGGCTGATTATAAGAGGTCAAATCGACGGCGGTGGTGTAGCAGTGTAGGTTCTAACGGGGTGCGGGCGTGCACACACTCCGGCGCAGAAAAATAAAGCACTGGGCACCAGTAGCATACCTGTGCATTCTAAGGTTGTGTCGGGCCGCCGCCATGGGACTTGATACACCCCATGGTGGGACCAGCATAGGTAACTACAACATCGGGGGCCGTAAGACACATGTAACTATGCGAGTAGGAGCCGATCATCATAGAATGGATCACATCACCCTGATTTATGGGGTGCCAGTTGGGAACTAGTTTATATGGGTTCAGAGATTAACATGGGGTGCGATAG
This sequence comes from Allium sativum, assembly GCA_030737875.1. Taxonomy (NCBI): domain Eukaryota; kingdom Viridiplantae; phylum Streptophyta; class Magnoliopsida; order Asparagales; family Amaryllidaceae; genus Allium; species Allium sativum. Next base: position 988,835,997 of record CM060913.1, read on the forward strand.
TATATTCGACCCTAGACAACTTAACCAAGTTTATAGTGCTTTCCCACTTCTTGTTTATACTTATCATACCCAGTTCTTTATTCATAGACAGAATAGTACTAGACTTACTCAGGCTTTATGTCTGACTCTACTTTTCTTTCGTCTTCTTTTCTTCCGTTTCCCCCCCCCCCCCCCCCCCAGGTCCACAGGGAGGGAACACAGCAGCTTGACCGGTCTTAACATCCAGCTTGAAGAGGAGAAATGTATTGCTTGGTCCTTTTCGTCTTGAACTATGGCTTTGGACAACCACTATGGGGCCTTTGCAGTTTATCTATGTTTTATTTATGCTTCTTTAAATAATGTAATCAAGACAGATTATGAAAGTGTTATGTTTTTGGAAAAGATGGAAGACAATTATGGTGATGTTGTTGTAGCACGTATTTGCTTTTATGAAATAAAAGTTGTTGTTTTTCCGCTGTTTACAAATATGTGTTCTTATATCTGTCTTGTATATCTGTGACTTATACTTATAAACCTCCGCTGAAATTAGGGCATTCCCTTTGAGAGTGACTCTAACGGAGGTGGGTTGTTTCAGAAGTGGAAGCTTCGGGGGACGTGAGGATATTCTTGGGATCCCTCTGTGGGTTGCCAGGTAATTATACTAGGCCCATGAGAGGTTAAGGTCTGCGTTAGAAGGACCAAGAGTATGCCTTGGTTGCTATGCGAGCAACCTAAAGACTGGGATGGATTAGCGTGGAGTCGACGATTCTTGTTTTTGCCCTGGATAGCACATCGTCGACTACCTACCATCTTTAGTCAATCGTGTACGTGCGGAAAGGCAGGGAACCCCCAACAGACCATGTGCTTGCTATCGAGTCATGGGTGAGGTTGGCCCGTAGGAAAGTGGGCTATAGTGGGGCCGGGGAGTGGTTCTTATACATGATTTTTCTTGGATTGCCTTTCAGTAGTTGAGGGAGGGGTCACGTGGGACCATAGCCACGGGTACAAAAACAGACCTTGATAGCTGCATCGGCAGACGATTTAAAGCTCCCGACCGAGTTCCGTATTTCTTGATTTGCCCTGGCACGGAACTCGGATGGCACATTGGGGAACATGTGCATCTAGACATGGAAAACGATTCACGATACATACGTGGAATCAAGGGCGCGGTTGACGGGTGGCGTAATCCCTAGTGGTCCTAGGTGGCCAAAACCCAAACCGAGACACGGAAACGTTCATTAGGTAGCATAATCCCTAGCGGTCCTAGGTGGCATAAATCCTAAGTGGACGCGCGATAGTTCATGGTAAGGAAACACAACTAGATCAAGGGTTGCAGTCCAAAACAACTTCAAGGATAAACCGTTTACATGGGAAAGCCCGTACAGCCTACGGCAAAGGACTGAACTTATACATGGAAAGAAACATATGAGTTGAGTAACCTATATATGCGGCATATTAGGTTGACATGGACCATTACACGACTTTTGAGTAAGGGTCATTCACGGATAACACGTAATACAGTTGGGGTACTAGTACGGTAGGTGCAGAGCAGATGTACAGGATAGATACCATGGGACGTTATACGTGATATATATCTTGGGGATATTATACTTGATAGAAACCTAACGATGTGATACCTTGTTTTATCTTGACATCGTAATTTATCATGACACCTTAGTTTACCTGAGTTCAGTAGTTCATCCTGTTATTTTGATTTAGCTTATCCATCTTGTTATCATGCTTATGTTCATCTCATTTTCTCATGTCAGTTAACTTTACTAGTTTTTATACTAATAGTAGATAGGGCTTACTCAGTCTTTTTGACTGACCCGTTTTGTTTCGCCTCTTTTCTTCCGTTCCCCCCCCCAGGTTACAGGGAGGAAATACTGTTGTTTAGTTCGGACTTCTTCTGCTTGAAGGTCATCATGGATGGCTTGGACTTCTCTTGGCTATGGCTACTTTACTGTTTTTACTTGAAGAATAATTTATGAAAAAGTCTTTATGCTTCTTTATTATTGCAAGACAGGTTTTGATGTACTCTGATGTAAAAGGCTTTAGACCTTAATTATTAATATTTATGAAAGTTTGATTTTACTTCCGCTATGTTATATGTTATATGTTCTGTCTTATGATATTTCTGTGCATGTTTACCAATAATGCCCCTCTAAAGCTAGTGCATTCCTTTGCGAGTGACCCTAGCGGAGGCGGGGTGTTACAAGTCAGGTGTTTATGGATTACTGAGAAAGTTTGTGGTGGTTTTCGTGGATGATATTCTGGTTTTCTCGAGGAGTGAGGAAGAATATGCCGTACACTTAGGAGAGGTTCTCTGCATTCTCAGATCATATCATCTCAAGGCTAAGTTTTCTAAGCGTCATTTCTGGCAAAAGGAAGTAAGGTTCCTAGGGCATGTTGCCTCCAAGGATGGAATAGCAGTAGACCCCACTAAGGTTTTCGCAGTTCAAGATTGGAAAGCCCCTAAAAATACGACAGAGGTTAGGAGCTTCTTGGGGTTGGCGAGTTACTACATAAGTTCATTATGGACTTTACACGAATCTCAGCTCCGCTCACCAGTCTAACCAAGAAGAATCTGGTTTTCGCTTGGGATATTGATTGTGAGGATGCATTAAAGAGGTTAAAGAAGGCTCTTACATAAGCTTCGGTTTCGACTCTTCCTGATGGTACAAAGATGTTTACTCTCTAGATGGATGCTTGTGACATGGGTTTAGGTGTTGTGCTGGTGCAAGAAGGTAGGGTGGTCTGCTATAGGAGTAGGAAGATGTGGGTCCATGATATGAACTACCCTACCTACAATTTAAAGTTGGCGGCGACAGTGTTCGCACTCAAGTCTTGGCGATACAGTTTACTTGATGAGAGGTTCGATCTTTACACGGATCCCAAGTTGCTCAAGTATTTGTTCTCGCAGAAAGATCTCAATTTATGACAACAACGTTGGATGGAATTCCTTGTGTCTATGATTTTGAGATAGCTTATACCCCAGGCAAGAAGAATGTGGCCGGGGATGCATTGAGTAGGCAGAGGATGACCTCGAGTCCTCTATTCGTAGAGAGGCAGAGCTTGGAGTCTATCTCGTCCTTTGATTTCATGCCATTTATGGATTTTATGCCTAGTTTGTTGGCATCGTTGGAAGTGCAACCCACTCTTATGGAGCGCGTTGGATCCACATAACGAGAGGATCAGCAGTTAGAGATCATCTTGGATATATTCACTAGAGGAGAGACCTCCATCCACCTAGCTCGATATTCTATGGACGAGAAGGGGGTGGCTACGTCTAAATGGAAGATTGTGCGTTCACAGAGTTAGAGATTTGTTGAGATCAGTTCTTATGGAGGCTCATCCCTCTCGGATTACTATCCATCCGGGTGGTGACAAGATGTACCGAGACATGAAGAGGATTTTTCATTGGACTGTTATGAAAAAGGACGTGGCAGAGTTTGTGACCCGATGTTTGACTTGCCAGCAAGTAAAGGCTGAACAAAGGAAACCTAGGGGATTGCTTCAACCCTTAGACATTCCACAGTGGAAGTGGATGAGTGTCTCTATGGATTTTATTGATGTGTACCCAGATCGAGGAAGGGCAACACCAATATATGGGTTATTGTCGACAGAGTAACTAAGAGCGCTCACTTTATCCCAGTCAAGAGCAAGAGGATGACAACTTTTTGGAGGGGCTTGCAGGAGGCACTAGGGATACAGTTACAACTTAGCACTACCTATCACCCTCGACTGATGGATAGATTGAGAGGTACAATAGGGTTCTCGAGGATTTATTGAGAATGTGTATCCTAGACCTCAAAGGGACTTCGGAGGAGCACCTCTCGTTGGTAGAGTTTGCCTATAATAATAGTTATCAGTTGAGTATTGGTTTGGCTCCTTTCGAGGCACTTTATAGATGACCCTACTGGTCACCTACATGGTTTGGCGGGAGTCTATGAACAGACTTCTACTTGGGCCTAAGATGATTAGTGAAACTTATGAGAAGATAGAACTTATTCGCAGACAGATGAAAGAAGCTCGGGACAGGCAGAAATCAAATGTTGATTAGAGGAGGACTGACTTAGAGTTTTAAGTATGAGATATGGTCTTTATCAATGTGTCACCTTTGGGGAATGTTGTTCGCTTTGGCTTACTAGGGAAGTTAGCACCAAGGTTTGTAGGGACATTCCCCATAGTTGAGAGGATAGGTCAGACGGCTTACAGAGTTAGACTACCAGATAGACTGGTGGGAGTCACGATGCGTTCCATGTTTCCTACTTGAGGAAGTGTCTACATGATTCCGTAGAGGTAGTAGAGCTAAGTACACTTGAGGATGTTAAAGTTGAAAATGAGACATCAGTTGGAAAAGTTCCTACCTGTATACTTGGATTGGAAGTTAAGAAGCTACATAACAAGGAGACCAAGCTAGTAAAGATGCAGTAGGGAGAAGAATGTGACGATGAAACAATGGAACTCGAAGACAAGATTCGTGCTTCTTACCCTTTTCTCTTTGAGAGTATGTTATTAATTCCTTTCTAAGCTTTTGAATTCGAATCTGTTTTTCCTATCGTTTGAATCTGTTCTTAGGTAGAAGCCTATGGTTGAAAATATGTGTTTGAGACATGTTATGTTTGATGCTTGCAAGTGGATGCAAGTGTTTGGTAGTGGATGGAGTGGATGCATATACACACACACTAGGCACTAAATTAGGGATCAGCTAAACAATAGCACTTACATATTGCATATGGATGTGTGCACATTTAAATTTTCAATGGATGGAAATGGTTGAATCATCACATGGATGTTGCATTTTGGTGAATGGTTGTCGCAAACATATAGAATTTATTTGTATTATTATGATTTTTTTGCATACATATTGGATACATGGCACATACATGAATTGCATTAAGGAGGTCAACTGAATCAGTAGACCACCTGATTTTTACATTAGTTTAGGGACATATACATAACATCATTGCATATGTTCACACAAAGTATTAATTTTTTTAAGGACAATGGATACTAGTGGTTAATGGATGAGTATATGGGTGTAGGTTCTAATTGATAACATTAATAACATTCTTCTTGAGTAGGAGATTTCTGGGACGAAATCCTTTAAGGAGGGAAGAATGTAAAACCCTATATTTTAATACACAGTAATTATATGAACAAGATATTGAAATGAATATTAATCAATAAAATATTCAGAATTGGGTAAAAAAGAATTTACTGTTGTGTCTGTTACGAAATTCTAATTTAGATAAACTCTTGGTTTTCGTAAATCGGACTAAGTATGAACAAGTTATGATCAAAAGAAGTTTGAACTAAATTAAATAATTTAAATAAATAAAGTTAGAAAAAGCAACAGTCACTGGTCGACTTGACCATACATGGTTCAACCCCAGTGTCGATCCATGGTTGACACTAGTGTTGACCCACATAGTAAGTGGGTTGGCCCAACTTTGACCAGGCAGTCAGCCTGAACCTATATGGATTTTGTTGTCATGTTCTTATGATGACTCGGAAGTGATGTGTATTCAAAGGTTTGATTTTAAAACCTAAGATCCTATAGTTTGTATTATCCTATCACACCTGTATATAGACAGCAAACCTCACTATTTTTTTACACAAACATTTCTTCATCTCCTTCCTCCATAATGCTATGTTCTAAAATAAAATAAGAAAACAATTAGGGTGCTGTCAAAATATAGATTGAAAGGATAATTATTCTTCTACAACTATTTCAAAGGCCTTTTCTGGATCTAATACATATCTCTGTGAGTCCTACGTTATTTTTAGCTCTGCAATTTAAAAAGGATTTTGATAGTAAATATATTGGATCCAAAAAGTATAAGTGTTCATAAGTTTATTCTTATATGTTATTGTTCTTTTAATTACTTTTAGTTACCTATTCATTTTCAGTTATTACATGTTTATATGTACATCTTTCTTCCATATCCCCTTTCTGTCTTAGTTAAATTTACAATCTTATTATGCCTATTTATTCAGTTTGAGTTTGGATCTATTTTCTCCTTTTTCCTTTTTGTTTTGTGTTGAGCCTTGGCCATCGAGGGCCGAGTCCATTTCAGTTTGAATTGCATAAAATTGGAATAATATGTAATAACAGTAAAAAGGAGATTTTGGCATATTAGCACATGAGAACAACTGACTATATAATTGGGATAATTATAGAGGAAGAATATGCAAACAGGTTAATATGAATAGGTTGGACTTAATTTCATATTAAGTAGAACATGTTATGAGAAGATATGTGAATCTGATATAAATTAAGTAAAACATGTTACTGTAATCTGTAAACATCTGAGCAGGTGCGTGTATAACATAGGGTTATATTAAGCTTATTAATGAACTTAAACCTGCTAAGTTAAACATGTATGATTAATAAGCATAAGAGGTCCATGTCTGTTATTAATATTTTTTAAGGGGACTCTTAAAATCCTAGTTGGGGGGGGGGAAACCTAGGGGTGGCTTGTGCCAATCTGCTGTTTGCTCGTAATCCATATCAATCAGTACCCTCCTGTTATCAAAAAAGTCCCTCACTAGGTAGGGACCAGGGGAAGCTTTACTGATGGACGATTGTAAGAGGCTCAAATTCTGGAGGTGGGTACGAGTGTGTTCCTACAGAGTCTTGAGTGTGCATGAGTCTGATGGGGGAAGATAAGACGCTGTAACACCGACGGATAGGGATGTGTCATCTAAAATGATGGGTTCGAGACTGATATCCATGATTGACATGGCTGACATAGGTTATTCACGTCTGTTAGGGAGCCGATCACTGGGTAGTAGTTAGGCTAAAACCTAATCCTTATATTCTAATAGTTGGTGTAGAAATTTTGTTTTAGGATTTGAATGAGCGTAGTTGATCTTACCTTATCTCGTACTTGTATACTTTACTATATTTTCATGTCTAGTATTATTGATCTGTATTGATACTTCTTTAACTTGTTCTTATGCTAAAATCACTGAAACTCGCTGGACTCTATGTCTGACCTATTTTGTTTTTCATTCTCTCTCTTCCTTCCCCCCAGGTTCTTAGGGTGGTGGATTGCAACATAACCGTGATTATTTGATTCAGCTTGGACTTGGATTATTTCTTACTCTATGTATTGCTTCAGTTTCTATTCTATGGTTATTGTTATGACTCATGCGAGGTATGATTTTTATGGTTTTGCACTTTGCCCTGATGGTTTATGTTTTCACGAGATAGATGTTTTATGATTATGACTCTATGGTATTTGAAAACTGTAATGCTATATTTTGTTTGATAATAAAAGCTAGAAAAATTTTCTGTTGCATTTTGTATTCTATCTAGTGAATTTAGTCTCTGTGTTATTACTTTATACCTACTGTGCTTTACATAACTTAATGCATCCTCATACATGTAACATTAAGGGATGTAGGGTATCACACACACATTAATGGCTTATTGTTTAACGATATTAATTGTTAAATTCCAACAATAATAATTTCTTGTTATAATTCAAACCTAAAATTTGATTAATTTGATCCACACTATATCCTAAATCCAGTCGATTCCAATTATTTCAATATTGAGTTTACTATTTCACTATTCAAATTGAATTAATACACAAAATAGTTGAATTCGAGTTATTGAAATTGCCGAAACAATACTTAAACAATTAAATAAATTAAATATTTGACCACTACAATTTCAGGTCATTACAGCTAACACTGCACTATAAGAAATAATGCAATGCCAGATTCATCCACACAAGTAATTCATGGTATGAACAAACCAAAGGCACTACTTCTACACATCCAATACGAAGATCACCCCTAGATTATTAACATGTAGCCTATAAACTTCAAAGAGTTCATCTTAGTTTCCATCATCTTCAAACTTTCTTCTATTTTTAATGCTTATGTTGTTTCGAAGTGGTATCGGGATAATATATCTAGTCCTGATCTCTCTAAACTGATAACGATAATTTAAAAAATAACTAAAATTTTGTAGTTGGTTACTTTACTATCAATTATACAAATAGTCAAATCAGAGATTTTAACAAATCATGGTTATGCATATGAATAAGCATTAGGCCTTTTTGGTTAATATTGATTGGTCCAAATCACTTTGTAAATACTTGGAAAATGTCCCTATTATACTTATGTTGATGGTACATGTATATTCTCAAAAAACTATATTTCTAGTACTTAGAAAATATAACCATAAACTTATTTCAATGGTATAAGTATACTAGAAAAACACTATTTTTTAGTACTTATAATATATAACCATATACTTAGCTCAATGGTATAAGTTATACACAAAAATTTAGGTAGACTTCATATTTTCCCAACCGTATTAAATTAGGTCAAAAACAAATGTCATATAAAACATTGTTTACTACGTACCTAAACTTTAGTATTAAGTACTGGAAAATACACTCCTATACCACCATAATTAAGTAGGATTTATTTATTAATTTTATAAAATTGATTTCATAAGTGGTCTAATTCATGTATGAAAATAATAATTTATATACCAACGTCAATCTTCAAATTCAAACTTAAAAAGTCCTTAAAAAACTGTAAAGAAGTTCAAGCTAGGGTATGATTACCTTTTAGATCTTAATTCGATAATGTTTTAATTTTTCATGGTAGATGGAGTTTTTACTACCCCGAAATGTAAGATCCAACATATGATTTCAAAGATTCCATACATTATTTTTTTAAAAAAAAGTTTATAAACAAACTTCTCTTTAGCTTTCCTAGGCCTTATACTATAATTGGAATATTATAGTTTCATAGAAGTTTCACTTAAAACATCCTTAAAATACACTTTGAAATCCCCGTTTAAACCTCACATGGAATCTTTGCTTGAAAGACACGTTTGATTCGAAAGGATAAGACCCTTTTGTCCTTAGAAGTGAACGGTTACTATATTTTATTAGGTAATAATTTCAAATCTCTTTTACTCTTTAATGTCAAATTTGAACCTTTACTTAAAATCATTTCTTTTTTTATATGAAAATTACTTTTAAAAAGTTGTCTAACTTTTTTCAAATAATACTATCTAAAATTTACAAATATCTAGTCTCCTTTAGACTATTATTTTCCCTTTTTATAAGTTAATGTTATTTTGTATAATCTTGTATATAAGTTGATTAACTAAATTTTAACACCATTATTAAATCAATAAATTAACTCATGAACATTAGCATTAGATTAATTTAGCTTATGAATATCATTATTAAAAATATATGAATGTTAAGTTAATTTTAATACATAATCTTTCAAACTCCGAAAAAGGTAAGCGGCCACTGTGGTACTTGAACAAGCTACCATCAAGTTTGGCTTTCCAGGTAATAACACTGGTATTTACATAAGCAATTGTATACGTCAATAAAATAAATAAATAAAAATCAATAACCAATACATAACATATCCAATATCAATTGGCAATTAATAAATGTCCAAATTATATAACAATAGAATGATGATTTGTTCTACTCAATAGTGTTAGGGATGAGAATCATGGATCTTAAGGCAAAACTAACACTAGAGGGGGGTGAATAGTGTTTTGAAGAGATTATGGAAAACTTAGGCAATTAACGATTATTCAAACAACTATATGAATCACAGAATGAATATCACAACAGAAACAATCACAGATGCAAACATAAACAGAAATATAATGCAGAAAAGGAAAGAACACACCGGATTTTATGCTGGTTCACATTACTCCTATCTCCAGTCCCACGCAATGCTGGATTGCACAGAGTTTTATTAATACTAGTATCAACTTTATAACACCCTTGATTTTATGGCTACAAGGGATTCCACACCCTTGATTTCATGGATACAAGGTTCACACTGATTCAACACCCTTGATTTCACGGCTGCAAGGTTCATACTGATTCAACACCCTTGATTTCATGGCTATCAGGTTCGCACCACTGCTTTTCTTTGATTTACAGACTACAAGGAATACACCCTTTCCTTAACAATTACAAACGTCCCTAGAACTCTTGAATAGCGCTTCCAAACAAAGATTATTTGATAGAGATTGTAAATAGAAAGAGAATTACATAATTTGTAATGAAAACTGCAGAGTATAAGTGTAGAAATTAAGAAATGAAAGTAGAATAATGGTGGTAAGCGTAAGGATGAAGAAGGAAAAGATAAGTTTTAAATCCTTGGAAGATTAAACATCATTTTGAGAGAAGTTTTAAATCAATTTGAAAATAGTTTGTAATCAATTTTGGAAAGAGATAATTTGAAAACAGAGTTTGAGTGCTATTCAGAGTTTTACATAATATCTAGACTCTACTATCCTGATTGTCTTGGACTCTTGAACTTTTGACATCTTGATACTCATGAGTCTTGGTTATCCTTTGAAATCTTGAATCTCTTAACTCTTGAAACTCTTAACTGTACAGTCTTCAATATCTTATTATCTACATATAATCCCTGCATATATATATTATGGACAACAATGTTAGTATATATTTTATAATCAATAACGATAATGATTGAAACAAGGTTGTTGTCATCGAAACATCATCAACATTCCATTCTCCAACAAATAGATGTCTAAAATTATTTATTAAATCTACACATAGAAAAATGGTGTTTTGTTCTGCTAAATGGGTCTAATAGAAGAATGTTTTATTTGGATAAATAGATATGACCAACGAAGTATACTTTATTTAACTATATTATAATTTAAACAACTCAATTTAATTTAATAATATTGTTATAAGAACATTTGCTTTCTGATTTTTCAGAACTATTTATTATAACAAACGTATAATCCATAATCTCCTTTCACTTCTTGAGAACATTTACTACAAAAATAGTGTTGTAATCCATGATTTTTTTCCTTTAGGATTACATTTAAAGCTCTTTCTAACAAGTTGATCTTGTATTTAAAAAATTATTTATCTTTTTAAATGGAAACAATTGATTTAAAATTAAATACTTATATGTACTAAATTAGTAATAAATTTAAACCTACCATTTAGATTGTAATTAAACAACAATTAGTCCATTTGTTTGTATAATAATTAACGTGTACTCAATAAATAATCAAATAATATTTAACCTTTACTTAATTATTAATTATACAATAATCAAGCCTTTACTTAGTACATAATGATTAAATACGAATTACCTTTACTTTGTTGACAATAATTAATAATCAAACCTTTGCTTAGTTAATAATAATTTACTAAAACTAGTTAACTTTACCTAATTAATAATAATTTATAATAAAACCTTTACTTAGTTTATAATAATTAAATTTAATTGAAATCTGATTTTAGTTTACATGAAAATATCGTTTTGTGAAGTACTTCCATAGATATTATTTTCGTGGATACCAAAATCTTAGGAACTAGTCATATATACCAAAGTAGCTTTAAATCCTTTCCTTTTAGATTTAAGTAACTTATGATAACTTTTTATATTGGTTTTAAAAATCAAAGTAGGGTTTTGGAAAAACTTTTTACAACATTAATAAAAAGAGTTAGGAAACAGGTTTTGAAAATCCACAAGATCTCGATGTCACACAAACAATTCCAAGTGTTAACCTTTCATTGACATACAACCATTACATAAGCCAAAAATATATATACAAATGCAAATATCATTCGTAAACAAGGAAATATTATCAATTATACATCATATAAAATCACTTCGAACAAAACTTCTCCTATAACACATATATGTATAAATGTAACCCATACTACCTTCCAATAAATAAAAAACTATAATCACCGTTAATTATAAAGTTTAGAGCTTTGGTTTTTAAAAGTGAGATTTACTTAGAAAAATCAATAAAGGCTCAACCTCAAGCTACTATAACTTTGCATTAATACATGAACAAAGATTTCTTCATAAAAGCTCGACCTTTAAGGCCTTATGGAAGGTAAATGGGATTGATCTAGATTTATTTGGGACCGTCATGCGAAAGTGTTTTAAAGTAGGTTTATAAGGATTAAAAAATGAAAAAGAGAAGATATTTTCAGGGAAGACATAGTAAGGAAAATGGAAGCTTGTTAAAAAAGAGATAAGAATTTTGAAATGGCCAGAAGTGAAATAAAAATGTAAATTGGAAAAAGAGCTGTTTTTATAAAACATGAGATTTAGAAAATTACCTTTTACACTTGGCCACTATCTTCCATAACATGTTTCCTCCATTTGCACATGCAAGCCTCTCCTCTCATCAACATAATTTCATCCTATGAGTACTAATATATGTGTTATATGAGACCTCCATTATGCATTTTCCCGTTAGATTCTTAAAATAATAGTCAGCTTTACCTTATTTACTAAAGGGAAATATTTTGAACTTATTTTATCTCTAACCCTAGCACATGTGTGTGTGTGTGTGTATATATATATGTGTGTGTGTGTGTGTGTGCGCGCGTACATACGCTAATGTACACATTATGTGGTAACAACTTTTTTACGATGAAAATTTGAAACTCAAAAAATGATTATCTGTCTCATTTTCAATTCTTCTTTGAATTGGTTATTCTTTGAATCAAAATTTAAAATGACTTTCCCATTAATTATTAATCAAAGAAACGTTATTTTACCTTTGAAAACTTTAATTTGATGTTTAAATTGAATCAAATACTTCCAGGTTGTTAAATAATTAACATAACTTGGAAAATGAATCAAAGCTCTTAGATTAAAAAACCAACCTCCATTTTTGCATGAATCAAAAGGGATAAACCATGTTTAATGAAACAATTGGATTTGTTCTCAGTTGGGGATATTTCTAACCAATGGCGGTCTTAAAATTTTGACCATTTGACAGGAAGGAGAGAACCCGAAAGTTATTGAAAAGAACGAATGACCAAGAAGTTATGAAAAATGAAATAAAGAAGGTAATCAATGTCCATTAAAGAGACACTTCTCCATTCTTTATATTATTTTATGCTCATATTTAATTAATTTATACTTACCACCTCCTCTTCTTTTTATGATTGGCTAAAAAGAAAGACAATATAGGTCTCAATTGGTCCCAAGCCCATTCAACACATATTTCATTGAAATATAATTTTAGTAATATATTGGTCTTATATGCCAATATAGACGCCTTTAACTTTTATTTACGCACTTTATTAAGTGCTAATGGTGTGAAAAAAATCATGAAAATATAATAACCAATATTTCAAAATTAATAATTAACTTACAACGATTATAAATTAATTAAATCGAGTGGTTTATCAGGAATTTCATTAATTATTGCGAATGTGCGACTCGAAAGTGTAAATTCAATCTACTTTTAGTATCGAACAGTTCGAATATTAACATTCGCACATTACATGTTACAACCATTGGGCTTTGTAGTACTTTAAATTTAGAGATAATTTTACTTTAGTTATTATCACTTGCCTAAATCTATTTATCTATACTGTGTGGATCTATCAATCTGATGCTTGTGATTCATTCTTAGCTATTTATTGTCTAGCATGCTTTTTTATTTACTGTTGATGATAACCTTCGGCCAAGCACTACCGCGGTGCAATATTTGGGTGTCATGGTGTATGCCAGTCATCATATTACCATCGCTAGTTGTATGGCATTTTGGCTGAATTTATTACTTACACATCTTTTTAGTAGCTACTGTCATTTACATGAATTGTCCTTGTAAAAAATATATCACTTTGGACTAATGAAATAATGGCCAAAAATCTGAATATCATCCTCATTCAACTTTAAAGTTAGAACATAAAGTCAGTGGTTTAATAATAATAATTAATATTAATCATATAGTTTTGGGAAAAGACTTTGACTTCAGTTGATTGTGATATTAACCTCATAAAACTAAGGAGACAAATCTTTTCTAGGTTAGAGTATCATTTCCAATCTTTCACTCAACCCTGTGTTGTGATTCAACTATAATCAAGCAAACCATCCATTGTGAAGATCAATAGCATTCTCAAGTCAAAAGAACAACGTAATTCTATTGCATCGATATTTTCTATTTGACGTTAGTTATATTGACCAATAGAAAAAAATCGAGTAATTTGTTCCATAGTTATATAATAACTATCAATATGTTACCCCCAATTACCCCCAATAACCATGATTAATACACTACCAAAATCTAAAGAGTATTATATACTCTAGCTTTAATGGATGAATATATATCTTGCCTCGATACATCTTAACTGATAATATTTAAAACAATATGTTTTTGTGATAATGACTCTTGGTTACAAAGTTGTAAATACTACCGCAAAACATACCATTCATTGGCTTTCGATTTAATATTCTTTTAATTAAATTAATTAATTATATTATATCAAGAGTATATATAATAGAAATAAGATGCTTTTTATTTCAAACGTGATTGGTTATCGAGTTAGATATATGTAACAGATAACATAATTCCTTATAGAGGATTCCTCTAAATCTACCAATTCCAACTTGCACGTGAGGTCAATTATGGAGCCTCGACCTACCCCTTAAATAGGATTGGTGTGACACCCTATGTCCGTTAATGCCACTCATAAGAGAATGCATTAAGATCCATGAAGCACAGCAGGTAAATAGTACAGAAATCCACAAGCCAGATATAAAGTATGCAGTAGAAATTTCAACTTTATTATTAAAAATAGAACCTTGTCTCAATTCAAGTTACATCATCAAACCAGTTACGTCAAAAACCAAGAATCTCAAATCTGTCTCATAATACAAAATAACAGAGTGCAATAATATAAAATCATATCCCTCGTAGCAAGACATAACAGAGTATAAAGTAAGTTAAAACGATACATCTCAGAAAGTCCAAATCCAAGCTGAAAGAGAAAGTCCTAATCATTGAGGAGTGCTACCACTCTGAGGACCTGAGGGGGGGAAAGGAAGAGAAAGAAGCAAAAGAAAATCAGGTCAGACATAAAGTCTGGCGAGTTCCAATGACGTTCAAATATGCATAAAATAGGGATACTAAGATAGATAAACAAGATTGGATGGGAAAGCACAGTATCATAAAAGGCAACAGGTAAACAAGATAAACAGAACAATGGGATAAACAAGAATAAACATTGATTGAGTAATGCTTCTTATTTATATCCTAAAATAGGTTGTGTCTACACCAATACTAGTATAACAGGATTAAGTGTTAACTTAATTACTTAACAAGAATAGCAAGATTTTAAACAGCAGGATTAGGTGTACCTTAATTACAAAATAGGATTAGGTGCTACCCTAATTACATATATACCCATGCGATCGGCTTCCTAATACATAAATACCCTGTGTCAGCCCCGACAATCGGGTGTATCACTCCCCAACCCAAAAACTTATATAACACTGACTTATTTACTGGTGTTACAGCGGGTTGGTTTCCCTAATCGGACTCATGCACGCTCATGACTCCACCGGAACACGCCCATACCCACCTTCCCCATTTGAACCTCTTACTATCCAATTCAGTATAGCGTGCCCTGGCACCTACCTATTGCGAGGCTGTAAAGGCCCGCATATCCATACCCTTTGAGTTGTCTAATATTACACACGTCCAACCCAAAGTGCACGGAAATATGAATCTTTAATACAAAGAAAACTAGAGAATGAGAAAAGAAAGAAATATTAGAATAGAAGAATAAGAAGAAGAGCCAACACTACATAGAGTTTCACATCGCAGTGGAATAAAATATAATATAGAAATAAATCTTTAATGAAAGCTTGAAAAATACTTACAATCATCAGAGTACATCAATACTGTAATGACCCGGAAAATCTGAACCAATTTAAAATTTTTAAATTGGCTATTTCAGTGGATTTTAAATATTTAAAATAAATATTTTAAATAATAACGATGAACAGTAAGTTTGAATCGACATTTAAAAATGAATATAATTAATTCTAATTATAAACAAGGCCTGAAATGGCGCGGCAGTTTCAAAATTTGAATTCAAATTTTGGCTGACTGTACCGGGTGCAAAACAAAACGGATTTGAGTGAAACCAAAAATATTTAAATCTGTTAGTGAATACCTTTCTAACGAATCTGAAAAATTGAAGTTTCATAGCGGAAAGCAAAAGTTATGGCCAAATGAATTTTCTAAAAGGTCGCTATGGAGTTTATATAGCCCGTGAAAATGGCCATTTTGCAAACGACCTCGGAATTCGACGAAACCACTTTTGTTGGATCCGGGATGTTAAACTATTGCAAGGTTTCAAATTTCACAAATTTTGAAGTTAATATGTGAGCGTGGCAAAGGAAAACGTGTTTTGGTCAATTATAGTTAAATTGGATCGACCCGAAATGGGCCATTTTTCAAACGGTCTCAGAATTCGACAAAACTAGTTTTGTTGGGACCGTATCGTCAAAACATAGCTAGATTTATTTTTCTGGAATTTTTCGAATCAGTTTGTGGCCCTGGCAAATTGAAATGTACGTTCAAATCAAATATTGAATGTTTTATATTTTAATTTGAAGGAAAACTGACTCAAACAGTCGAATGGGCCTACGAAACATATCTCATTGTGTTCGGAATGGGGGTAAAATGCTAGGGACGATATTCATTGGGTTTGAATTGGTGTTCGTGTGTGACAAGGGGTATTTTGGAGATTTTAAAAATTATAAAATAAAATAAAAAAATCCTATTGGCCATCATTCACATTCTCTCTCCCCGATACGAGCAGATCGAAGGCGGAAAAGCTTTGGCCACTTCCTGGCCAAATTCCGGCCACCTCGTTTGTCGTTGACCTCTGCCACCGTTCAACTTTTTGAAGATCTCCCTCCCCTCTCCAAATCAAGACCGGTTGCACACCCCCTCGCCTCCCCATCGACGAGAACGACCGCCTGGAAGTTGGCGACTTCAAATCGCCGCCGCCGTCATCTCCGACCACCGGAGTCCACCGCACCACCATCGTTGGCCGCGCCTCTCTCCCCTCTACAGCGTGGCAGTGGCTGATTGACGCAACACTTCACAGATCGAGCGAAAAGTTAAAACCTAGTTTCGAACAGAAATAGAAAGGTACGGCTATTTTTATTTTAAACTATATTATAGCAGTTTAAAGCGCTACGGTTTTTGATTTCACTGTAAAAATCATATCTTTTTTGTTTGTTGACGAAATTCAGTGAAACAAGAGACAGTGGACTCGTGTCGACGTCTTCTACATTCTAGAAGAGATCGCATATTTTTCTGAGCCATCTGCTATTTTTGGTGGAGTGGAACCCAATGTGAGATTTCTAAATTATAAACGATATGGAAAACGACGATGTATAAATTATATAGTCGATGTATGAGTTATATAAGCGTTGTACACCTCTTGTATAAGCGTTGTATAAGTTGTACGTTTGATATATAAGTTATATATGCATTGTAAAAAATTATATGTGTAATAACCCGGAAATTCTGAGCCAGTTTAAAATTTTTATTTTGGCAATTTTAGCGAATTTTGAATATTTAAAATAGATTATTTTAAATAATATCGACGAAAAATTATTTTGAATATATTTAGAACGTATATATTTATACGCGTCATCTTTAAAATATAAATAACTATATATAATTATAAAAGGAATTGAAAATGGCGCGGTAGTTCGATAATTCGATTTCAAACTTCAATTGAATGTACCGGGTGCAAAACAAACCGGATTTTAGCGAAACCAAAAATAATAGGATCTATATGAAAATATCTTTCCAACGAATCTGAAAAATCGAAATTTCATAGCGGGAATCAAAAGTTATGCCAAGTTGAAAATTCAGAATAGTCGCTATGTAAATTATACATGGCCCAAAAAGTGAAATTTTGCATACGGATGAATTTGGACTCGAAACCACTTCCATTGAGTTCACAATGCCGTTTAGAACTCCGAAAAGTATAAGCTTCGATATATTCCGATATCCGGAATAGTGGCTATGGGCTGGAGTTGTTCGGTTAACAATACATAGCCCTTAAAAAGTGAAATTTTGCATACGAGCTCAGAATTCGACGAGATAAATTTTTATGGATTCATAATGACAAATCATTGTTGAGTTCCAAATGGCACGTCGAACGGAGTTAATATGTAATAACCCGAAAATCTGGGCTAGTTTAAAATTTTTATTTTGGCAATTATAGCGAATTTTGAATATTTAAAATGAATTATTTTAAATAATATCGATGTGAAATTTATTTTGAATATAATTCGAACGTATATATTATATACGTCGTCGTTAGAATATATATAATTATATATAATTATAAATAGAATTGAAAATGGCGCGGTAGTTCGATAATTCGATTTCAAACTTCAATTGAATGTACCGGGTGCAAAACAATCCGGATTTTAGTGAAACCAAAAACATTAGGATCTAATTGTGAATATCTTTCCAACGAACCCGAAAGATCGAAATTTCATAGCGGGAATCAAAAGATATGTCCAGTTGAAAATTCTGAATAGTCGCTATGGAATTCAGGCCCTTAAAAATGGAAATTTTGCAAACGACCTCGGATTTCGACGAAACCACTTTTGTTGGATCCGCAGTGTCAAGTAATTGCTAGATTTCAGATTTCATAATTTTTAGATTCAATATGTGAGCGTGGCAAAGGAAAACGCGTTTGACCAGTTTCAGTTGATTTTAATCGACTGGAAATTGGCCATTTTTCCAACGGTCTCAGAATTCGACCAAACTAGTTTTGTTAGGACCGTGTCGTCAATACGAAGCTAGAAAATATTTTTCGGGAATTTTTAGAGTTCGTATGCGACCTCGGTAATTTGAAATGTACGTTTAAAATTCAATATAGTGATTTAAATGTAAATTTAACGGAAACTGATTCAAACAGTCGAATCAGCCTACGATACATATCCCATTGTGTTCGGAATGGGGGTAATACGCTATGGACGACAGGCGGTGGACCTCGATTAGAGGTCGTTTGTGAAAGTCAACTTTTTGCAATTAAAAATAAATAAATTAAATAATATAAATTTTATAAAAGCCCCCCCTTTTTTACTTCTTCTTTCCCGATCCACCAGAAAAAAAAAAAGAATTAGGCGACAGAGGAGGAGGGGGTAGGAGCCGCCGCTCCTCCCGCCACCTCGCTCGAAACCCTCACCACCCCCCCCCCCCCAGTGCCGCGGTGAGCCACCAGACCCCCCCCCCCGACCTCTCCAGCAACCGCCGCCACCGCTCGTTCAACCTCCGCCCCCTCATCACCGGAAACCGCCTCACCGCGCCCCCCCAGGCCGCCGCACCCCCCAAAACCCCGCTAGCCACCTCGCGAGACCCCATCCGACACCTCCGGGACCCATAGCCGCCACCACCCATAGCAGCGCCCCTCTAAACCCCCTTCCGACCACCAGCAGGGCGTAGCAACACCCCACGCCCCCTCTCCGACAGTGAATGATGCTTTTCCCCCTTCTATTTCCTATGTAAGTCTTTATTTTATTTTTCTATTTTCAATTACCATTTTATTTGACTATAAAACTGAATTTATTAGATAGGAAAATTTAAAATAGAATTTTTATTCAATCGGAGAGTAATAAAAATATGATTTTTATATTTTTAAAGTATTAAAAATATAATCTTTACTATATAGAAGATGTAAAAAATATGATTTTTATATTTTTAAAGAATTAAAAATATAATTTTTACATGTTAGGAATATTAAAAATATCATCTTTTTATAGGTAGCAAAATAAAATGTGATTTCTATAGGGATGGAAGTGAAAAGGTAAAATCTTTAATAATAAAAAGACGATATTTTAATAATAAAAAAGACGATATTTTAATAATAGAAAAGACGATATTTTAATAATAGAAAAGACGATATTTTAATAATAGAAAAGGCGAAAACTTTATTTTTATAAAGGCGAAAACTTTATTTTTATAAAGGCGAAAACTTTACTTTTATAAAGGCGAAATCAATATTTTTGAGATGGAATTTTTATCTATATGGCACCAAAGTAAAAATTCGATTTTTATATATTGAATAGCATAGTAAAAAATTCGATTTTTAAATATATGAAGTGATTATAAAAATATGATTTTTAAAATTGAAAGTGAATAAATAAAAATGTGATTTTTATTTTAAAAACAACAAAATATAAAAATGTGTGATTTTTTTTTATATATGTAGTGGCTACGGGCAACAAAGATGACGAAGATGCGATAGCGATGAAGATTTCTATCAATGAAGTGCCGTGGAGCTAGGATAGCTATCGGTGAGAACTTCTCACTCTAAATTTCTTTTTCTAGTTATATATATATATATACTAGGATGCAAACGGTGTTTCGTAGCACCCGACACCCGTCATCCACAGACCATGGATGGCTTGTTTGTTAAATTGTTTGGTTGTGTAGTTGGTTAGTCTATTTGGTTTAAATTGAATTGTTTGGTGAATTGAAATTGATTTGATTGATGTGTGAATGGCGTGGGCCTTCACTAGACCGGGGATAAGGCTAGGCCTTGTTCCGTTTCTATTATCGTGCCGTTATGCCGCCGAAATTTTCTAAAATATGTTAGAAAAATAAAAATATCATTTTATTGAATAAATGAACTGAATAGAAATTCATGTGTTAAAATAAAATGTTTATCGTTAAAAATATAATTTTTAACGTGAAAGTGAATAAATAGATATTTATAAACAAATCGGCCGATTTGTTTATATACACTGATTTGACTGATATTGATTGGGTCGATAAATTTTACACATCGCCCAACTGCACAAACGAAAATGTGTGTTTGTTGATTTGAAACCCCACACGGGTGTTGGGATGAAATTTGAAGTTCACTCATCCTGATTGATTAAATATGTCGATCGATTGGTCGACAGACTGTGTAAGCGTCGATTATTTATATTTGATGCTTATGCAGTTGTGTGGTGCACTTTGGTTAATGGTTGATTATTTTTCAAAGCTATTATATACATGTGTTGTATGGAATCCATATAATTAACATTATATGGTGATTGATTGGGCCTCATTCCAATCGGGAAAATAATGAATATTATAAAAGAAAATTCATGTGTTGAATATAAAAATAGTCATGTGTTGACGATGATCATGTGTTGAAACTATTCATGTGTTGAGTGAAATATTTTATACAATGAAATTTACATCTTTATCATATTTAAAATTAGAACTACTTCCCAGTAGAAGTCTAATTGAAAATCAAACGATAGATACCATGGTTTTATAAAATATTTTACATAACAAAAATAGTGATGTGTTGACAGTACTCATGTGTTGAGATTAGTCGTGTGTTGAAAGAAATATAGATTCATGTGTTGAATGGGAAAAATATTCATTTGTTGAATAGAATAAAGAAGTTGTGAAAAATATAAAGCCGTGTTGATTAGTTTTGCGCCATTTTGACGTGAACGATAATTATATCAATTTTATTCAAATTGAAATGAATATTATAGCAAATTCGAATTGAAAAGAAAACGAATTTGAATTGAATATAAAAGGACTTCGAATGGAATTGAATATAAAACAAATTCAAATTGAATTGAAAACGAACTGAAATTTAATTGAATTCGAATCGAAATTTAATTGAATTCGAATCGAAATTGAAATCAATTTGAATTGAAACGAATTGAATTGAATTGAAACGAATTTGAATTCGAATTAAATAAAATTGAAATGAATCCGAGTTGAATTGAAATCCAATCGATTTGAAATTGAAGGTGACGTTGAAATGGTTTTGAAAACGAATTTAAAACGTTTTATAAAATACGTTTTAAAAAGGAAATTGACGAAATATATATAATATATATATATTATATATATAATGGCCTGAATAGAACGCGCCGCTCCGCGGCAGTTCGTGAATTTCGACCATTGACTTCGAATTGACGTTGCGGGAGATCCGACCGTCGGATTCTCCTAAAACCGGAACCGTTGGGTTCGTACCGAAAAGAGCTTTCCAATGAATTTTAGAAATTTGAAATCTAACGGTTGGATTTGGAATTATGTCCAAATCAAATTTTGAAAAGGTCGTTGTAAGTGCAGTTCGATGGCCATTGGTGGAAATCGACTGTACGGGCCTTGATAGAATTATTAAAAATAGTCAATATTCCCAATACGTGGATTGGACTAGAGTTGAATCGAAATTATCTTCGGGATATTTCGATGTTGGATTTCGTGACTATACATATATTGTTATGGGAATTTGAAAGATATATTTTATATCGTTATTTCCAATACGATATATGTTGGTTTCAGAATTTGATATTGAATATAAGCCGATATATTTTCTATTCAGAGCCTTGTATTTAATATCAAATGTGATTTGGGTTTATCGTGAATCGTGTTTTAGAAGACATTGGTTCTTTAACCCAGTTAAAGGCAAGATATCGATTTTTGAGAAGATTAAAACTAAGTGGAGTTTTAATGAATCTTTAATTAGATTAAAAATGTTAATTGATAATTTAAATTATCAAGTCTGAAAAGTGATCGAGAATGGAGCACCACCAGTTTTGCTCCAACGCGATAGTTAAATCTTTAATTAGATTTGAACGTGAAATGGTAATTGATTTTACCGATAACACCGTGGTGTTAGATGTGGAGTATTACCAGTTTTCTCCATGGGATATATAGGTTGGGATTGGGAAATAAAACAAATAATTACTTCGGTGTGGTTCGTTAATCCCGACTAGTTTGAAATGATATCCAAAGGAGGATTAAAGAATAAATTTAGAAGAATTTATCTTGGATAAAATTAATGGGAACATTTCCCTAAGAATGTGATTTTGTGAATAAAAGAATATTCTGAATTGGAATGAGGCGTTTGTTGTGTTTGTGTAACATTCGTTTATTATATACGTGGGTTATTCAGAAAGGCCTGGTTTATACCCATTCTGAATAACCGATTCGACGAGATGTCGAAGATGAAGACGGTGGTAGAAGACCGGAAGTCTTCACATCGTTTGGGTGATTACTGATGATCTTGATTGGGCTGTACACCCAAGATGAGGGAAACAGTTGGTGATCGTCCAGATGTACTTGGAGATGGATGGATATGCGAGGAAAGTGCCTCCGGTTTCGTTCAGACCCAAAACGAGCTGGTAAATGGATTGTGTGTCTGACATTGGATTTTATTCTGTGTTGATTGATCTCTATTAAATATACATCTGTTTGGCGGCGGAGAATTTATTCTCTTGCTTAACGCCCTTCTCTGAGACGTACGATCTCAGAGGTTGTATATCGATGGACATCAGTCGCATGGAGTGAATTGCCAATGTGGCATGCGTAAGTGGCAATTGATCAAGGCTTCTGTTGAAAAGCAAAGTCTTGTGGTTGATGATCGAAGCACGGTCTGTGTGGCGTAGCTTTGTGTATAACGTGAATTCGCGAGCCTCACACCCCGGTATGAGTCAAAAACGGGATACGGACCCAAGGAGTGCACGACGTTTCTTTCTAGCTAGGGTGGTGTCAGTGACCTACCAGCCCTGACATTTATATACGTTTCACATGTGTGGTTGTTGGATACGAGGCGCCTCGGATATAGGTCTGTAAGGACCGGGAAACGTGTGTTCAGAAATAACTAATCCTCAAAAGTAAGAGAGGACCGGCCTTGGAGGATCCAGGGATTGCTGTGTGCGGTCCCGAGGCATTTGCTAGAGTGTCTCGAACGCGGAGAGGAGCTTGCCCCTTGCCTCGACTCATGGCGGAAATCCAATTTCCAATACGTGTAATGCGGTTTTAATTGTAGAACTAGTATGGCGACATGATAGATGGTACCCATGCCGCCTATGATTGATATTTATGATTTGAATTGTTTTGACACTATACACTTATTATAGTATCAAATAATGTGTTTTAAACGTATCAAGCATGCTTTGGCTGTTATAAGGTAAAAACCCTATCCTCCGGCTTGCGATGCATTGTGTGATGGGACCTGGGTCTTATAACAGCTTCATTTTTCTTTATTTAGCATTGCGCTGTTTGTTCTATGCACTGGTATTCTTGGGAGGAAACCCGTTCCGTGTTATACGGCGTGGTCCCTTGTTTTACCTAACTTTAAAACCAATATTAATAACTGTTTTAGTTCTCACACCAGTCCCATGACTGACCTGGAGTTTATTGTTTTAACCTAAACTCTGGGTGCCCCTATTTTCCGCACGGGCAGCTAGTAGTTTTGGTTTTGCAGATTTATATTCACAGGGTCCTGATTTACAGTTGGAACGATGCTCGGAAAGCTCTGTATCCGTGTATCACTTTCAGTTGTATTTTGTATTATTTCCCGCTGCTATGTAATTTATTGTAATCTCTGATATTTATCGAATGTAATTTATTCATTTATACTCTGTACATTCTTGTATCTGATGGAATTGTTGTAATAACAATGAAATGTTCTTCTGTATGCGTTCCGATGTGTGTTGTTCTCAAAGTATCCGCTCTTTCCTTACCGGGGAAGTTACGGGTCCTCTCAGTTTGGTATCAGAGCTTTGGTTTACAGAGCTCGAGAACAAGACACATTAGAACCATACGAAAGAATTCATCAGATATTGGATTTGTAATATCCAATTAGAATGACTCGTTAGAGATAGGATCAGTAGTATCCTAGAACGAGTGTGAAGAGTATATTTTTCAAAAGAAAACCATTTTGTTTTGGAAAAATTTAAATCGTTCTAAATGTATTTGAATATTTATTTATATTGATATGGACAATCCAATATATAAAGGTTTTGCATATACGCGTCATGAACGTATATTCGAAGTTTTAATATACTGGATAGATATAGGGTTACACTCTAGTCGCCCGGAGATGATATTGATGATAGCGATCGCATCATCAATATTTATGTTCGTGTTACGAAGGTGTGATTTTCTATATATTTCCATTAGACTGGTGTGAGAGCCAAAACAAATATAGCTAGAATACATTGTTGTGAATTGGCCTCAAAAACATGATTTTCTGTATATGTATCAAAATTATGAATTTGAAACGTTAAATTCACTAATTGATTGATGTTTGTGTTGTTTGTTTATTTGTTTGATAATTTTGAACCATTTAGCCTAATATAATCAAATATTGAATTGTATTGTATTGAAAATTGGTCGCATTTGCTTGCATATACATATACTTACATTGAATAGGTCATAGCAAGGAGGCTAGAGCCGAAGAATAAAATTTGTTTGCCCGACAAATAGGTACATGTTTACTACATAATTTACTGTTTTGTTTGGGTGATAATGATTTTATGAGCCTATTGGCTAGCCGCTTGGCTTTTTCTTTTTCTTTTTGAGATCTGAAGGACCGGGGAAGCTATTTGAAATTCCCCGATGCTCCCGGTGCAGGGGAGGTTATGGCGAAATTTTTCGAAAATTTAGGGTGTTAGCCAAATTTTTGAAGAATTTGGAAATTCTCAGAAACTGAAAAGTTGGAGAATAGAAGCCAGATCGAACGTAGAGTTGATTAATCAAACCACTTTCGACTTTGTTCCTTTTCGGGGACGAAAAGTTTTAAGTGGGGGAGATTGTAATAACCCGAAAATCTGGGCCAGTTTAAAATTTTTATTTTGGCAATTATAGCGAATTTTGAATATTTAAAATGAATTATTTTAAATAATATCAACGTGAAATTTATTTTGAATATAATTCGAACGTATATATTTATATACGTCGTCGATAGAATATAAATATTTATATATAATTATAATAGAATTGAAAATGGCGCGGTAGTTCGATAATTCGATTTCAAACTTCAATTGAATCTACCGGGTGCAAAACAATCCGGATTTTAGTGAAACCAAAAACATTAGGATCTAATTGTGAATATCTTTCCAATGAACCCGAAAGACCGAAATTTCATAGCGGGAATCAAAAGATATGTCCAGTTGAAAATTCTGAATAGTCGCTATGGAATTCAGGCCCTTAAAAATGGAAATTTTGCAAACGACCTCGGATTTCGACGAAACCACTTTTGTTGGATCCCCAGTGTCAAGTAAATGCTAGATTTCAGATTTCATAATTTTTAGATTCAATATGTGAGCGAGGCAAAGGAAAACGCGTTTGACCAGTTTCAGTTGATTTTAATCGACTGGAAATTGGCCATTTTTCCAACGGTCTCAGAATTTGACGAAACTAGTTTTGTTAGGACCGTATCGTCAATACGAAGCTAGAAAATATTTTTCGGGAATTTTTAGAGTTCGTATGCGACCCCGGTAATTTGAAATGTACGTTTAAAATTCAATATAGTGATTTAAATGTAAATTTAACGGAAACTGATTCAAACAGTCGAATCAGCCTACGATACATATCCCATTGTGTTCGGAATGGGGGTAATACGCTATGGACGACAGGCGGTGGACCTCGATTAGAGGTCGTTTGTGAAAGTCAACTTTTTGCAATTAAAAATAAATAAATTAAATAATATAAATTTTATAAAAGCCCCCCTTTTTTACTTCTTCTTTCCCGATCCACCAGAAAAAAAAAAGAATTAGGCGACGGAGGAGGAGGGGGGAGGAGCCGCCGCTCCTCCCGCCACCTCGCTCGAAACCCTCACCACCCCCCCCCCCCCCCCCCCAGTGCCGCGGCGAGCCACCAGACCCCCCCCACCCGACCTCTCCAGCAACCGCCGCCACCGCTCGTTCAACCTCCGCCCCCTCATCACTGGAAACCGCCTCACCGCGCCCCCCCAGGCCGCCGCACCCCCCAAAACCCCGCTAGCCACCTCGCGAGACCCCATCCGACACCTCCGGGACCCATAGCCGCCACCACCCATAGCAGCGCCCCTCTAAACCCCCTTCCGACCACCAGCAGGGCGTAGCAACACCCCACGCCCCCTCTCCGACAGTGAATGATGCTTTTCCCCCTTCTATTTCCTATTTAAGTCTTTATTTTATTTTTCTATTTTCAATTACCATTTTATTTGACTATAAAACTGAATTTATTAGATAGGAAAATTGAAAATAGAATTTTTATTCAATCGGAGAGTAATAAAAATATGATTTTTATATTTTTAAAGTGTTAAAAATATAATCTTTACTATATAGAAGATGTAAAAATATGATTTTTATATTTTTAAAGAATTAAAAATATAATTTTTACATGTTAGGAATATTAAAAATATCATCTTTTTATAGGTAGCAAAATAAAATGTGATTTCTATAGGGATGGAAGTGAAAAGGTAAAATCTTTAATAATAAAAAGACGATATTTTAATAATAAAAAAGACGATATTTTAATAATAGAAAAGACGATATTTTAATAATAGAAAGACGATATTTTAATAATAGAAAAGGCGAAAACTTTATTTTTATAAAGGCGAAAACTTTATTTTTATAAAGGCGAAAACTTTACTTTTATAAAGGCGAAATCAATATTTTTGAGATGGAATTTTTATCTATATGGCACCAAAGTAAAAATTCGATTTTTATATATTGAATAGCATAGTAAAAAATTTGATTTTTAAATATATGAAGTGATTATAAAAATATGATTTTTAAAATTGAAAGTGAATAAATAAAAATGTGATTTTTATTTTAAAAACAACAAAATATAAAAATGTGTGATTTTTTTTTATATATGTAGTGGCTACGGGCAACAAAGATGACGAAGATGCGATAGCGATGAAGATTTCTATCAATGAAGTGCCGTGGAGCTAGGATAGCTATCGGTGAGAACTTCTCACTCTAAATTTCTTTTTCTAGTTTTATATATATATATACTAGGATGCAGACGGTGTTTAGTAGCACCCGACACCCGTCATCCACAGACCATGGATGGCTTGTTTGTTAAATTGTTTGGTTGTGTAGTTGGTTAGTCTATTTGGTTTAAATTGAATTGTTTGGTGAATTGAAATTGATTTGATTGATGTGAGAATGGCGTGGGCCTTCACTAGACCGGGGATAAGGCTAGGCCTTGTTCCGTTTCTAGTATCGTGCCGTTATGCCGCCGAAATTTTCTAAAATATGTTAGAAAAATAAAAATATCATTTTATTGAATAAATGAACTGAATAGAAATTCATGTGTTAAAATAAAATGTTTATCGTTAAAAATATAATTTTTAACGTGAAAGTGAATAAATAGATATTTATAAACAAATCGGCCGATTTGTTTATATACACTGATTTGACTGATATTGATTGGGTCGATAAATTTTACACATCGCCCAACTGCACAAACGAAAATGTGTGTTTGTTGATTTGAAACCCCACACGGGTGTTGGGATGAAATTTGAAGTTCACTCATCCTGATTGATTAAATATGTCGATCGATTGGTCGACAGACTGTGTAAGCATCGATTATTTATATTTGATGCTTATGCAGTTGTGTGGTGCACTTTGGTTAATGGTTGATTATTTTTCAAAGCTATTATATACATGTGTTGTATGGAATCCATATAATTAACATTATATGGTGATTGATTGGGCCTCATTCCAATCGGGAAAATAATGAATATTATAAAAGAAAATTCATGTGTTGAATATAAAAATAGTCATGTGTTGACGATGATCATGTGTTGAAACTATTCATGTGTTGAGTGAAATATTTTATACAATGAAATTTACATCTTTATCATATTTAAAATTAGAACTACTTCACAGTAGAAGTCTAATTGAAAATCAAACGATAGATACCATGGTTTTATAAAATATTTTACATAACAAAAATAGTGATGTGTTGACAGTACTCATGTGTTGAGATTAGTCGTGTGTTGAAAGAAATATAGATTCATGTGTTGAATGGGAAAAATATTCATTTGTTGAATAGAATAAAGAAGTTGTGAAAAATATAAAGCCGTGTTGATTAGTTTCGCGCCATTTTGACGTGAACGATAATTATATCAATTTTATTCAAATTGAAATGAATATTATAGCAAATTCGAATTGAAAAGAAAACGAATTTGAATTGAATATAAAAGGACTTCGAATGGAATTGAATATAAAACAAATTCAAATTGAATTGAAAACGAACTGAAATTTAATTGAATTCGAATCGAAATTTAATTGAATTCGAATCGAAATTGAAATCAATTTGAATTGAAACGAATTGAATTGAATTGAATTGAAACGAATTTGAATTCGAATTAAATAAAATTGAAATGAATCCGAGTTGAATTGAAATCCAATCGATTTGAAATTGAAGGTGACGTTGAAATGGTTTTGAAAACGAATTTAAAACGTTTTATAAAATACGTTTTAAAAAGGAAATTGACGAAATATATATAATATATATATTATATATATAATGGCTTGAATAGAACGCGCCGCTCCGCGGCAGTTCGTGAATTTCGACCATTGACTTCGAATTGACGTTGCGGGAGATCCGACTGTCGGATTCTCCTAAAACCAGAACCGTTGGGTTCGTACCGAAAAGAGCTTTCCAATGAATATTAGAAATTTGAAATCTAACGGTTGGATTTGGAATTATGTCCAAATCAAATTTTGAAAAGGTCGTTGTAAGTGCAGTTCGATGGCCATTGGTGGAAATCGACTGTACGGACCTTGATAGAATTATTAAAAATAGTCAGTATTCCCAATACGTGGATTGGAATGGAGTTGAATCGAAATTATCTTCGGGATATTTCGATGTTGGATTTCGTGACTATACATATATTGTTATGGGAATCTGAAAGATATATTTTATATCGTTATTTCCAATACGATATATGTTGGTTTCAGAATTTGATATTGAATATAAGCCGATATATTTTCTATTCAGAGCCTTGTATTTAATATCAAATGTGATTTGGGTTTATCGTGAATCGTGTTTTAGAAGACATTGGTTCTTTAACCCAGTTAAAGGCAAGATATCTATTTTTGAGAAGATTAAAACTAAGTGGAGTTTTAATGAATCTTTAATTAGATTAAAAATGTGAATTGATAATTTAAATTATCAAGTCTGAAAAGTGATCGAGAATGGAGCACCACCAGTTTTGCTCCAAAGCGATAGTTAAATCTTTAATTAGATTTGAACGTGAAATGGTAATTAATTTTACCGATAACACCGTGGTGTTAGATGTGGAGTATTACCAGTTTTCTCCATGGGATATATAGGTTGGGATTGGGAAATAAAACAAATAATTACTTCGGTGTGGTTCGTTAATCCCGACTAGTTTGAAATGATATCCAAAGGAGGATTAAAGAATAAATTTAGAAGAATTTATCTTGGATAAAATTAATGAGAACATTTCCCTAAGAATGTGATTTTGTGAATAAAAGAATATTCTGAATTGGAATGAGGCGTTTGTTGTGTTTGTGTAACATTCGTTTATTATATACGTGGGTTATTCAGAAAGGTCGGGTTTATACCCATTCTGAATAACCGATTCGACGAGATGTCGAAGATGAAGACGGTGGTAGAAGACCGGAAGTCTTCACATCGTTTGGGTGATTACTGATGATCTTGATTGGGTTGTACACCCAAGATGAGGGAAACAGTTGGTGATCGTCCAGACGTACTTGGAGATGGATGGATATGCGAGGAAAGTGCCTCCGGTTTCGTTCAAACCCAGAACGAACTTGTAAATGGATTGTGTGTCTGACATTGGATTTTATTCTGTGTTGATTGATCTCTATTAAATATACATCTATTTGGCGGCGGAGAATTTATTCTCTTGCTTAACGCCCTTCTCTGAGACGTACGAGCTCAGAGGTTGTATATCGATGGACATCAGTCGCATGGAGTGAATTGCCAATGTGGCAATTGATCAAGGCTTCTGTTGAAAAGCAAAGTCTTGTGGTTGATGATCAAAGCACGGTCTGTGTGGCGTAGCTTGGTGTATAACGTGAATTCGCGAGCCTCACACCCCGGTATGAGTCAAAAACGGGATACGGACCCTAGGAGTGCACGACGTTTCTTTCTAGCTAGGGTGGTGTCAGTGACCTACCAGCCCTGACATTTATATACGTTTCACCTGTGTGGTTGTTGGATACGAGGCGCCTCGGATATAGGTCTGTAAGGACCGGGAAACGTGTGTTCAGGAATAACTAATCCTCAAAAGTAAGAGAGGACCGGCCTTGGAGGATCCAGGGATTGCTGTGTGCGGTCCCGAGGCATTTGCTAGAGTGTCTCGAACGCGGAGAGGAGCTTGCCCCTTGCCTCGACTCATGGCGGAAATCCAATTTCCAATACGTGTATTGCGGTTTTAATTGTAGAACTAGTATGGCGACATGATAGATGGTACCCATGCCGCCTATGATTGATATTTATGATTTGAATTGTTTTGACACTATACACTTATTATAGTATCAAATAATGTGTTTTAAACGTATCAAGCATGCTTTGGCTGTTATAAGGTAAAAACCCTATCCTCCGGCTTGCGTTGCATTATGTGATGGGACCTGGGTCTTATAACAGCTTCATTTTTCTTTATTTAGCATTGCGCTGTTTGTTCTATGCACTGGTATTCTTGGGAGGAAACCCGTTCCGTGTTATACGGCGTGGTCCCTTGTTTTACCTAACTTTAAAACCAATATTAATAAGTGTTTTAGTTCTCACACCAGTCCCATGACTGACCTGGAGTTTATTGTTTTAACCTAAACTCTGGGTGCCCCTATTTTCCGCACGGGCAGCTAGTAGTTTTGGTTTTGCAGATTTATATTCACAGGTTCCTGATTTACAGTTGGAACGATGCTCGGAAAGCTCTGTATCCGTGTATCACTTTCAGTTGTATTTTGTATTATTTTCCGCTGCTATGTAATTTATTGTAATCTCTGATATTTATCGAATGTAATTTATTCATTTATACTCTGTACATTCTTGTATCTGATGGAATTGTTGTAATAACAATGAAATGTTCTTCTGTATGCGTTCCGATGTGTGTTGTTCTCAAAGTATCCGCTCTTTCCTTACCGGGGAAGTTACGGGTCCTCTCATAATATGTGGCCGTGCGAGCTGAAACAGTTCCGGGTAAAGCGAGCAGTCATTTTACAAAGGAACATTATTGATACGACCTCAGAATTCGATTTAGTTTTTTTTATGGATTCGTATCGTCTAATAATGGTTAAATCCAAGAGGACATGATTTTTTGAGTTAGCATGTGAGCGTGCGAGAAGAAAAGGTGCGCCAAAATCGCATTTTTAGAGCTTATCTGAGAAATTTTGTGATTTTTTTGAATGGTCAAACGAACTCGGAATTCGACGAAACTTGTTTCGTTGGACTCGTCTTCACGTCTACTATCTCGTGTCCGAAATCCGCGGCCATCGGGGATCGCTAGCGTTCAGGCGATACGCGAGAAACTAGCATATAAACACTTTTACTTCCTTTTCTTGTTCACTTTCTTCCTCTTCCTCTTTCTTCACAAAAACTCAAAAATGGCCTCCTCCTCCCCAAACCCGCTGCCACCGCCCTCCTCCCCGCTGCCGCACCACCTCGAGCCGCTGCACCCTCTCCTCCTCTTCCCCTCCTCCTCCTCTTCCTCCTCCTCTCTCTCCTCTATCCATTTGCAAACCCTAAGCCCCAAATCACCACCACCCGCCTCCGTGGACCCCACCGCCGCACCTCAGCCCCTCACCCACGTCAGTCAGGCTGGCGCTCCCCTCAGCACCACCCAACTCCGGCCGTGGGCCCCGCTACACCCAAAAATCCATTTTCACCAAAAATCCCGTTTTGCAAATAACACCCTGTCACCATTTCGCGAATAACTCCCAAACGGTGCGTTTTTGGCCAATGTCCCTCTAGACCAAAGTTGTAGAGCACGAAATTTTCTTCGATTTAGCTATATGGAAGTCGTGTTTTGGAGTTCGGAGCTGCTCCGAAAACGCGTTCGAATCTGTTGTTCAAAAGTTGAAAAATTCGTGTACTTTCGCGAATTCAGGCGAATTGGAGTATTTTCGGCAAAAAGACCCATAGACGAAAGTTGTCCGGAATGGCGCGTTTAAGCTAGAAAAAAGGTGGTGTGAAGATTAAAGCTCGTTTGCAAATTCTAGGACCCGAACAGCGAATCCGGGCGTTAGAAAAAAAGTGAGTTTTCTCCGTTTTAAAGCTTCTACAGTTTTTGACATATGAAGTAAATAAAAATATGATCTTTATATTATAGAGAGGATAAAAATCCGATTTTTAACTTATAGAAGATATAAAGATAAGATTTTTATATAATGTAGATAATAAAAATGTGATTTTTATACATGTAGTGGCTACGGGCAACGAAAGTGACAAAAGGCGAGAACGACAAGATTTTCTACATAAGAAGAGTCGAGATGATTGGATTAGCTAGTTGGTGAGAACTTCTCACTCAAAATCTCTTTTTCTAGTTATATATATATATATATATATATATACTAGGATGCAGACGGTGTTTAGTAGCACCCGACACAATCGTCCACAGACCATGGACTTGTTTGTTTGGTTGTGTAGTTGGTCAGATTATTTGGTTTGAATTGAGTTGTTTGGTGAAATGGAATGTATTTGATTGATGTGTGAATGGCGTTGGCCTTCACTAGACCGGGGATAAGGCTAGGCCTTGTCCCGTTTCTAGTATCGTGTCGTTATGCCGCCGAAATTTTCTAAAATAAGTTAGAAAAATAAAAATACCATTTTTACTTTGTGAATGGACTGAATAGAAATTCGTGTGTTAAAATAAAATATCTTATCGTTAAAAATATAATTTTTAACGTGAATAGGAATAGAGTGAATGTGAATAAATAAATATTCATTTACAAACCGGACGGTTTGTTTATGCACACTTATTTGAAGGACATTGATTGGGACGATAAATTTTACACATCGCCCAACTGCACAAATAAAAATCTATGTTTGTTGATTTGAAACCCCACATGGGTATTGGGATAAAATACGGCATACACTAATCCCAATAATTAGTTGTATGTCGATTGATTGATTGACAGGTTGTAATAAGCGTTAGATATCTATATTTGATGCTTATACAGTGTAGTGCACATTGGATGACGGTTGATTATTTATCGTTGCTATTATATACATGTGTTGTATGGAATCCATATAATTAACTTTATATGGTAATTGATTGGGCCTCATTCCAATTGGGAAAATAAGGAATATTATAAAATAAAGGTTCATGTGTTGACAGTACTCATCCGTTGAGATTAGTCATGTGTTGAACGAAATATTTTAACAATAAAATTTACATCTTTATATTATAAAATAAAGGTTCATGTGTTGACAGTACTCATCCGTTGAGATTAGTCATGTGTTGAACGAAAATAATAATTCACGTATTGAATAGAATAAATATCCATTTGTTGAATAGAATAACGGGATTATTGAAATATATAAAGTCGTGTTGATTAGAGATGCGCTATTTTGACGCGAACGATATTTATATCAATTATACACGAATTCGAATTGATTTGAATAGAAATCGAATTTGATTTGAATAGTAAACGAATTTGAATTGAATTGAATAGAAAACGAATTTGAAATGAATTCAAATTGAATTGAAATTTGAATTGAATTTAAATGAATTTTAAAACGAATTTATAAGGGAAAAATTCAATTTTGATTTGAATTGGAAATGGAAGTTGAAATGTTTTTGAAACGAATTTAAAATTATTTATAAACTTCGTTTTAAATAGAAATCGACGATATAATATATATATATATATATATATATAATGGCCTGAATAGAACGCGCCGCGCCGCGGTAGTTCGTAAATTTCGACCATTAACTTGGAATGGACATTATGGGAGATCCGACCGTAGGATTCTCCTAAAACCGGAACCGTTAGGTTCGTATCGAAAAGAGCTTTCAAACGAATATTAGAAATTTGAAATCTAACGGTTGGATTTTGAGATACGTCCAAATCTAATTCAGAAAAGGTCGCTGTAAGTGCAGTTCGATGGCCGTTGTTGGAAATCGACTGAACGGGCCTTGATAAAATTATTAAAAATAGTAATAATTTGCGTAAAATCATAAGAAATGATTTGGGAAAAACTGGGATGAAAAACTCCATATTTGAAAAGATAAAAATAGATTTTTATCGAAATGAACTAGTTTTGAACTAAAATTAAAACTCGTTTATTTTTAAATAAATAAATTGGATTTGAAATGGGTTTTAAATAGAATTGATTGGTGGGTTTATCGTGAAGGGTGTTTTAAATAACACTTGTTCTTTAACCCGATACTAAAAAAAATTGATTTGGGTTGTCGTGAACTGTGTTTTAAATGACATTAGTTCTTTAACCCAGAAAAAGGAGTTTTAAGGAATCTGCAATTAGATTGAAATGAGAATTGATAATTTAAATTATCAAATTTGGAAAATGAGCGAGAATGGAGTATCACCAGTTTTGCTCCAAAGCGATAGTTAAATCTTTAATTAGATTTGAACGTGGAATGGTAATTAATTTTACCGACAACACTATGGCGTTAAATATGGAGTATTACCAGTTTTGCTTCATGGGATGAATAGGTTGGGATTGGGGAATAAAATAAATAATTACTTCGGTGTGGTTCGCTAATCTCGACTAGTTTGGAAAAACCATAATTTGGTTTGATACGACATCCAATGGAAGATTAAAGAATAAATTTAAAGAATTTATCTTGGATAAAATTAATGGGAACCTTTCCCTAAGAATTGAGATTTAGAAACTAGCTGTAGGTTAGTTAAGAAGAATGGTTTCCTGGGTATTGATTTGATGTTGGTTTCGGCCTTCGGGGTTAATATTTGGGGAATTGTTCTCTTACTGATTTACTGTTAGTGACTAATAAATTGGAATGAGGCGTATGTTGTGTTTGTGTAACATTTGTTTTTAATATACGGGGGTTGTTCGGAAAGGCCGGGTTTATACCCATTCTGAATAACCGATTCGACGATATGTCGAAGATGAAGACGGTGGTCGAAGACCGGAAGTCTTCACATCGTTTGTTTAATTACTGATGATCCTGATTGGGTTGTACACCCAAGAGGATGGAAATAGTTGGTGGTCGTCCAGACGTACTTGGAGATCGATGGATATGCGAGGAAAGTGCCTCCGGTTTCGTTCAGACCCAGAACAAACTTGTAAATGGATTGTGTGCCTGACATTGGATTTTATTCTGTGTTGATTGATTTCTGTTAAATATATATCTGTTTGGCGGCGGAGAATTTATTCTCTTGCTTAACGCCCTTCTCTGAGACGTACGAGCTTAGAGGTTATATATCGATAGATATCAATCGCATGGCATGAATTGCCTGTGTGACACACTGAGTTGCATGGATCAAGGCTTCTGTTGAAAAGCAAAGTCTTGTGGTTGATGATCAAAGCACGGCCTACGTGGCAGCTTTGTGTATAGCGTGGATTCGCGAGCCTCACACCTCGGTATGAGTCAAAAACGGGATAAGGACTGCAGGGAGAGCACGACGTTTCTTTCTAGCTTTGGTGGTGTCAGTGACTTACTAGCCCTGACATTTATATACTTTTCACCTATGTGGTTGTTGGATGAGGCACCTCAATTTTAGGTCTGTAAGGACCGGGAAACGTGTGTTCAGGAATTTCCAATCCTCAAACTTAAGAGAGGACCGGCCCTGAAGCATCCAGGGGTTACCCAGAGTGTGTAGTCCCGAGGCATTTGCTAGAGTGTCTCGAAGCGGAGAGGAGCTTGCCCCTTGCCTTGACTCATGACGGAAATCCAATTTCCAATACGAGATATTTCGGCTTTATTTGTAGAGCCTAGTATGGCGACATAGTAGCATGGGATGCTATGCCGTCTATGATTGATATTTATGATTGAAATTGTTTTGACACTATACACTTATTATAGTATCAAATGATTTGTTTTTAAATGTACCAAGCATGTTTGGCTATTATAAGGGAAAATCCTATCCTCCGGCTTGCATTGCATTGTGTGATGGGACCTGGGTCTTATAATAGCTTCATTTTTTGAAAAAACATTGCGTTGTTTATTGATATGCACTAGTATTCTTGGGAGGAAACCCATTCCGTTCTATACGGCGTGGTCCCTTGAATTACTCTCTTTTAAAGTAAAGTTTTAAATAACTGTTTTAGTTCTCACACCAGTCACATGATTGACCTGGAGTTTATTGTTTTTAACCTAAACTCTGGGTGCCCTTATTTTCTACACGGGCAGCTAGTAGTTTTGGTTTTGCAGATTCATATTCGCAGGGTCCTGATTTACAGCTGGAATGATATCCGGAAAGCTCTGTATCTGTATATCACCTTCAGTTGTGCTTTGTAGTATTTTCCGCTACTATGTAATTTATTGTAATCTCTGATATTTATCGAATGTAATTTATTCATTTATACTCTGTATATTCTTGTATTTGATGGAATTGTAGTAATAACAATGAAATGTTCTTCCGTCTGCGTTCTTTTGTGTGTTGTTCTCAAAGTATCCGCTCTTTCCTTCACGGGGAAGTTCGGGTCACTTCAATATGTGTGTTGAAATAGAAGTGAAATCTTATATATATATATATATATATATATATATATATATATACGCCCCTCGTCCACAAACCATGGACGATATTTATTGGTCGTGATTGGTGTGAAAATTAGTTGATTACGAATGGTTGACTAGAATTGTTTGTGGTTGAAATTGATTGGTTGTGGTTGAAAAATACCCGTTTGTGGTTGAGAATTATTTGGTTGAAACCACATAGGATTAGTTTGTGGAAATGAAAAAAATATACATGCCGCCTATGTGCAAACTAGATGCATGAAATCCCCATTGTCAAAAGCTGCGAGGCTTTAAGGTAGAGAGAGGAGCCGTACTAGGGTCGGTCCCGGTTTTAACTACCCTACCGTTATGCTGCCAAAATTTTGAATAATATTCATGTGTTAGAATTATTTTCATGTGTTGAAACTATATTCGTGTGTTGAATAGAAATTCATCTATTGAACGACATTCATGTTTTGAAATAAATTGTTTTGTAAAAATAAAAATCACCGTTTTATCTATATATATAAACTATAGAAAACCTTCATGTGTTGAATTGAAATTCATTCATTGAATAGAATTTCATGTGTTGAATGGTATTCGTGTTTTAAAAATAAAAATCACCTTTTTATCTATATATATAAACTATAGAAAACCTTCATGTGTTGAATTGAAATTCATTCGTTGAATAGAAATTCATGTTTCGAATGGTATTCGTGTGTTAAAAGTAAAAAATCACCTTTTTATCTGTATATACGAACTATAGAAACCGTTCATGTATTGAATAGAAATTCATTCGTTGAATAATATTCATGTGTTGAATGGTATTCGTGTTTTAAATAAATTGTTTTAGCAATAAAAATCACATTTTTATTTTATATATATACGAACTATAGAAACCGTTCATGTGTTGAATAGAAATTCATTCGTTAAATAATATTCATGTGTTGAATGGTATCCGTGTTTTAAATAAATTGTTTTAACAATAAAAATCACATTTTTATTTTATATATATACGAACTATAGAAATCGTTCATGTGTTGAATAGAAATTCATTCGTTGAATAATATTCATGTGTTGAATGGTAGTCGTGTTTTGAAAGAAATTATTTTATAATAAAAATCGTATTTTTATCATCTATATTAACTATATAAAATAGTCGTGTTTTGAAATAAATTGGTTTACATTAAAAATCATATTTTTATTATATACATGAATTGTCAAAAATAGTGAAGTGTTGAAATAGAAGTCTGTTGGATAAAAATATCATTTTTATCAAATGTATGAAAAGCATATAGTTTTGAAATCGAAGAATCGATTATATTTTTATGTATATAAATATAATTAAAATAAACTGAACAACGAAGCTGCAATTCGTGTTTTGAAACCGTGATTTCAAACGATTAGTGCGGGAGATCCGACCATCGGATTTTCCCGAAACCGAAACTGTTGGGTTCGCTTTGGAAATATCTTTCCAACGACACCAACTTTGTAAAGATCCAACGGTTGGATTGTCTGGAATGTTTAATTCAAATCTGAAGAAAAACAGCGCCAGAATAGATTATATATATATAAATATAATTAAATTAAATCGAATAACGACGCTGCAGTTCGTATTTTGAAATCGAAACTTCAAACGATTATACCGGGAGATCCGACCGTCGGATTTTCCCAAAACTGGAACCGTTGGATTTGTTTTGAGAAGATCTTTCTAATGATATAAATTTTGTGATGATCCAACGGTTATATTTTCAGATATGTTTAAATCAAATCTGAAGAAAAACAGCGCCACGGTCGCATTATGACCCGAAGCGTCGTTTGAATAAATTGGCTATTTTAAAATAAATAAAAATAGCGATAAATCATTATAAAATATTATAAACGATATGGATGTGAAATTTAGAAACTAACTGAAGGTTGGCTAAGTCGAATGGTTTCCTGGGTTTTGATCTGATGTTGGTTTCGGCCTTCGGGGTTAATATTTGGGAAATCGCTCTCTTACTGATTTACGGTTAGTGACTAATGAATGGAAATGATGCGTATGTGTGTTTGTGTAGCACTTGTTTATTATATACGTGAGTTGCTCAGAAATACCGGGTTGATACCATTCTGAATAACTAAATCGACGATAAGAAATCGAAGATGAAGACGGTGGTTGAAGACCGGAAATCTTCACCTCGTTTGGATAGTAACTGATGTCCTGATTGGGAGGCATCCCGATATATGAATAATGAGTGGTGATCGTCCAGACGTACGTGGAGATCGATGGGTACGCGAGGTATATAGTGCCTCCGGTTTCGTTCAGACCCAGAACGGACTTGCAAATGGACTGCGTGTCTGACATAGGAATTCATTATGTGTGATTGATAGCCATCAGTTACATGGCGTGAATTGCCATTGTGGCATGCTAAGATGCAGTGATTAGGTCTTCTGTTGAAAAGCAAAGTCTTGTGGTTGATGATCAAAGCACCGCCTGTGTGGCGTAGCTTTGTATATAACGTGAATTCGATAACCTCACACCCCGGTATGAAGCAGAAACGGGAGAAGGACCTCAGGGAGGGCATGCGTTTCCTTCTAGCTAGAGGTGGTGTCGGTGCTTAAACTGGCTGACATTTATATTGTTTTCACCTATGTGGTTGTTGCTGTTGCGAGGCGCCTCGGTTATATCGGTCGATCCGGGACCGATTGAGTCATTCGTTGGCTCATTTACGCCCCAAAGGGCGGGGAAACGTAGTGTTCAGGAATTTTAATCCACATCGGTGGACTGGCCCTGACGATCCTAGGGTCACCCGAGCTCTGATCCTGAGACACGGGCTAGAGCGTCTCGAAGTCGGTAAGGACTATCTTTTGCCTTGGTTCATGACGGAAATCCAATTTCCAAATACGTGACTGTGCGGTTTTGATTGTATACCTATATATAGCGACATAGTGGTATGGGGCATTAATGTCGTCTATGATTGATACTTATGATTTGAAATTGTTTTTGAAACATATAAACACTAGTAATAATATCAAATACTTTTGTTTTATTCGTACCAAGCATATTTTGGCCATTATAAGGTAAAAACTATATCCTCCGGTTTGCGTTGCATTGTGTGATGGGAACTGATTCTTATAATGGTTTCATTTTTATAAAAAGCATTGCGATGTTTACAAGATTTAATTGTTTTAAAGCATTGGAAATCCAATGGAGTAAACCCATTCCGCGAAAGTGGCGTGGTCCGGTGATTAGCCATATTAAATGTGTTAAGTAGATTTCTCATACCGGTCCCATGACTGACTCGTAGTTTGTTTCACTTTCAAACTCGGGTGCCCCTTTTTCTACACGGGCAGCCTTGTGTTCAGGTTTAGCAGGCTTTTTATGGATAGTTGGAGCTGAAGATGGATTCAATCATTTATCTCTTTTTATGCTGTTCAGCTCCTATTGTACATTATGTTTTGTTTTCCGCTGTAGACATTTATGTATAGCTGAACTGTATTTGTACTAAGTATGATCCTGTATACTGTGTAGCTCCGATGATTTTGTTTATCCAGTGTATTATTTGTTCATTATCTGGTGTATTTATTTAATTCTGTTCTGCTATTATCTGTTTATGTGTTATATTCCAAAGATTACCCTTAACACCGTCAGTACGGGTTTTGGGGTTGTCTCAAATACATCTGGACAGATATAACAACATGTCCACACATACATCAAACAATGGAATAAATAATGGGCAATTTCATACGTCTGAACTCCTCCACTTCGTCTTTGGACTTCACAGCATCCAAAAATCTGAACCTAAAATAACTCGGTCCAACCTGAGAATTACAAATGTTACGGATCGGTCTGGTGAAGCAACGTGAGATGACCTACACACACATAAACACGGACGTTTTTTACCTTACTATAACCCAAAACATTTTCGATATTAAAATCTAATGATATTATAATAGTGTCTATCAAATAAATAACCAAATAGTAAAACACTTGCATCTTACGCTCTACATACATAGTCCATAATCATAAACCGCAAGGTGCTTATTGGAGATTGGGTTCCGAAAATGACAAGGTATGGAACCACCTTCTGATCAGTGTATTCTAAAGGGGATACACTGGGGTTCAACAAGAACATCTTGCAACCCAACCACACATGACTAGTCACTCATTTAGCTTGAGTGGACATAATGTATTATCACCCACGATTGGGATCAACAATCGTTACTGAAAGCTGCAGCAGCGACTAGATGAAGAAGCAAAAAGGAATAACTCTAGATCGTGATAATACAACCTCTTGTGTGCGACCCAACTAGCCATGCTGCCTGCCCGATTTTCGTCATTTCCCGGTTGATGAGGCTTGAGGCTACGTTTACCTTTCTAGAATGGCACGCCACCATTTACTTTGAATGCCACATCGTCAGACCCATTCATCCACTAATTGATTTCCTATACATATTACAGGTATAAAAGCTAAGAGAAGAGGATTCCTACGCCACCAAATGTAATACCTTTAAGAGATCAATCGTACGTGATTTGTTAGGCATACTCTGTCATGTCTATACAAGTTGTCCTGGGACTGGACAAACCGAAGGCACTCTCCTACCACATCGAAAGGATCAGTAGTGAGTTGTCCTTACAAACCCGCAAAATCTCACTCATGACTGAATCACGTCAGAATACCCCTGTGTTGCAACATAGAGTCTATTTGACAAGTAACCCTTCCGCTTATGAAGATCCACGGTCTACAATTTCTCCATCTTGATCAGCATCTTCCATTCTCAACGTTTACGTATTTGCTGGCTGGAATGGTTTTCGAATATAAATTTGATCTCGGTCTTTCCATACCAACAGTCGATTTGACTAGATTTTGACAGTCGGTTATTTAACTATCAAAATAAACGACCATAATCCATGAAAAATAAGTGGATTCATTAGTTCAATATACTGCACCCCTTGGTCTCTATAGTTAAACAATTAAATTTCTAAACCTTCCAATATTTGGATTACCTCTTTTTCGAATCCTATCTCCCAATTGATTTATTGAACTTATATCTCTTCGAATTATAGTTTATAATATTCTTCACTTTTATAATCAAATTCAATCCACTTAAACTTCCATTCGATTTCAACTCATATTAAATCTTGTTTAAAACTTTATAGAATTCCTATTAGGTAATAGATCCAAAATCTAACTCATATAGACATGAGAAAAACTTGTTAAAAATACTTTTTAATTATAAATAAGGTATTACTCAACTCAATTTCCTTTATCACTATTTCTATTTCAACATGTTTACTTTCAAACATTATTCATTTTAAAAAAATCAATATTATTTCCTTTATAGAAATGGACCGATATATCAACACAACTTGATTTCATTTGAAAACACTATTATAGGTTCAAATCTTGCCTATCGAATCATTTTATAAATATATATTCTTGGTTTATAATTTACTAGATAAAATAATTATTCATTTCCTTTAACAAATTTTAGCTTCAAAATAATAGATTTCAAAATCTATCTTCGGTTATAATAATCCAAATTTTATAAGGGTAAGTTTGGCTTACATCCCCAATAAGTTTGGAAATTAGGCTCACATCCAATCAAACGTTTTATATAAATCTCATCCCTATTTTTCGAATAATCATAAAAAAATCAGCAAAAAAATAAAAAAACATGTAAATTCATAATTAAATACAATAATTAATCATTATCAAATTTAGACATTAAAACCATCAAAAACCAAAAAACAGCGAAGCAACAGTATATTGCATCAAAAGATGCACTTATTTGTAAATAGTTGCATACATTTATGAATATATTTCAGTTATGCATCAAACTGTAGTATAAATGCATACATGTATGTAGAAATTATGGAAAAACGCATCGTTTTATGCATTTATTCATTCCTGGGCTTTTTTCAAGCATTCACGGTTTTTAGACATTGTTGCATATATTTATGCACATATTCAGAAGCCTTCATCCCTTTTAACTTTGTTGCATAAATGTATGCATATATACGGAGTAAATGCATACATGTATGCAACTATTCGTAACACATGCATCTCAGTTTGACTTTATATGCATACGTGTATGCAACTATTACCAATATATGCATACATGTATGCATATATTCACCCAGATTTTTAAGATGAAATATATGCATATATTCAGTATAACCGCACAGATATTTGTAACTTTTTTTCAGATTGCTTCGGGAATATTTGCAAATTTTTTTGGGGTTGGTAGTGCATTTTTTCCCTAGAAAACACGTAACATGAAAAATACGGATCCGCTTTCTATTATAAAGTTGGGGTGGATGTCGTTTGTATTTTAATCATTTTTAGGGACATGACGTGAATTTCCCCATTTTATAACTTCCTTTGACGGTAAATAAATCTTTATAAAACGATTCATTCTTAGGCCATCTGTCGATAATTACTCAACCAATATCATCCATTGGTAAATATAAACAAATGCTGAATTTGGACTCACCAATCAACAATCAGTCAGATTGATTAAACATTTATTAATGCAAAAAGTGGCACTAACACCCCAAAATGCTTATCAACACTTCAAATTTGATTTAAAAAAAACAAAGCAAAGAACAAATAAATGCGGGGAAAAATAAAGTGCAAGCAATTTAGAGTGGTTCGGCCTAAAAACGGCCTATGTCCACTATGAAAGCAATTTTCATTATCATCACGGTGATTACAAAATACACATTTCCCTGAATTTTATACATTTCGCTCTAATCTCTTTTATCTCTTGAATTTGATATGGAAATTCTTAGATCTCTAGAGTTGTGAAGATTAATGGGATGAATCTTCTATAATTTGGCATTCAAATGATCTTCGTTGGTTCCATGTTGAATGAGATTATAGAACAAAGCTTGAATGAACTCTAATGGAGGTTAGAATGGCTTAAAACGGTTGAGAGAATGTAACACCCCACCTCCGTTAAGGTCACTCACAAAGGGAATGCCTTAACTTTAGTGGAGCGTTTTTGGTAAACAGACAAGGAATATCACAAGACAGATATAAAAATTTTGCAGCGGAAAATAAACAACTTTATTAAATCACCAAAATACTTTGTTACATAATACCATGAGTCATAAAACCATTATAACAAAACA
Organism: Allium sativum; assembly: GCA_030737875.1. Lineage (NCBI taxonomy): Eukaryota > Viridiplantae > Streptophyta > Magnoliopsida > Asparagales > Amaryllidaceae > Allium > Allium sativum. Next base: position 988,880,328 of record CM060913.1, read on the forward strand.
CTTCTGTCTTGTATCATCAGAGTACATAGGTATTTAAAAGAAAAACATCATTCCCCATATTAAAGAGCAAGCCATATAAGAGATAGAGACTCGAGCCATACTTCAGAAGTAGCTCCTAGATGATGATATCCAAATCCTGACTAAACCTGGGTGTTTCCTCCCTGAGAACCTGGGGGGAAACGGAAGAAAAGAGGCGAAACAAACTAGGTCAGACATACGTCTGGTGAGTCCAGTAACTTTTAGCCAGTAAATAAACAAAGGTAAACATGACAGGCATACAAAGTGGATAAGAGGATTCACAGTACAGATGGCAGGTATGATAGGACAAATAAGGTAAGATGTATGATTCACTACAAACTACTCTGCACTATTACTAGTCAAATCAAGATGGGATGATCCCTTCCGCTAATGATAACGATGGTGGTAGTTTCGTATATTCCTAGCTGCTGTCATAGGTGTTGCCTGCTCCTATCTCAACTAGTCGTACCCACTACCCTCCTACTATAAATTGGTAGACTTAGGGCATACATCCGGATATACCCTAACCACTACCTTAATTGATCGGCTCCCTACTCTGTAGATACCCTGTGCTGGTCCCACAACTAGGGGGTATAACTTCCCTAAAGTGGTAACCCAAGGTGTGCACAGTTATACCTACTGGTGTCACGGTCGTCTTGTCCCCCTCTGCCCGGCCCATGCACGCACATGTCCCTGGTCGGTTTGCGCCGCCCACACCATTCGTCTCGTTTTGGATCTCTTACAATCAATCAGTAAGCGTGCCCCTTCTCCGCCTAGTACGGAGTTCTTTACTTTTATACCCCTCCGGGTTACTGACTGAAATGGGTACCACACAACATGATACAAGCTCTCCCCTATGTCTTGTATCCCCACTAGGTTTTCTACTGACTATGTATACCCTAAGGTGTCTTTAATTACATAGCCCTCAATCAGTTATGCGTACCTATTGGTGTCTTTAATACATAACCCCTATTCTACCTAGCGGTTATGCGTACCTATAGGTGCCTTTAATACATAACTCTATCTATTCCAATTAGTTATGCGTACCCCTAAGGGTGTCTTTAATACATAACTTTACTATTTTGCCCCGGTTATGTATACCATTAGGGGTCTTTAATTACATAACCCTTTTTATCCGGTTAAGTTTGTGGCCTATATATACTAATATTACCCACCTACCCATCAGTTATACTTAACCCACCCACTGATTAAATCCTATTTATTTAATGGTTAAGTTTGTGGGCCTATATATATTAATATTACCCACCTACCCATCAGTTGTACTTAAACCACCCACAATCCAATTTGTTTTACTTAACCCTAACTTATGTCTATCATCATACAGTCCATATGTATTAAGTTAGGTTAAGTTGTCTTTAATCAGCATTAATTAATTATTGAGACACCTAATCATATTTCACATGCCACCCAAGGCACCCACTTAATTCCCCATGCCACCCAAGGCACCCACTTAATCCCTCATGTCCCACTACATGTTTATCTGGTTAAGTGTTTCTTAATTCATTAAGATCGTAACCTTATAAAGACCTCCCACATTAGGCTGGCATTTGTGGCAGCTGGTTTTGTCGGGCGGGTCCGGGCAGTCTTACCCCACAAACGAGTCTAACCTCGTGTCTTTACAATTGTTACGTGTTTAATTTATGCCTAAGACCTCCCACATTAGACTGGCATTTGTGGCAGCTGGATTTGCTGGGCGGGTCCGGGCAGTCTTACACCACAAAAGAGCCTAACCTCGTGTCTTAGACGATTAATTACTCCTAATTAATCATCCCCCAATTTGAATTACTTTCCCTATTCAAATTATCAATTAATTCCAAATTTCACTATGGCCATAATTGACTCAATTATGTCCATCTGTTTATGGTATGAAAAATCATAACAATTTTCATCACAAATTTATTTTATGCCAATTCTCAATATTAAATCTTCAGACTTTAATTGCTTAAACATTCCTCTTTTGATTAATTAAGTTAATTAATTAATCCTTTCCTTTTTATAGGTGTCAATACCTATCTTATTAACAATTTAAATTTCCTATCCATAAATGGTCATATTCAAATTGTACCAATTTTACCCATGTCATAATAGGTAATTATTTATATGTTTCCCTACTAGAATCATGTGTCCAATTTACATAATCACTATGTAAATTATGCCTATTACAAATTCCCCTTTTCCCCGTTTCTTAACTAGCATAACCGTTTGCGTTTTTGGCGTCATCGAGGCTACAAAGTAGCCTCGCCATAACAATAAAATAAAGGGAATGACAAGGTGATCGTTTTTAGTACAATTTTTGGCATAAGCATGACAACTAGGGAAAATGACATGATAACTTCGCATATAATTATGATTCACCACATAATTAACAACTTGCATAGGTTCATGATTTTGCAACATAACAACTTGTATAGGTTCATGAATTAACATAATTAACAACTAACATAGGTTCATGATTCACAACATAACAACTTGCATGATTCATAACATAACCTCTTGCATAGGTGACTTACATAGGTTCATGATCCACAACATAACAACTAGCATAGGTTCATAAATTAACAACTTAACAACTTGCATAGGTAACTTACATAGGTTCATGATTCATAACATAACAACTAGCATAGATTCATGAATTAACAACGTAATAACTTGCATTGGTAACTTGCATAGGTTCATGAATAATAACTTGTATAGGTGACGTGCATGATCTCATAACAATTTGCATAGATTCATGATAACAACTTGCATAGATTCATAATAACAGCTTGCATAGATTCATGATAACGACTTGCATAGATTCATAATAACAACTTGCATAGATTCATGAATTCATCACACAATAACTTACATAATTTCATGATCAACAATAACAATAAACCTGCATACTACAAACAACATATACCCAAATCATAGTCTACCACGATTCACTTTTATTTATTTGAACCTAAAAGTGGCTAGAACTCACCGAAAAAGGGGTATTGAGTTCTGGGATCTGAATTCTGTAATTGATTAGCGTTCCCTTGTTGTAGACAATTTCGTTGTTGTAGTTTTAGGCTTGATTTGAATTGAATTGTTGTCTTTAATTTGCTTCTAGTTGGTGGCGGCTATTCTAGGGTTTGGAGTGACAACATGACGGCCACTGATCTAATTTTGATTTGATTCTAGGGTTTGAGTCTACCCCTGTTTATATAGAATTTCAATTTAATTATAGCCGTCGGATGACCTTAGAGTTAATCGCAACCATTCAGTCTAGATTAGAACTATCCAGAAACCCTAATGACTCATTAACTAGTTAGAAATGACTCAGCACTGACTCACCGTTCGAATCAGAGCCTCAGAAATTTGTGCAGATTTTTACCTCGACCTGGGCGCACCTGCCAAGTGCGCCAGTGCAATATTGCATGGGCGCACTTCCCAAGTACGCCAGTGCAATTTTGTTCTGGCGCACTTCCCAAGTGCGCCAGTGCATTCTGGCCCGTTTCTGGTTTTTCTGCCTAACTTCGTTCGTCTATATCTTCTTCATACGACATCCGTTTTATGCAAACTCAGACTCTATCTCAAGCAGAATTCTGAGGCGAACACAATGGCACGACCGTTTCCCTTAATTCCCACATTTGAAATTAAGTATTCTTAAATTTAGTTAATTTGATTATTCAAAAATTTGGGGTGTTACAGAGAACAAATGAGCAGCACTTCGTGGAGCTAGGGATCGATCCCCTAAAATGTGGAAGCCATGGGGTATTTATAGGTGTGGGGAGAATGAAGTGAAGAGGCTGAAATCGTATATGCAGGCTATGGATCAGTCTTAAAATTATTTACGAAAATGCCACTGGCCGATCGATCTAGCTATGTCCAGTTGTATCCAGTTGTTTCGTTCCGACCGACCCATGGTGGGAGAGAACGATTGATCCATCTGACTATTGCTACCAACCGATCCATTTGGATGAACACGGCCGACCCACACAGTAGTCTTTTGGCTTGAGCGACCCATATTCCTGGAAGATGACCGATCCATACCGTTGCAGCAGACTGGTTCGTGCCTTTTAGAGAGGACCGACCCAGGCCTTTAGTTACTGACCGATCTATGCTATTATAATTTGACCGACCTAAATAAAAGGAACATGACCGACCTATCTAATTTGAATCTGACCTATCAATGTATTGTATAATTTTTAGTGGACAAACATATGCCCCTCGGAGTTTATAATTCTTTGCTTGCAAAAAATTGTGAGCTCCAAAGTAAACATTTTTAACAAACTATGTCTTATCACACATTGATGAGTCATTTTTGTTATTTTGTGGATTGGCACGTACATTTCACTATGGGTTGACGTCACGCGTTTACTATGGATCATGACACGCATGGACATATAAGGGTCGACACCATGTGTGGCAATGGGTCGGCCGGACATAAGCCCGAATGAATTGGGCGCCATGAATTCTAATGGGTCGGTCGACCCATTCATACTCCGCCTTTATAATGTCTTTTGGCCTTTATCTTCTTGTTTTGTTTCTTCAATTTCGAGTTACTTTAATGGTGGTGGTTTGTTTTTCTGATGAAAGATCGTTCTTTTATCCGCTTTACTCCAGCCGATTCTCTTTACTCTCAATCAAATCATTCTCGCTATACATTGGAAGCTCCAAATCCATCATTGAATCTGATTCCCATCGCTAACTTCATCAATTTCGAATCAAATCAGAACAATTTTCTCAAATTCAAAGCGCTACTCTCATCTTAGGTGATTGTTTCTTTTAATTTTGCATCAAATTAGTTATTTTGGATCTAGGGTTTGAATTGTTTTTGGAGTTTGGACTTGGATCAGAATTTGGTGTGTAATTTGCGGGTTAAGATAATTTTTGGGATTGTAACGGTTGGAATTTGGAACGGATGTAATTGAATTAGGTTTGGGATTGTACATAAGTAGATGAGAGATTCAAATAGTACTGAACCCTTTAAATAACGATTTCGGTATAATGCCTATAAGGTGTTTGTTTAATTGTTTGAATGTTGAAAACCTTGTATATTCGGTTGCAATTTGATTTTAGCCAGTTGAGTTTTGTCCCTCGAGTGTTGAAATGTATGCAAATTTTTGAGTTTGTTTTTTTTTTTAGAAAAATGCATATCCATTGTAATCATGCGAATTCTTCCTTGCTGACTGTGCTTGATAATGTTGTCATTAAGTCACGCTTTGTATTGCTGACACCATGCTGAAATTACTAGAGTCGGTTGCATTTTGATCTTTAAGATTTTGGTCATAACACAGAGAAGCCGGAGAATTTTTAGGCGTTGATGGACCAGCTGTCGATCCATTATGGATTGAACTGTGCCGACCCATTATGGATCGGTCTAGACTGATCCATTATGGATCGATTAGTGCCTTTCCATTGTGGATATGTCAGTGCCTATCCTTTCATTGCCACTTGTTCTGTAACAAAACACTTGTATGTTTTGGGCTAATATACTCCATTGTCGACTGCCCATGTTGACAACAAGTTAGATAAATGCTTAGAGAATTTCAATAGTGAACTTTACGACTTGCATTTAAATGATATACTTGTACTCGATTGCTTTACTGATTGTTTATAATCTAGTTGCATACCTTTTGTGCAAACATAACTATTCTAACACAAGTTAATTGTTAAGTTTGGAACCGATTAATTGATTTATAGCAACTATCGATCCCAAACCTCGCTTTCACGTATAGTTAAACATATCATAATATTTCTCATATTAGAAAACGCGCACTTGTAGTTTGTTTTCAAGCACGGTTATTTGTGTAGAAACGGTAACTCGACAACAATCACGCCAACAACCCGAAGAACCATCTGGGCCTACTCAAATCGAGACTTATGTCCAGACCTCAGAAATTGTGATGGCAAATTTCCCTAGGACAAATTTTGAACAGGGTTTTCCTCTACCTCGACCTCTTACTAAAATACCTCTTGAGAGGAAATCAAAGAAGCTTTCGGAATGCTCACACAAGCACTTGTGTTCCTAGTTTTGGATTCCATAAAATGATGCTAAATTAACAGAAAAGAACAAATTTGTTGACCTTCCACCCCCCCGGCTACGTTACAGTGAATCTTCATATGTTAGTAAACAGAGTGGCCTTTATGTGCTTTTTATGAGGACAATACAACAAATGCCAACTTTCGAGGAGATCTGTTCTCTATATGTTTTCAAAAGGAGGAAAGAAGATCCATTCATTATCTTTGTTGAAGGAATCTAAAATTCCAAAATCATAATGACTTGTCAGAGAGTTTTAAGGGATTCATAGATCAGTACTGATATACACGTAAATGTGTATATTTTACCCGCTTATTTATCTTGTTTTATCTTTTAAATAATTGATATTGTGTATTTATAGTTGTGTTTCCAGATTATTTATGATGAATGGATTAATGCACTTAATTGTTGAAAAGCTTGAAGAATTAGTGTAAAAAGAGTGTTGATTTTGAGAGCTTGATTAAAGCTTGAAGAAATGTTGCAGTTCAACCACCTTCTTCAGCATATTTTAAAGATTCAATGCCTTTTCATAATGATGGTTGGTCACAGAGAATTATGGAGTTCCTATTCATGCTCAAAACAGTTGGAATTGATGTCATTTAATGCCCGCAAGCTATGACATTTGCAAATCCATTCATATGTGTTCACATTAGCTCATTTGAAAGGCCTTCTATTCACATGCGTTCACACTTAGCTATTTGGTTTATGTGTTATTTTGGAAAAGGGATTTTGTCCTACATTGTGTAATGAGCCTCTTAGCCTTGGCTAATACAGCTATAAATACCTTGTATCTTATTCATGTAAAAACACACTTAGTTTTATTCTGTAGTTCTCTTCTTGGAATAAAACTCTTCTTCTCCCTTTCTCTCAGTTGTTATTTTATTTTATTTATGTACATGTTATTTAGTTTCTGTTTCTCTTCTTCTTTAGCTATATCTAGCTAATCCCCTTTGATTAAGGGGTGATGATGCTAATAGATATGATTCAACATTAATAACATAGCCAATAGATGATGTCTTTATACATGTAGATCTGGATCTGAATCAAGGGTTAGATCTGAACCTTCATATTCTGTGTCGTTTAAGAGCTATGCTCCTTCACAGGGTATATTCGTGTTCGATCTAACAATTATCAGATTTAGATCTAATTTTAGGGTTTTAGAAATTAATTAGTGAATCTGTCCTAATAGTCTATGGTTGTTTAAGAGCTCAGCTCCTGCATAGGCTATGCTTGTCGTTATTTACTTATTTGTTTCTAAGAACCTAATTATCATTGATTCATGTGTGTGACAGAAACATGAATTATATCTATATTTATTTGTTGGATATTGATGATTATGAATCCAATCTATGTCATTATCCCCAGATTGCTTTCTCTTATTATATAAATCTCTCTTTTTATTTAATTGCTGTTATTTTCTATGTTTTCAATCGATCAAAATCCTGGAATAACTTGATTGGATTTATTAATTAAAATATTTTTGGTCCCAGAGTTCAACACCCTCTACAACAATCCTTGCTATTTAGGAAAGCCGAACGGATTTTACAGTTGTTTACAATTGTTTAATTTGTTCGCAAACAAATTTTGGCGCCGTTGCCGGGGACAAAAATAATTTTTATTTTTAAATCCTTCAGGTTATATTTTTTTTCTTTAGTTTTCCTTCAAATAAAAAAAAACTTTTGATTAGCTTTTATTTGCTATTGCTGGTCTTCTAATTAAGAGAGGAAAAAAATTGCTATTTTCGGTTTAATTTCTTTCCCTTTTCATTGCCTTTTGTTTTCAATTAGTTTCCCTCTTCTTGCAATTATTTCTTTCCGGTTCCCTATAAATTCCTTTCCTTTTATAATTTTCATAAATAAATATTAAAAAACACTTGCTAATTTTTGTTCAATTTCTGTCCGCTTGTTTTTCTCATTTTCTTTCCCTTCTTTTTAGATTTCTTTCCTTTCGTTGTACAATTTTTTTCCTTTTACAACAATAAAAAAATAAAAAAAATTCCTTTTGCAATTTGAATTCCTCCCTCTTTTTCCTTCTGCATCCAAACCCTCAAACCCATACACCTCTATAAATCACTCTTACCTCTAAATTCATCACAGACCAATTTACCTTCATCGCCTCTGCAAAACAAAAACTCCACAAACGAACCACCAACTACAGATCACCTTCCGCACTTCTCAAACTCCACGCCCATCCATCTTCAAAGTTTTACTCCATAACAACCATTTCCAGACCCCTCATACAGCTCTTTAAAGCATTGCCAATCTTCACCACTGTTTCAATACACATCCAAAATTAAATCACCCTTTCAATCACCCCCCCGACATCCATATTCACGTTCACACAGCCACTCAACATTCACTGCTCATCATCGCATGCCCTCTATTTCAAGACAATTTGCCATCCTTGCCTGAACAACACACCCTATCACCCTCTACAAACATACACCTCCCCCTTATCACACCACTCAGCAATCCCCAAATAATAATCCTTCTCAGTCCATCAAATAACCACCGAATGGCTTAATGTCAACCAAGCTACAACCCATCTCTATCCACAAAACACTCCATACGTTCACCTACCCCAAAACCAAGACCTACCCCAACCAACAGCAAAATTTTCTATTCTCCGAACCATCCCACTTCAGCTACTGCCATTTAACTACACACCTTTGCATCACGGAACCACAAGCTCCCTCAACCATCATACATAAGCCGCGAACAACCCAGATCCGCCAAACAAAAATCTGTTCCTGCCCCTCACCAAACCCAAATCTGCTCCGAAAACCCTAGATACGAACTGAAGAACACCAATTAGCCAATTCGAATTTGCCAATCCAAGAAAACCACAATCAGAAAGCACGATCTGCCCCTCAATCCGTCGTCTTCCCACCCCTGTGTATCCTTCAATTCGATCAGTTGGAGAAACTTTAGTTCGCATGGTTTTTCTTTTTCTCTCTTGCGTTGAGAAGTCGGTGTCATTTATAAAAGAAATTTTAGTGAAATCCTTTGGATCGAGCGTTTGGGGTTTAGTTTATTTTGTCGGATCTTTTAAGTGCTAAAATTTGGATCGCGACATCACGCAATTAAAATTTTTATTTTGATTGTTTTGTTTTCATAAAAAAAAGCCTAACAATTTGTTTTTTGAAAGGGTATCAATTTGGAAAAAAAAGTAGTGAGGCCCCGTTGGCTTGGTTTAAGTAAGTTGGGTAAGTTAAGTCATTTTTGGGTTAAAAACAAAAAAAAGGGTGGGGCGTGAGTTTGTTTGCTGGGTTAGATTTCAATTTGTGGAATTAGAAGGAGCGTGATGTGTTTTCAAAGGGGACTGTTTCCCATTGCTGATGTGAACGCAAGTGATTAGTTTTGGTTTGGCTGAATCGGTTTTGCTTGTATTTTTCATTTTTCTATCTTTTTGTTTTTCCTTATTTTTTTTAAAAAAAACCGTTTGTTTTACATGTTTTTATTTAAATTGTTAATTTAGATTTTGTTTACTTTCTTCTCTACTTGTATTTTCAATTTGCTTTCATCAAATTTTTTTTTAAAAAGGGGAATTTAAAGCAAAGAAGAATTTCAAGCAAAGTAAACACAGATTCAGAAATCAACCAAGTTGCAAACAGATTTGGTTGGAGCGGTTACACATCAAGTGGGGTGTGAATGCTCTAGCGCTTCTCAATTACCCTAGATGGACTGTCGATCTAGGTGAGATTTTTTCTAAACTCTATAGGGACTGCTGCAAATAAAAAAATATAGACATTGCTTGTAAAAATCTTATGCAGGGGCAGCGGCTTGCTTGTAAAATCTTTTAATTTCTTTGATTATTATTTCTGCATCTGTATTCATTCTGTTAAGGGAAATACCTTAATTCACATAAGGTGAGGGATTTCATCACCCTTTCCTTAGCCCATAAATTGCATTTCATCGTAAAATCTGACTAATAATAACGGTTAGACGTTGGACCTAAGGGAGTCGCGGGCGCATATAGGTCTTAATTATATTTTGATAGTTGATTTATTTAGAACGAATTATTTCTTGGTGTCTAAACTACGGTAGAGAAATAACCATTTATAAATATTACGGTGATTCGTAAATATTATATCGGTTGTTACTCTGTAGGTACTTAAACCTTCGGATGCATTGCTAGGGTGATTCCTGGTGCACCGATAACTCATGTCCGTTAACTGGCTGAGAAATCTTTTGTTTTAAGTAATCAAACGTGTCACTATATAATTTTGGGTTAGGAGCTACTAAGGACAGAAAAATTCATTGTAGTTAATTTCTGTGTATCTGGTTGGTTTGCGAATTGCAATAAAATAAAATAAAAAAATTCAAAACCCCTCAAAAACAAATAAAAAGTTGAAAAACAAAAAAATAAATAAAAAATTTAACTTCTTTTTTATTCTTTAGCCCTAGTTAGTTCTGTAGGTAGGAATTTTCAACAAAACTCCCATTTTCAAAACTTTTTTCCTTCTCACCTCTTCTTGAACTCTCTTCTTCTTCTTAATAGTGCATGCAAACTTGGACCCGTGACCAAGAATCTCGTCGTTTGGTTAGAATCAGACCACCTTCCCTTTCCTCAAAAACCAATATTCCTGAACAACCCTTAGAAATGAGTAACGAACCCGCACCTCGTTCCCTGATGGATAGAATCCTTCCTAATGGAGTTTATGTCCCTTCTTGCATTCAGTTACCCAATCCTGTGGGTAACCACTTTGAAATCCGATCGAGTTAGATAAACATTCTTCCCAAATTCAGTAATTTTTCTCATGACGAACCATATAGTTTCTTAACAAAATTTGAATATGCTTGTGCAACTTTTAAATTACAACAGTTATGTGAGGATGGTATTAAACTTCGTTTGATTCTATTTGCACTAGCTGACCCAGTAGAAAAATGGTTTCTCAGCTTACCCCCAAATTCGATTGAAAAATAGGATGAATTTACAGCAGTTTTCCTAAAAAAGTTCTACCCCCCAGAAAAAACGACTAGAGTCAAAAACGAAATCACTAATTTCCACCAAAAAGGAGGTGAATCTTTTAAGCTATACTTCGAAAGATTTAAAGAACTATTGTTAAGTTATCCCCATCATGGTTATGAAACATGGTCGTTATGTCAAACTGTATACGATGGACTCGATAATAGTTCTAGACAAATGTTAGAATCCATGTGTCAGGGCAATTTTCTGAAACAGACTGATGTAGAAGCTTGGGAATTTCTGGATGAGTTAGCAGAAAAATCGAAACAATGGGAACGAACTAATGAAAAATCTCTCTATTCGCGATCCAGTAGTAATTCTATTAAATCCTCTTCTTCTTCTTCTAATACTCTTGTTGATGCCATACTGAACGTTGTTAGAACACACACTCAGTCTAATATCGTTTCCCAAGCCATGTGTCACATATGTCTTAACTCTGATCATACGGCTGATGACTGTCCCCAGTCCCTTGAGCAAGTGAATGCTTTCAATAGACCCAATAACCACCCAAATCTTTCTTATGGTCCAAATAACCCCCTGATGAATAGACCCTCGAATCGAGCATTTCCGAACAATGCTTCGAACCCTCCCGTTAGGCAAAATCAGTACAATTCGAACCAGTCGCCTTTCCACAATCAAACGGTTGCACCTCAACATGAAAAACGCCTTTCTACGATTGAGGGGAATTTATCTGAGGTGAGTAACCTATTGGCGCAAATGACTAAGCAAAGTGTTGAGAATCGAAACAAGTTAGACAACACGTTACACTCATATATGCAAAACATGAATCAACAAATGGGCGAAATCCAAAAACAAATGTCTCAACTTAACGCTAGATTAAGTGAAAGGGAAAAGGGTACGTTTCCAAGTCAACCCATCCAAAACCCTAGAGGACAAAATTCAAACTCCAACCAAATTCACATCATTCAAGATTCAAATGTTAGTCACTTGAATGCGGTCACGACTCTTAGATCCGGCAAAAAGATTGACAACCATGTGGTCAACCCAAATGCTTTACCGGACGATCTTCCAAACCCCACCGAAAATTCGACCAACTCGGATCATAACATTGAGCTAATTTCAGACAAGGACCATCCTCAAACTCAAGGAGCCAAACTTACTGAGTTGTCTGCTCCATTTCCTCATAGACTCCGACCTAGGAAAAATACGGATCAGCTAGAAAAGATCCTTTAAATATTTAAGCAAGTTAAAGTGAACATTCCTCTTTTAGATATTATACAACAAGTTCCACAGTACGCGAAATTTATAAAAGATTTGTCCACTCAAAAATGTCATACACATGTACCTAAGAAAGTGTTTCTGGCGGCAACTCTAAGCGAAGTCTTGTCCCAATCAATGCCAGTGAAATACAAAGATCCTGGCTGCCCCCACAATATCATGTACTATTGGGGACAAGAAAATCGATAGATGCCTGCTAGACTTAGGTGCAAGTGTTAACTTGCTTCCGTATTCCGTCTATCGCCAATTAGGGCTAGGAGAATGGAAACCCACTAAGGTTACCCTTCAGCTTGCTGACCGTTCAATTAAGAAGCCTGTGGGTGAAATCGAGGATGTATTGATCAAAATAGGCGAATTTATTTTTCTAGTTGATTTCATTGTCCTAAAAACTCAACAGGTAAGCAATCCTGCAAACCAGATCCCTTTGATTCTAGGATGACCCTTCTTAGCAACCTCTAGTGCGCTTATCAACTGCAGAAATGGGTCTATGAAACTTTCTTTTGGTAATATAACTGTTGAGCTAAACATCTTTAGAAATGAAAACTCTCCTAACTCTTATGTGGATCAGTTTTGTGAAATTCATTCAGTCTATGATAATGAACCTGAGCTCGACCATCTGAATAACGTTACTGAATCGAATTATGAAACCTTGTTTCAAGATATTCCCGAAAATGTCTCTGATTCGATTCCTGTCGAGCCGCTCACAATTGAGTATGTCCCTCAACCAGTTTCTTCAGTTGAGTCATCTCCAAAATGTGAACTCAAAGTGCTGCCCAGTCATCTTAAGTACGCTTACTTAGGAGACAATGAAACTTTTCCTGTCACTATCGCTTCTGACCTTACTTTAGAGAAGGAACAATTGCTCCTTCCCGTCCTTAAGAAAATTAAGGAAGCAATTGGTTTGTCCATGGCTGATATTAAGGGGATTAGTCCTTCGATAGTCCAACGTCGAATCCACTTTATAGATGATGCCAAGCCCACTTATGATCCCCAGTGTCAACTAAACCCCATCATGAAAGAAGAAGTTTGTGCTAAAATCCTTAAATGTCTTGACAATGGAATCATCTACCCAATTTTCGATAGCCAATGGGTTAGTCCGATTCATGTCATACCTAAGAAATCAGGGATAACCATGATTCAAAATGAAGCTAACGAGCTTATCCCAACCCGTACCCAGATTGGTTGGCGTGTTTGCACTGATTATAGGAAACTTAATGCTGCAACATGTAAGGATCATTTCCCTCTGACATTCATCGATCAAATGTTAGAACGACTAGCCGGTCACGAGTACTACTGTTTCCATAACAGGTACTCGGGTTATAATCAAATCCCTATCGCTCTGGAGGACCAAGAGAAAACCACTTTCACTTGTCCTTTCGGTACATTTTCGTACCGTCGTATGCCTTTTGGTCTTTATAACGCACCTGCAACCTTCCAGAGGTGCATGATTAGCATTTTTTCTGATATGATCGAGCGATTTTTGGAAGTTTCTATGGATGATTTCTCCATCTTTAGGGACTCTTATACTGAGTGTTCACATCACATCACCTTGATCTTGTTCTTAACCGTTGCAAAGATAAACACTTGACTCTTAATTGGGAAAAATGTCACTTCATGGTCAAACATGGCATTGTTCTAGGACATGTCATCTCTTATAAAGGAATTGAAGTAGACAAAGCCAAAATCGAAGTTATCTCTAATCTTTCCATTCCCAAATCCATTAAGGACATCCAATCCTTTTTAAGTCATGCTCGTTTTTACCGTCGCTTTATAAAAGATTTTAGAAAAATCACTCGACCTTTGACTAGTCTTCTTGGTAAGGATATTCCTTTCGACTTCAATTCTGATTGCATTTCATCTTTTGAGCATCTTAAAAATGAACTTATCTTTGCCCCGATCATCTGCTCTCCCAACTGGAAGCTGCCTTTTGAAATCATGTGTGATGCCTCGAATTTCGCTGTAGGCGCTGTCTTAGGACAACGTATTGATAAAATTCTTCATGTCATTTACTACGTGAGTAAGACTTTGAACGATTCCCAAATCAATTATACGACCACTGAAAAAGAACTTTTGGCAGTCGTTTTCGCTCTAGAAAAAATCAGACCTTATCTAGTTGGCTCACACATCACTGTTCATACCGACCATTCCGCACTTAGGTACCTTTTCTCTAAAAAGGATGCTAAGGCTCGTCTCATTCGTTGGATCCTTCAACTTCAAAAATTTGACATCACCATTAAAGATAAAAAAGGATCCGACAACGTTATTGCGGACCACTTGTCTCGTCTTCCAAATTCCCCGTCTTCTTCTCTTCCGATCAACGAAAACTTCCCGGATGAACAATTCTTTTCGTTGTCCACTGGTCCTTGGTTCGCTGACATTGTCAACTACTTAGTCACCATGCAGACCCCTTCTTTTCGGTCTAAGAAGGATAAACAAAAATTCTTTTCCCAAGTGAAACATTTTTATTGGGATGACCCCTATCTTTTCAAGCATTGTCCCGACCAAATCATTCGAAGGTGTGTTCCCGACAATGAAACTCATAGATAGTGTCCTCTCTTTCTGTCATGACCAAGCCTGTGGTGGTCACTTCGGTCCCAAAAAGACAGCCGAAAAGGTTCTCCAATCGGGTTTCTACTGGCCCAACCTTTTCAAAGACGCTTATGAATTTTGCAAAACTTGTGATCAATGTCAATTTTTAGGAAAAATTGGTAAACGAAGTATGATGCCCCTAAACCCCATTCTAGAGGTCGAAATTTTTGATGTTTGGGGTATAGACTTCATGGGTCCTTTCCCTAATTCTTTTGCTTTACATTCTCTTGGCTGTTGATTATGTTTCTAAATGGGTCGAAGCTGTTCCATGCAAAACGAACGATAACAAGGTTGTTGTGCGCTTCTTAAAGAAAACATCTTTTCTCGGTTCGGCACACCTCGCACAATAATTAGTGACAACGGAACACACTACTGTAATCGTTCTTTCGAAGCCCTCATGAGAAAGTATTCGATAACGCACAAATTATCCACTCCATACCATCCTCAAACTTGTGGGCAGGTTGAAGTATCGAATAGGCAGATTAAGCAAATCCTTGAGAAAACTGTGAACCGAAATCGCAAAGACTGGTCCCAAAAGTTAACCGACGCTCTTTGGGCTTACCGCACCGCTTTCAAAACAAACTTAGGTATGTCCCCTTATCGGTTGATTTTTGGTAAGCCATGTCACTTGCCAGTTGAACTAGAACATAGGGCGTTATGGGCAATTAAAACTTTAAATCTTGGCTTAGAGCAAGCAGGTGAACTTAGGAAGCTTCAACTTAACGAACTTGATGAAATTCGAAACGATGCTTATGAAAATGAACGAATTTACAAGGACAAGACGAAAGTTTTTCATGATAAATTCATTTTACGTAAAACTTTCATGCTTGGTCAAAAAGTTTTATTATATGACTCAAGATTGCATTTATTTCCGGGTAAATTAAAATCTAGATGGATAGGATGTTACACTGTACGTACTATTTTTCCGTATGGTGTGGTAGAAATTGAGAATCCAACCGATGGATCACCCTATAAGGTCAATGGTCAACGCCTTAAACCTTACTTGGAACCAATACCGAACCAAGAGGAAGAGCTCATGGTCCTCCATGAGCCACATTACATTCGGTAAGACGCACTAACCCTCTTTTGTACATATGTAAATATTCTCTTATTTTATTTCCCTTTCACTAAGATATGTCTGATTAAGACTATGAGGACACAGTCACACTCAAGTGTGGGGGGCGGGGAGGGGGGGATTTACATTACGTCAGCAATCAAATTTTATGAACTAGGTCATTCATTGAACAAGGATTAACTTAAAATTCATAAATAACACCTTGTTCTTATTTGATAAGTTGAATTGTTGGGTGATGGGAATGAACATTATTTATTCATTGAGTTGTAATGTGTCTTTTTAAGAAGCTAGCTTGAGACTGTGCAGATGTTAGTCGTGTTCTGAAGTAAGCATGTCAACCCTTGTTATACATGTTAGAATGTGCAAGTAAAAATAATCAAATAATAATGATTTTGCACTTACATTTGTTGGATTTTCTGAGTTCGTTTTCATGCATAATATTTTCTTTTCCACTCAAATTTTCAAAATCGTAAGTTCTAAAATCCACTTGGCCCAATTAAGAAGAAATGACTCATTGTAGCGTTCTTCATCGATACCCCACATTATTCAAACCTAAGTTTTAGTCGAATTACATCCATGTTTCGGCGAGTTGTTCTTATATTGGTATACTTAAGAACCTTGCACTAGTTTATTTTCAAAAGGTTTAGAAACGTCACTTTTTATACCAATATTACACTACCCACTCCGTACTTGTTTTAAGGTAGAATAACCATATACCACATATTATTTTATATGGGTTATCTATCTTACGAAACTTTGCTTATCATTCGTTTCAGCTTTTTATATAACATTAATCCAGATTTGTGTGTTGAATTAGGGTTATAGAAGTAGAGTAACTAGGGCCCAAAACTTTCCTTTCATGAAGTGTTAGTTATGATTCGCTTAGTAGAGGAGGAATCAAATGAAAGAATACGGTACCATTCCATTCCATCTCCACTCATCATTGATCATGCAAAAAAAAATTTGAAACAAAGAGAATATCTCTGAGAGTAAAATAGTCACTCGTCATTCTTGACTATAAAGCATTCATTTCCATTCCATCCACATCTATCATACCGTACTTAGAAGCAAGGATTGTAGTAGAGGCGATGAGAGGAAACAAAACGTCCATATGTGCCTAAGTATTACTTTACATTTTGTAGCTTGAAGTTCAACCAATACACTTGCCCTCTTATCAATAATATTTTTAGAACTTACAAATTTCTCTTTCATCTATGCATAACTCATATCCAATACATTACAGTTACACTGGTGCAAAATTATTCAAAAAAAAAAGAAGAAGAAGAAGAATAAATGATTGGGTGCACATTGTCGATGTGTAGAACTTTGGTTGACACCACGCTCTTAACCTTCAAGACAATTACAGTGCTATCAAGGAATTACGATTCAGCTTGGAAAATTTTATTCATTTTTGCATCAATAATGGGATGGACAATTTGGTACTAAACCATTATTATTGAAGTTAGGTGAAATCCTTGGAATGTGAAAGACCTTAAATATATTGTTTGATTAATCCGCGTACCTAAGATGCTTTGGATTTTGTGGGTGGTATCCGCTGAAAACCCTCACGAGACAACACTCGTCCTACTAGGGACACCTAGGGGTTTAACGGCTTGTTGCATACGCTAAATGCAATCGTGTTTCCTATGAAAGTATGACATATCTTAGTTTATTTTATTCGAGGACGAATAAAAATATAAGTGTGGGGGTATTTGATATACAAGTAAATGTGTATATTTTATCCGCTTGTTTATCTTGTTTTATTTTTTAAACAATTGATATTGTGTATTTATAGTTATGTTTCCAGATTATTTATGATGAATGGATTAATGCACTTAATTGTTGAAAAGCTTGAAGAATTAGTGTAAGAAGAGTGTTGATTTTGGGAGCTTGATTAAAGCTTGAAGAAATGTTGCAGATCAACCACCTTCTTCAGCATATTTTAAAGATTCAATGCCTTTTCATAATGATAGCTGGTCACAGAGAATTATGGAGTTCCTATTCATGCTCAAAACAGTTGGAATTGATGCCATTTGATGCCCGCAAGCTATGACATTTGCAAATCCATTCATACGTGTTCACATTAGCTCATTTGAAAGGCCTTCTATTCACATGCGTTCACACTTAGCTATTTGGTTTATGTGTTATTTTGGAGAAGGGATTTTGTCTCACAATGTGTAATGAGCCTCTTAGCCTTGGCCAATACAACTATAAATACCTTGTATCTTATTCATGTAAAAACACACTTAGTTTTATTCTGTAATTAACTTCATATAAATACCTTTTATTTATGTACATGTTATTTAGTTTCTGTTTCTCTTCTTCTTTAGCTATGTCTAGCTAATCCCCTATGATTATGGGGTGATGACGCTAATAGATATGATTCAACATGAATCACATAGCCCATAGATGATGACTTTATACATGTAGATCTGGATCTGAATCAAGGGTTAGATCTGAACCTTCATATTCTGTGTCGTTTAAGAGCTATTCTCCTTCACAGGGTATATTTGTATTCGATCTAACAATTATCAGATTTAGATCTAATTTTAAGGTTTTAGAAATTAATTAGTGAACCTGTCCTGATAGTCTATGGTTGTTTAAGAGCTCATCTCCTGCATAGGCTATGCTTGTCGTTATTTACTTATTTATTTCTAAGAACCTAATTATCATTGATTCATGTGTGTGACAGAAACATGAATTAGATCTATATTTATCTGTT
The DNA here is from genome assembly GCA_030737875.1 of Allium sativum. Lineage (NCBI taxonomy): Eukaryota > Viridiplantae > Streptophyta > Magnoliopsida > Asparagales > Amaryllidaceae > Allium > Allium sativum. The sequence continues at coordinate 988,898,967 of CM060913.1, forward strand.
GGCTATTGATGAGTATGAATCCAATCTATGTCATTATCCCCTAATTGCTTTCTCTTATTATATAAATCTCTCTTTTTATTTAATTGTTGTTATTTTCTATGTTTTCAGTCAATCAAAATCCTGGAATAACTTGATTGGATTTATTAATTAAAATATTTTTGGTCCCAGAGCTGGACACCCTCTACAACAATCCTTGTTGTTTAGGAAAGCCGAACGGATTTTACAGTTGTTTACAATTGTTTAATTTGTTCGTAAACAAGTACTACTATGTTTGTGTCCTGAGAGTTTTTATGGAAGGTTGATGGAAGGAGGTGAATTCTCTTCCTTAAAGTTCCTTTATTTCCTTTTGCATTTAAGTCTCGGGTTTTAAATCCTTTCCTTATTTTGCAGAAATTCCACCTTTTGACCCAGATGCTGCTGTCGATCTGGACCTACTTGACTCTTTAAAAGTTGTTGTCGAGGAACAAAGGAGTAGAAAGTTTTTAATTATAGAGGAATCTCTTCGTCAATATCATTTTCTCAATCCTTTTCGTACTAGACCTAACTTTTGTTTCATCCCCCAAAACCGGCGGCTCAAGCACTAAGAAAGCTTCTTTAAAAAAATTCTAGGGCCCTGCTAGTGGTAGTAGGACTCCCTCAAAGTACCTGATGCCTTCAATTGTTGAATAAGATTTTTCGCGTCATGAAGGCAAATATCTTATGAGGAAACTGAGTGAGTTGAGGAGGATGAAACCACCTCGGACCCGATGAAGGAGATTGAGCCGTCTGGAGAAGTTGGAGCGACCCCTGGGGATAATTTAGATGTTGAGAAGGTTGACGAGAACTGCACTATTCAAGATACTCAAGATACTCAAGGGAAGAGCTCGACAAACACTTATAAGAATCTGAGTAAACTTAGATCCACTAAAGATCTTATCCAGGGTGATACTATGACCTTGGATCTAGCACCATTGGTTACAAAAACTGGAATTGAGATAATTGTAGTTTAGTATGCACCATTAGGGAAAACACTTGCGGATATAAGGATTAACTTAGATTTGCCTCTTAAGATCGGTTCATTGCTAGATGCACATTAACAAATATTTTACTTCTGTTATAAGTTCTTGGTATGTTGTATAAGATTTGAAATTTGTTCTAGTACTTTCCAATTTAAGTACCGAAATTCTGCTTTGCCTTTTTTCAGGTCCAGAAATGAATCTTTCATTTGTGAAGAACTTTAAACAACACAACAAATATTACAGTCCAAAACATCTCTAGAAACCCCGCCATTCACAACACTCACAAGATTCTCACCAATCTCAGCATTTTCAGAATCCGCAACTTTCTCATCAGTCACTGCAAACACATGGCTATGAATTGACTGATGACCAAAGGCGATTATACGTAGACCCCTCTATGCTCCTGAACCGGCCAATTCTGTACTTTTTGAATGATTCAAAGGCTGGTGTCTAAGAGGGATGTACCTTGATTTAGATATATATCCCTCTGACAAACGGATCACACTTAATGAAATGGACACCATGAAGGGTCGTATTCTTACACAGTTTCATACCACTAATAGTCAGCTTGAGACACAGCTAGATGCGGTCAGAAGCCATGATGAGAAACAACTGGGTTTATGGTACACATTTGCTAACGATCTCCAAAGACTTAACAGAGATAAACTTGATCGAATTTCCACTTTAGAAAATGACAAAGTTGATTTGATCAAGGTCCTTGAATCCCGGGATAATACCATTGCGTCTCTCACTCAAAGAAATACAGAGATGGTGGGTTTAGAGGCTGAGAATAAGAGGCTCAAAGAAGAGCTTGCCGCTGCTAAGCTATGAGAAAACACGCTAATAACACAAGTCTAAGATGCTCGGTCTACCCAACAACTTGCTGAATCTCAGTTTTCCATAGAAAAACAAGTTTTCGCTACTTATCTGCAAGAGAACGCTATTCTTCAAGAGAAGATTACTTCTCAGAGTATGGCTCTTTTTGTGGTACATACCAGGAATGAACTTCTTGAGGAAGATAGATTTAAAGCTGCGACCGCCCTTAAAAAAGCTAAGGCAGACGTCGACGCTACTTTATTCAGATTTTATGTCTTCAGCATCATGAGTCATGGAAGCTTACGCTATTTGGGAGATAACTTTGCACTGATTTTAGCCCTTGTTTGAGAACATGTACTTAAGTATGCTGAAGGAGATCATGATGAAGATTACCTCTTGCAAACTCTCCTAGATAAATAGGACCGTGTAGGCCTGGCCAAAGGGAAGATACAACTGATGAATAAGCGAGGATTGTTAAGTGATGAGGTCGGACCTTCTGGGAGGCAACCTTAGGACATGGCCAACATCGATTCCCCTACTGACCCTGCTAATGTCAAGGCCTCTAGCTCTCAAACTCTGACCAATCCTCCTATCGATTATTCAGCTGTTCTCAAAGAGAAAGATACAACTGCTGAGGAACATACTACCACGAAGGATATTGTTGAGGAGCACAACAGAGATGGTGAAGGGGATGATTATGACAACGCAGACAAATACAAAGTTGAGTACATAAATCCTCAAGATCTAGGTAAAACTGAGATTGACTAAGTTGTGCCATACTTGGATTCTCATTTTAGTTCACCTGGATCTCTTGCATTCCATGCTCATTATTCCTTTGCATTAGGCTTAATCTCATCACAATTTTCTTCCAATGTAGGCAACACGACGAATGAGGCTATCATTACCGATTCGTTCTTGATGTTGACTTCTCCTGCCCCACTTGTTACTCCTCCCTGGCAGATGCATCCTTACTTGCTGTTAGGACTCTAGGATCACAAGACACACAGATTGATGCATTCGTTAACTTGGATGATGATGATGCTGACTATATTCCTGGCGATGAGGCTGAATATTCGAACTGTAACGATTCCGATTTTCGCCCAGACCTAATCGATCGCAAAATCGACTAAGATCGTTCATAAACCCGAATACACTAACTTTGGGCATGCAACACATCAGAACAAATAACAGAAGACTTTTATAAACATTTCATTAATGTTACATCAGAGTACAGAATATCAGAGTACATCGAAATAAATACCACAGCGGAAGATTAAATTACAATAATTATAATACAATGCAGACTATCATTGCTCTGGCCACAGCTTTAAGCTTCGATCTAGAATCCTGCCTAAGAAATAGATATCTGCAAAACAAGCCACTCGACTACCCATGTGGAAAAGTGGGCACCCGAGTTTGCAAAGTGAAACAAACTACGAGTCAGTCATGGGACTGGTATGAGAAATCATACTTAACCTATTTAATAAAAAAGGCTAATCACGGGACCACGCCGCTAACACGGAACGTGTAGGATCTAAATTAACCCTAGAGGGGGGTGAATAGGGTTTACGCAGATTTTCACAGAGTAATTAAATAATCACAGCACAGATAATAATCAGAATAAATGCGGAAAATAAATAACACAGATATACCCAGCTTCGGCAAAACCCTGCCTAATGCTGCATTCCCCAAGGTTTCTACTAGGAGTTAAAACAATCTCTACGCTTACAATCCCCTGTAAACTCGCGACACTCGCTCCCAACTGTTCTTAACCCTACGCTCAAAACCCTACACTGGTATCTATCCCCGAAACCAGATTTCCCGAATTACAGATCCCATAATTTGTCTCCCTTGTTTTAGAGACAAACTAGAAAACTCTAGACTGATTACAAATTGAAACTAAAGACGAATAATAAAAATATTTAAAACTCTTTTAAAAAGAAAAAAACCCTAGTTTGAATTTATAAGCTCCTTTTGCCCTTGTAAATCTTGGTCGGCCACATTAAATGGTGCACCCTTCTTTATTTTGGACCGATCTTTTTGTCTACTGGAAAACAAAAATATGGCGGCTCTAATTATTCTAGGGTTTCCTCTCAAATCCCTAAATTATTATGCTTGGTTGATGAAATTCGATTCTCTGTTGCTCGAGTACTTTTCGCTTCAGTCTCTGGGGTCTATCGATTGATTTGGGAATTTGTTGACTTAGGGTTTCGATTCTTCTTGAATTAGAAGCCGCAGCACTCTCCTGTGATACTCTTGAATTTCCAGTGTTGCTTATACAAGTTGAAGAACTTCTATTTGATCCAAGCACTTTATTGACAATTTGGTATGATTTTAAATTTGAATTTATGCTTTAATTTTGCTTGAACTTGGATAGGATTTTGCCGATGAGGATTGGTGTTTAAATAGGATTAAAAAACCGATATTTTCACTGATTTCAATGCTAAGACCAGGTCATGATATTAGCGTGAACTTTGGGCTTGAACTTTTCATATATTTTGGGGTTTTGAAAATTTCTGGCTTTGAATAATCCCCTATTTACTGGAACCTTAACCATCCATAAGTATGAACCGATGTTTTAAAAAAAAAACTAATGCTTAACACTTGATTTGCCATATTGATTTTTCACTTGAGTTGTTTGCATTGACTACTTGTTTGGATAAGATCAGATACTATCCTCGATTTGTGTTGAGCCGGAAAAATAAGAATCGATGCTATACTTGAGATTTTATGAATAGATGCTACATATGATTTGCCTCGACCAAACTGTTTTCTCCATGGCTTGACCTGTGCACTGGTAAATGAATGGTGCACCTCTGTTTTCAAACTGGCTTGATTTGTGTTAAGCTTTTCCATTGTAATCTTTGCATTTTGCATGCTATTTGATTTTCTTCTTTGGTCTGAAGCTTATCCGTCTGAAATCTGATACTTGCAACTGACTAGAACTGTTGCTATATTCCACTTGTTCATCGCAGTTTGTACACTTAAAAAAAGATATTACTTGAATTTGTCTTGAAACAGATGCTATACTTGAACATCTTTTGAATAGATACTTGAATCCTTTTGCGTTGCGTTGACCTTGCCATTGTAATTGGTACTGTTTTGCACTTTGAATAAGAACTGATATAATTCTTGATCATACCTTACCTGCTTTTGAACTGTTATACTCCTTGTATTTGTTTTGTTGTGTGAACAGGAGCATGTAACACTATCTTGACCATTTTTGTCGATGCATGAGTAGCCGCTAGTATCACACCATCCATGTAGTCATTGCTGATCTGCTGCATACTGAAATGCTCACTTGCTTGTAAACTTCTTTGACACACTTGAATATGTGTTTTGTGTTTGCCGTTTCACTCCTTATTGAACATGAGCTACTGCCTATTAACTTGCTATTTTACTTTTAGTTGCTGAACCATTAACTGAAACTGATCTTGTATATATACATATATGTTGGTCTTGAACCCTGCGTATAAAAGTGTATCCCCTGAATCTGATTTTTCATCATTCATTGCTTGTGTTGTTTGATCTACATGCATAACCATGTATCATTAGTTTTGCTGACATGAAACTGTTACTTGTTCATGCTTTACTCATGCCATTCTATGTACACCATGTATGCTGAAATACTCGCATATGCCTGCCTTGTGTCAATTCGAACATGTGCGTACTTCATCATGTCCATTTGAGTTTTGTGGCCGAGTGCATTTGCATTTGAGCTAAGAACGGACTTGTCTGGTTTGATCACTGCCTTGTACATATGTGAGCTGCACCCTCTTCATTCATATGATCTACCATCCTTCATTTGTGCATAGCTCGACCCTTGTGCCCGACCACATGCATCCTTATACTTGTTTGTTGTTTTGATATATATGCTGAGCTGCTTTGCCATGGCTCGACTCGACCATGTTTTGGCTGCACCCTTTAACTTGACCTGAGCCATTTGATTTCTGTTGTGTTCATCATGACCATACTTGAAATTGCTTACTGCTCATGCATGACATGTTGTACACCATTTCCATGAATGCATTGTCTTATTGTTTTGCTCGATCATTCTGGCTTTTTATTTTTATTTGCACTTTTGGCTCGACCACTTGCACACTGATTTGCACTGAGTTGAGATGGTCCTTGTGGCTACTCCTCAGTTGCACACTGGACTGGTGAGGCAGTGCACACGTGTATATATATACACGTGTGTATATGTAGCTATCCAGAACAGATTTTTCTTGTCCCTGCATATCAGACCAAGTCTAGAAAAGTGAGGAGAAACACGCCGTAATTCTGAGGCAAATAGAATTTTAAAAATAATTTTTTATTTGCTTTTATTCAATTTTATTTTTGTTGTAGTCTACTGTGTATTCTTTTGTATGTGACAGGAATGAAGATGACTGGACTGGATTGGAGAGCTATGAAGATAGAAGACTGAAGATGATGATGTTCATATGTGTCAGTATTTATGAGTGAACTGTATAGAAATGTAAATGACTGTTGAGTGAACTATAGTGAGTGTAGTGTATTTGAAAGTGTAAGTTTTGTAGAGAGGAGCTGAGTATGAAATTGAATATGTTGAAATGTATATCAGTGATGTATATACAAATAGTGGTGTTATAAATCTGTACTGTTTAAATATTGAAATAAAATATTCTTATTTAAATAAAATACTGTGTGAATATTTAAATTTCTGTACAGTTGTATTTTATTTTTAAATATAAATATTATACTCCTGTCTCTGATGTATAAATAGAACAGTACAGTAACAAACACATTTAATATAATATTTATTTGGTTGTTATCATCAACCAAAAATCGTATAATTGTGTATACAACACTGTTATATACAACAATCTCCCCCTTTTGATGATGACGAACAAATAAAAGATTTTGAATGTGTTTGAACGTGAGATATATTACTCCCCCTATTTGTATGCTCCCCCTACAACTGAACTCCCCTTATATATGTGGAAAATATTAATGATGAAATACAATTGACCATTCTCCCTCTAGATATTTAATTTCCAATCTTAAAATATTTTTGAATTAAATACTCATCAATCATAATCTTGACCATTCTCCCCCTTTTGTTATCATCAAAAGGATAATAGGAATTGAAACCGTGATGAATAAAGACTATAAATATAAATTCAAATTAAGAGAGAGTATATATATCATAAAACCCATTTAATCAAACAAAAATCAAAATAATCTTTAAATCAGAAGCAAATTTCACTTTCAGAATGAATGGATTTACGATGGATTTTATTGAATAAGGAGAGTTCAATAAAAAATTGAATATTTGAATATGAATTTTGAAGATTTTAAGAATGCTCAAATTGTGTTAAGCTCTTTCTAACCACGCATAGCCCAAAGGTCTTTTAAATGGGGTTAGTAGTAACTTAAGTTTATCCTCTCTAATGAGTTCCATCCATGCACAGCCCAAAGGTCTTTTAAGTGAGAATGGAAGCACATAGAGATTAAGGTAATTCACCCACGCATAACCGCGAGGACTTTTAAATGGGAGTGAATACCAAGGATAAATTATTTATTATTATTATTATTATTAATTTCAAGAATACTTAGAACTCCCCAAATTAAATAAAACCATGATGAATGACAAAAATATGGTAGATACAGAAGATGGTCGTGAAATAAGTTCTAATTCAAAGATATTATAAAATTTGTCCAATCATCATGAGATTTAAAATAACATGTCCTCTAGTTACGAATTATATCATACTCATAACTCATCACAGTTTCATAAATCTATTAATAATTTTGATGAGTCATAAAATGGTTCAAATCAATCAATAATTTCAATTTTTGAATAATTTTAAAATTGAAAATATCAATTCCAAGAGGAGTATTTGAAAATATCAATGCAAGTTTGAAAAACAGTTTCAAAATCAATTAGTAGAATGTGAAATTATCTAGTATTTCTAATGCTGATTGTTCCTAGACAATTTTAAAAACAACTTATATATTTAATTCAAATTGTCTATGGAATCTGAAGATGTTTAATTACTGATTTCTCAACTCGTCGTCCTGTCACCAAGATATTCAAACGAATCAAATCAATTTCCTTATCAGAGCAGCACAAGATCATTTTCAAAGCAAGAATCACAAGTGACATTCTCAGAGAATTTTCAGATAAACACAAGAAACTTTCAATGATCAAATCTGAAGATAATTATTTGATATCACTTGAAAAAAAATCAAATTTTTATAATCCAAGAATTTCAACAATCAATAACGAATGATTTCAAAATCAGCCAAGTAAAAATAAAGAAAATAAAAGAAATAAAAACTAAAAAGGGAAAATAAACTAAAAAGGAAATGAAATAAAAATACGAGTTTAGAGATCATACCTGACTTACCGTAATCGATGTGATCCAATGAATCTCCAACTCTGAATCTATGGCTAAGGAACTCCAAATAATTCGATATATGAATCAATTTGAATTTTATCTCACTTAAGCACAGTTGTTCCTTAGCTTCCCATGGTACCTAAATGTTTATATGATCGAGTGTTCTAACAAAAGTTGTTTTACCACTCTTATCTTTGTTTACACGTTATGGTACCCAAACCCGTTTATATAACAATCCATTACTATCCACTACAGTACCCTTTGGAACCCAAATTCGTTTAGACTTATTCAAAAACATTCTGTTAATTTTTGGAATCCAAACATGTTTAAATGAATTGTTTTTAAATGAGTTATTATTTCGTTTATGATATAAAAACCCTTTGAAATTATTAGATTTCAAAATTTCAAATTGATCATTTTCAAAAACATTTAAAGAATTTTTAAAATCATTAGAATTTTGTTCTTCAACTTGATCAGATCCAAAGCCAAGTCCATTTTTATTTTGAACAAAAAATTGGTTTTTTAACAACATTTCAACGATTTCTCTCCTTTGGAAAATTTAGTCATAGTTGACTCAAGTCGTTGAATTATAAATTTAAGATCGCTATTTTCTTTCGTTAAATTTGAACAACGATTTATAGCGATTTTCCTCTTTTCAACATCAGTTTGTTTCAAAACCAAATTTTCATTTTCAAGTGCTTTTATTTTAGCATTAGACTTAGAAATTTCAATTTCAAATTGTTTTCTCTTTTCAAAATCAAGTTTTTCAGATTCTCTAAGCTTTTCAATTTCCTTTTCAAAATCACGATTTTTGATCTTTAAATTCACGTTTTCACTTTTAAGTAACTCAAAATCAGTTTTGAATTTCATAGGATCATTACTCAAAATTTGACATTTTTCGCATACTGAAAATGGTGAATTCTTAACTTTTCAAGTTTTCTTTCTAAGCTGTTATTTTCGTGAACTAGTTTTGATTTATCAGATTTCAATTTCTTAACTTTTAGTTCAAGAGAATCAACGGTTTTTGTGAGGTCGTGATACATTAATATTAATTCTTTATAGGTAAAATTCGATACCTCACTAGAATCTTCTTCACTACCTTCCGAATCAGATTGAGCCATAAGACACAAATTAGCTTCCTCTTCATCACTTTCAGAAACTTCTTCTCCTTCCTCGTCATCCCATGTAGCAGAAAAGCCTTCTTCTTTCTTCTGATCTTCTTCTTCTTTTCATTTTTAAGCTGTCGACAATTTGGTTTGATATGTCCGGGTTTCTTGCAGTTGTAGCAAAACACTTCATCGTCTGAACTTTCTGAACTTTCGGATTTGATAGTTTTCTTCTTTTATGGATTGTATTTTCCTTTGGCCCATTTTTTCAAAACCATGGCTAGCTCTTCAACGGGATCGTCATCATTACTTTCAACAGTATTATTTAGAGCGATCATCTTTTCCTTTGATTCAGAATCCTTTTGTTCTTCTCTTGCTTTTAACTCCATCTCGTAAGTAATCAGATTTCCGATCAACTCTTCCATGCTTACTTTATTCAGATCTTTTGATTCTTGTATCGTCGTCACCTTAGCTTCAAAATTCATTGGTAGCACTCTCAATATTTTTCTGATCAATTCCACTTCGGTATAGGTTTTGCCAAGAGCTTTTGCATTGTAGACTAGTGACGAGAAGCGTCCATACATCTCTTTTATATCTTCTTCTCTTTGCATAGAGAAATTTTCATATTCGTTGTTGAGTAAAGCGAGATGAGATTCCTTCACTTGAGATGTACCTTCGTGTGTGACCTCCAACGTATGCCATATTTCCTGCGCAGTCTCATAATGAGAAATTCGATTAAATTCAGTTTTATCAAGAGCACAGATTAAAGCATTCCTTGCTTTGGCATTAGTTGAAAATAATTTTTTATCTTTAGCATCCCATCTATCTTTTGATTTAGGAATTTCAACACCACTAACAATAATAGTGGGAGATCTATAACCCATTTCAATAATATCCCACACATCATAATAAACTAAACTCAAATAAATTTTCATCCTAGCTTTCCAATAGGCATAATCAGTTCCATTAAACATTGGTGGCCTAGCTATGGACTGACCCTCAGAAAAAGCGTTATTAGACAGATTCATGACTCTAGAGTTAAAATAAAGTAAAAAATACCTGCTCTTATACCACTTGTAGGATCTAAATTAACCCTAGAGGGGGGGGGGTGACTAGGGTTTATCGCAGATTTTCACAGATTAATTAAATAATCACAACATAGATAATAATCAGAATAAATGCGGAAAATAAATAACACACAGATATACCCAGCTTTGGTAAAACCCTGCCTACTGCTGCATTCCCCAAGGTTTCTACTAGGAGGCAAAACAACCTCTACGCTTACAATCCCCCGTAAACTCGCGACACTCGCTCCCAACTGTTCTTAACCCTACACTCAAAACCCTGCACTGGTTTCTATCCCTGAAACCAGATTTCCCGAATTACAAATCTCGTAATTCGTCTCCCTAGTTTTAGAGACAAACTAGAAAACTCTAGACTGATTACAAATTGAAACTAAAGACGGATAAAAAATATATTTAAAACTCTTTTAAAAAGACAAAACCCTAGTTTGAATTTATAAGCTCCTTTTTTCCCTTGTAAATCTTTGTCGGCCACTTTAAATGGTGCACCCTTCTTTATTTTGGACCGATCTTTTTGTCTCCTGGAAAACAAAAATATGGTGGCTCTAATTATTCTAGGGTTTCCTCTCAACTCCCTTAAATTGTGATGCTTGGTTGATGAAATTCGATTCTCTGTTGCTCGAGTGCTTTTCGCTTTAGTCTCTGGCGTCTATCGATTGATTTGGGAATTTGTTGACTTAGGTTTTCGATTCTTCTTGGATTAGAAGCCGCAACACTCTCTTGTGATACTCTCGAATTTCCAGTGTTGCTTATACATGTTGAAGCACTTCTATTTGATCCAAGCACTTTGTTGATAATCTGGTATGATTTTAGATTAGAATTTATGCTTTAATTTTGCTTGAACTTGGATAGGATTCTGCCGATGAGGATTGGTGTTTAAATAGGATTAAAAATCCGATATCTTCTCTGATTTCAATGCTGAGACCAGGTCTTGATATTAGCGTGAACTTTGGGCTTGAACTTTTCATATATTTTGGGGTTTTGGAAATTTCTAGCTTTGGAATAATCCCCTATTTTCTGGAACCTTAACCATCCATAAGTATGAACTGATGTTTTAAAAAAAACTGATGCTTAACACTTGATTTGCCATACTGATTTTTAACTTGAGTTGTTTGCATTGACTACTTGTTTAGATAAGATCAGATACTATCCTCGATTTGTGTTGAGCCGAAAAAATAAGAATCGATGCTATACTTGAGATTTTAAGAATAGATGCTACATATGATTTGCCTCGACCAAACTGTTTTCTCCATGGCTTGATCTGTGCATTGTTGAACGAATGGTGCACCTCTGTTTTCAAACTGGCTTGATCTGTGTTAAGCTTTTCCATTGTAATCTTTGCATTCGGCATGCTGTTTGATTTTCTTCTTTGATCTGAAGCCTATCCGTCTGAAATATGATACTTTCTATTGACTAGGTATGTTGTTATACACCACTTGTTCATCGCAGTTTGTACACTTAAAAAACGTATATTTCTTGAATTTGTCTTGAAACAGATGCTATACTTGAACATCTTTTGCATAGGTACTTGAATCCTTTTGCGTTGCATTGACCTTGCCATTGTAATTGGAACTGTTTTGCACTTTGAATAAGAACCGATATAATTCTTGATCATACCTTACCTGCTTTTGAACTGTTATACTCCTTGTATTTGTTATGTTGTGTGAACATGAGCATGTAACACTGTCTTGACCATTTTTGTCAATGCATGAATAGCCGCTAGTATCACACCATCCATGTAGTCATTGCTGATCTGCTGCATACTGAAATGCTCACTTGCTTGTAAACTTCTTTGACACACTTGAATATGTGTTTTGTGTTTGTCGTTTCACTCCTTATTGAACATGAGCTGCTGCCTATTAACTTAACTATTTTACTTTTAGTTGTTGAACCATTACCTGAAACTGAACTTGCATATATACATATATTTTGGTCTTGAACCCTGCATATAAAAATGTATCCCCTGAATCTGATTTTTCACCATTCATTGCTTGTGCTGTTTGATCTACATGCATAACCATGTATCATTAGTTTTGCTGACATGAAACTGTTACTTGTTCATGCTTTACTCATGCCATTCTATGTACACCATGTATGCTGAAACACTCGCATATGCCTGCCTTGTGTCAATTCGAACATATGCGTACTTCATCATGTCCTTTTGAGTTTTGTGAATGAGTGCATTTGCATTTGAGCTAAGAACAGACTTGTCTGGTTTGATCACTGCCTTGTACATGTATGAGCTGCACTCTCTTTATTCATATGATCTTCCATCCTTCATTTATGCATGGCTCAACCCTTGTGCCCGACCACATGCATCCTTATACTTGTTTGTTGTTTTGATATATATGCTGAGCTGCTTTGCCATGGCTCGACTCGACCATATTTTGGCTGCACCCTTTAACTTGACCTGAAGCATTTGACTTTTGTTGTGTTCATCATAACCATACTTGAAATTGCTTACTACGCATGCATAACATATTGTACACCATTTCGATGAATGTGTTGTCTTGTTGTTTTGCTCGATCATTCTGGCTTATTATTTTTATTTTCACTTTTGTCTCGACCACTTGCACACTGATTTGCACTGAGTTGAGATGGTCCTTGTGGCTAATCCTCAGTTGCACACTGGATTGGTGAGGCAGTGCACACGTGTATATATACACGTGTGTATATGAAGCTATCCAGGATAGATTTTTCTTGTCCCTGCATATCAGACCAAGTCTAGAAAAGTGATAAGAAACACATCGTAATTCTGAGGAAAATAGAATTTTAAAAATAAATTTTATTTGCTTTTTTTCAATTTTATTTTTGTTGCATTCTACTGTGTGTGTTCTTTTGTATGTGACAAGAATGAAGATGACTGGACTGGATTGGAGAGCAGTGAAGATAGAAGACTGAAGATGATGATGTTCATATGTGTCAGTATTTATGAGTGAACTGTATAGAAATGTAAACGACTGTTGAGTGAACTGTAGTGTATATGAAAGTGTAAGTGCTGTAGAGAGGAGCTGAGTATGAAATTGAATATATTGAAATGTATATCAGTGATGTATATACAAATAGTGGTGTTATAAATCTGTACTACTTGAATATTGAAATAAAATATTCTTATTTAAATAAAATACTGTGTCAATATTTAAATTTCTATACAGTTGTATTTTATTTTTTAATATAAATATTATACTCCTGTTTGTGATGTATAAATAGAACAGTACAGTAACAAACACATTTAAAATAATATTTATTTGGTTGTTATCATCAAACAAAAATCATAAAATTGTGTATACAACACTGTTATATACAACAGAACGGGTTTACTCCATTGGATTGCCAGTGTAAGAAATAAAGTAAATCGTTAAACAACACAATGCTTTTTGGAAAAATGAAACCATTATAAGACTTAAGTCCCATCACACAATGCAACGCAAACCGGAGGATAGAGTTTTACCTTATAATGGTCAAAAATTGCTTGATACGATAAAACGCATTTGATATTATTATTGTATATATGTTCCAAAAACATTTCAATCATAATGTGTCAATCATAGACGGCATAGCTACCATGTACTATGTCGCCATACTAGTTATACAATCAAAACCATATGGTGTCGTATTGGAAGTTGGATTTCTATCACGAACCAAGGCAAGGGATCGTCCTTACCGAATTCGAGACTCTCTAGCCCGAGCCTCAAGATACAGCCGCAACTGCACCTAGGAGCCATAGGGTTGGTCCCCAACTTAGGTGGTGGATTATATATAAATTCCTGAACAATACGTCTCCCCGCCCTTTGGGGCATAACATAGAGCCACTAGGGACTCAAACACCGAGGCGCCTTGCAATCCATCATCCACATAAGTAAAAATGTCTGGGCTTGTAAGACCCTAATGCCACTTCTAGCTAGAAAAAAACGCATGTCCTCCCTGGATCCTTCTTCCGTTTCTGGTTTATACCGGGGTGTGAGGCTCGTGAAGTATCACTACAAAAAGCTATGTTAAATAAAGTTGTGCTTTGATCATCAACCACAAGGCTCTGGTTTTCAACAAAAGCCTTGATCATTTGCATCTTAGCATCCCACATTGTCAATCCATACCATACCATTGATTTCTGCCAATATATAACCTCTAAGCTCGTGTGTCTCGGAGAAGGGTGTTAAGTAAGAGAATAAATTCTCCGCCACCAAACAGATATATATTTAGCAGAGATCAACGAATACAGCATAAAGGAATACAACGTTAGACATACCATCCATTTACAAGTCCGCTCTAGGTCTGAACGAAACCGAAGAAACCTTATTCCTCATCCCATATATCCAATACAGGAGAGAGGTTCTCGCATATCCATGATCTCCAAGTATGTCTGGACGATCACCACTTATTACCTTGTCTTGGGATGCCTCCCAATCAAGACATCGATAAACATCCAAATGATGTGAAGATCTCCGGTCTTCAACCACCATCTTCATCTTCGACTTTTAATCGTAATAGTAATTATTCAGAATGGGTTGAACCCAGTCATTCCGAATAACTTGTGTATTTTATAATCAATAATTAAGTGCCATAGAAACACATCATACGCCTCATTCCAATTCTGAATATTCTTTTAATTTAAATATTCACATTATTAGGGAATGGTTCCCATTAATTTTATCAAAGATAAATTCTTTAAATTTATTCTGAAATCTTCTTTTTAAAGATCCATTAAAACTCCTATTTGGTTTTAATATCAAAAATCATTACTTTATAATTACTCAACTTTAAGAAATTAATCTTGTCTTTAACTGGGTTAAAGAACCAATGTCATTTAAAACACAGTTCACGATAAACCCAAAATCATCTTCCATTAAATATGGAATTTTCACAGAAATCAAATCAATATATAATCGATATAAATTTCCGTATCAGACTAATAATATAAATGGAATAAGGCAAAGCCTTTTAAATTCCATATATAACAACGGTCATATTTTACAGAAGCTCATCTCGATTATTATTAAATTGAATTCCATTCAATTCCAATTTAATATATTAAATTGGAAAACTTTACTTTGGAAAATTTCCATTTAAATCTTAATAAAAGATCTATAAATTCCAAATTATATCTTCACAGTAAATTGGGGTAAAGAACGAATGTCGTTAAAAACACAGTTCACAATAAACCCAATTCACTTTTCATTTTATTTCAATTACTAAATATAATTGGAAACTCTAATAAACTTAAATAAAACATTTATTATTTTCGTACGGGGTTTAAGAACAATGTTATTTAAGACACCAACCCAAAAATCCAATTTATTATTTAATTCCAATTAAATATTAATTAATTGGAAAGCTTCATTAAATCTTAATTTAATGATTTATTCTTATTAATAACTTGTTCATTTTGATAAAAAAATATTATTATCTTTTCAAATATGGAATTTTTCATCCAAAATCTTTTCAAAACATTTATTATGATTTTACATAATTTTTCCATATTTTTAATAATTTTATTAAGGCCCGTACAGTCGGTTTCCATAAACGGTCATCGAACTGCATCCATAGCGACCTTTTTCAAATTGGATTGGGACGTAGCTCCAAATACAACAGTTAGATTTCAAAACTCTCATATTCATTATAAAGCTCTTTTCAATATGAACCCAACGGTTCCGGATTTAGGAGAATCCGACGGTCGGATCTCCAGTTACATCAATTTGAAGTTAATGGTCGAAATTCGCGAACGGTCGCTGCACGGCGCGTTCTATTCAGGCCATTAAATAAATAAATAAATATCATCAATTTCCCTTTTAAAACGTATTTATCAAATATTTATAAATTCATTTTAAATTGATTCCAACTTCATTTTCAATTTTAAATCAAAATTGAATATTCTATATTTTTATCATATTAAAATAATAATATTTCCAAAATATTAAATTTTGAAATCACTCTTTTCCGATATTTATTACAAAATGAATAAAATCGGCCGATAAACCCGTTCGGGTTAAAAATGGCGTTTCTATACTTAACCCGGCTTCACACTTTTATATTTTTGTGTCCATCCAAAAATGGACATAAAAATCATAATTTTATTCTTCCCTAAATTTATTTTAAAATATTCATTATTTTAAAATATTCTTTATTTTATAAGATTCTTCATTTCTGAATATTCTTTATTTTAAAATATTATGAATCGGAATGCAACTCAATCAATTTCGATATAATTTTAGTTATATGGACTTTCATACATCACATGTATTTAACAATAATGATAAATAATCATTCAACAATTCATTTACATCCAAAGTGAAGTTTTATAACTGTGTGAGCATTAAAATAAATAAATAACACTTATCATAGACTGTCAATCCATCGATTGACAGATAACTAAATATCGGGACTAGTGTATGTCAAATATCGTTCCAATACCCGTGTGGGGTTTTCAAACAACAACAGTTCATCTAAATGAATCATTGGTTAATGAATTTAACCAATTATAATTCTGCTAACATGTTGATGATAATGAACAAAACATGTTATTATATTTCTAACGTCAAATAAAAATGTATTTTATTCGCATAATTTCTCTACATGTTTCTAATGTCAAATAAATATGTATTTTTTTTTGCATACATGTTGTATTCTTCTAATGACAAAAATAAAAAGACAATTTTGTCTACACACATGTTTTCAAATTCAAGTGACAAAATAAAAAGATAACTTTGTCAACATACATATGTTCTAGTTCTAATGACAGTATAAAAGGATAATTTATTTACATAACATGTTTTAATGTCCTAATGACAATATAAAAAGATAATTTATTTATGTAACATGTTTAACGTTTCCTAGTGACAAATAAATGAAAGTTTTTATTTGACAGCGATTCTATTATTAAATATGACAAATAAAAGGATATTTTATTTGTATAAAATTTCATTATTTAACATGACAAATAAAAATGAATGTTTTTATTTGTTTACAATTCTAGTTTTTTTTTAACATAACAAATAAAAAATGATATTTTTATTTTAACATGACATTTTCATCTAACATGACATGATTCCAAATAAATAACATTTTTATCTAACATGACATGATTCTAAATAAATGACATTTTTTTTCTAATTTACATTTTCTAACAAAAATGATATTTTTAATCTAACATGACATTTCTAATAAAAATGATATTTTTATCTAACATGACATTTCTAATAAAAAGAATATTTTTATCTAACAAGACATTTCTAATAAAAATGATATTTTTATCTAACGTGACAATTCTAATAAAAATGATATTTTTATCTAACATGACATTTCTAATAAAAATGATATTTTTATCTAACATGACATTTCTAATAAAAATGATATTTTTATCTAGCAGGACATTTCTAATAAAAATGATATTTTTATCTAACTTGGCATTTCTAATTAAAATGATATTTTTATCTAAATGACATTTTCATTTTAACAAAATTAATATTTTTGCTTTAACACAAATCTATTTAACAAAAATGTTATTTTTATTTTAACATAAATTTCCTTAACAAAAATGTTATTTTGTGTTTTGACACAAATCTATTTGACAAAACTTTTATTTTTTTGACACAAATCTATTAACAAAAATGTAATTTTTGTTTCAACTCAATTCTAATTACCAAAAATGTAATTCTTATTCTAACTCAATTCTGATTAACAAAAATGTAATTCTTGTTCTATCATTATATTTTGACAAAAATACCAATTTTGTCCCAACTATTACATTTTGACAAAAATGACAAATTTTGTTTCAACCATTATATTCAACAAAAATTAACATTTTTGTTTCAACAATTATATTTAACAAAAATGAATATTTTTATCTCAACAAAAATGAATATTTTTGTTTCAACTATCATATTCAACAAAAATTGGATAAAAATAATTCTTGATTTTGTTGAAAATTCTAATTCAACAAAAAGAATATTTTTATGTTGAAAATTCTATCTAACGTAACATTTTCTAACAAAAATGATATTTTTAATTAACATAACATTCTCTATGTTACTAAGGACAAATAAAAAGAATGTTTTATTTTCATAACATTTTCTATGCTCTTTAATGACAAATAAAAAGGGATATTTTATTTGCATATATTTCTTTTTATATGACAATTCTAGTTCAACATAAAAATGATATTTTTATGTGACAATTCTAGTTCAACAAAAAAATGATATGTTCATGTGACAATTCTAATTCACATAAAATTGATATTTTTATATGACAATTCTAATTCACATAAAAATGATATGTTTATGTGAACAATTCTAATTCACATAATGATATGTTTATGTGATAATTCTAATTCACATAAAAAGGATATTTTTTTATTTTACCGATTGTAATACAACAAAATTATTCCATCAAATCAACAGCTCAATAAACAACATCAAACAATTTAAATCAAATCACGTATAACATCAATAACAATTATTTAATTTTAACTATTAAAAAGGAAATCTCACCTTGATTGGTTTGGAAATCGCTAAATAATCAATTATTTAAATAAAATTAATCATGTGTTTAATTTTATCAAGAATTCCAACAGCTCCAGTTTCCATCCCAGTTTGTTTCATTACGTAGAGTTTTTTGCTGTGATTCCAACGAGCCCTGGTTTGCCATTTTCTGTGTTTGTTTGAATAGGTTACAAGGATTTAAACTTTTAACAATTTAATTACATAATTAAATGAATTAAATAAAAATTAAACCCTTAATTACTTTCAAAGGAATCAGGGCCGTCGGTTTTGTTTCTCTTCCACAACGTGTTTCTGTTGTTTTCAAACTTATGCTCACCACTAGGGTTTTAAAACCACCCCTCCCCCCCTCTGATGATCAGAAGCCTATCGGAGGACGCTGCTCCGACCGCCATCGTCGATGCTCCCCGCGCCCTCAATCAGGAGCAAATCGAAGCTCCCTTGTATCATGAAAAATGTCTCGACGGTCGCGACTTCAGGGTGCTGCAGCGGCCACCACGATGATCGGAACTCGATCATAGCCGCATCCATTCGAAGAGCACACAAAACTCTTCAACTTCTCTTTTGATTTCATGATTTTATCTTGTGTAATTTGGATGTAATTAGTGATTAAAATTTGGACATTTCGGGCCATTGAAACTTGAAGGTGGCGGCTGGTATAGAGAAATTAGGGTTAGGGCTATATTGGTTAGGGTATTATAGAAAATATATTTTAATATTATTTTAATATTTAATTCCAATTTTTATTTGTTTATCACTATTAACTCCAAATCCAACCTATGGACTGTCGCCCCTAGCTAAATGCCCTCATTCCGGACATAATGGAATATGTTTCGTAACCCAATTCGGCTATTACGATCATTTTTATCGAAATTAAAATATAAATCAATATATATTGAATTTTAAACGTACATTTTAATTTACCGGGGCTACGTACGGACTCCAAAAATTCCCAAAAAATGAATTTAGCTATGTTTTGACAATACGGTCCTAATAAAATTTATTTTGTCGAATTTTGAGACCGTTTGAAAATGATCATTTTCTGGTTGACCCAATTTGACTGAAATTGACAAAACACGTTTATATTTACTACGCTCACATATTAATTCCAAAAATTATGAAATTTGGAATCTTGCAATAAATTGATATTCCAGATCCAACCAAAGTCGTTTCATCGGAAACGGAAGTAGTTTGCAAAATGTTTATTTATACGGGCTATATATTATATTAAATTCCATAGCGACTATTCTGAATATTCAACTGGCCATAACTTTTTATTCCTGCTATGAAATTTCAATTTTTCATATTCGTTGGAAAGATATTATTAAACAGATTCTAATATTTTTGGTTTCACTAAAACCTGATTTATTTTGTATTCTGTACATTTGGTTAAAGTTCAAATTCAAATTTTCAAACTACCGTGCTATTTCTAACTCCTTTTATAATTATAATAAATATATTAGTTCGAACTTTGATTTAAATAAATTTTTAATTGTTATTATTTAAAATAAATCATTTGAAATGTTCAAAATCCATTAAAGTTTCCAAAATAAAAAATTTAAATTGGTTAGAAAATTCCGGGTTGTTAAAATCTCCCCCACTTAAAATCTTTTCGTCCTCGAAAAGGAACGGAGCTGAAAGTTGTTTAACTAACTAACTCAACTTTCATTCTTTTATTGGTTTCAATAATTTTATTAGTTGAACTAATAATCACACAACACAATCATCAATCAATTAGTTGATTAGCTTTTCAAATATATATATAACTTATATATATATTAAAAATCATATTTTCTAAGATCAAATTATATATATATAATCATAAATATGTTAATTATAAACTTGTCACTCTCAACTCATTCTAGGGAATTTCTGTAACAACCCAGAAAATCAGAACCAATTTAGAAATTTTATTTTGGCGATTTTAATGGATTTTGAATATTTAAAATGATTTATTTTAAATAATAACGACGGAAAATTTATTTTCGACAAGTTAGAACGTATAAATTTATTTTAATTATATAACGAGCCTGAAATGGCGCGGCAATTTGAAAATTCGATTTCAAATTTCAATTGAATATATAGAATTCAATATAAGTCAGATTGGATGAAACAAGAAATATTTGAATCTGATTAGTATATCTTTCTAACGAGTGTAAGAAACTAATATTTCGTTTTATAAGTTGAAAGATATGTCCAGTTTAAAATTCAGAAAAGCCGCTTTGGAATTTATATATTTTTTAATATACAAAGGCCGTAAAGATAGTCATTTTGCAAACGACCTCCGTTTTCGACGAAACCACTTTTATTGGAACCAGAATGTCAAGTTATTACTAGATTCCAATTTCCATAATTTTTGAAATCAATATGTGAGCATGGCAAAAGAAAACATGTTTGGTAATTTCAGTTTGAATTTAATCGACTAGAAAATGTCCATTTTTCAAACGGTCTTCAAATTTGACGAAATTAGTTTTGTTAGGACTGTATCGTCAAAACATAGCTAGATTTATTTTTCGGGAATTTTTGAAGTCAGTATGTGACCCCGGTAAATTAAAATGTATGTTTAAATTGAATATATAATGATTTATATTTTAATTTAAAGAAAAACTTATCGAAATATTAAAATTGGCTTAAGAAACATATTCCATTGTGTCCGAGATCGGGGTATTTAGCTAGGGGCGACATTCATTTTGTTTGATATGGAGCTCGTATGGATAAACATGCATTTTTGAAACTAAAGTAATTAAATAATAATATAATTAATTATAAAATCCCCCCTGGCCAATCAGATTCCATGAACCCTAACCCTAAATTGCGTAGTCACCAAGAAATAAAGGCCCCAAACCATTCGAAATTTAACCCTTAAAATTCTCCTTATCCCCACAGTGATTTGAGATGATTTCTGAACGAAAAACGAAGAGCAAAGAGTGCTCTTTACATCCATACCAAGTTGGTCAAATATGGTTAAGAATTAGGGTCGATTTTTGAGTGCAAACGACCGCCGTTCATGGCGGGTTTGGGGGCGCAGTGAGCCGCCGGAGGTGGCATCGCTCATGGTGGAGGGGTGGTTCGCGAAGGCGCATAGCTTGGTGTGGTCGATGGTGTAACACCCCACCTCTGTTAAGGTCACTCACAAAGGGAATGCCTTAACTTTGGTGGAGCATTTTAGTAAACAGAACAGAAACTTACAAGACAGATAAAACAGTACTTGAAAATTTTTAACTTTATTACAGCGGAAACAGAAATTTTGATACCAGAAAGCGTGCCCGGACCCTACTTACTGTTGGGTCAAAGTTTTGATACCAGAAAGGGTTACTGACTAATATGGTTCCCAAACAACAGATGACACAAGTAATTCCCCTCCTAACCTTGTGTCCCCAAACTAACAGATTTCAGATATATTTGTTTACAAGTTCAGACATACAGAATTCAGATTTACTAGTTCACAAATTGAGTTAACAAGTTTTCAGACTAACGGATCAAATGTACAGATTTTTCAGATTTGTCTAACTTTGTATTGGGCCTACTGATTCATGGACGGGTTTTACTACATCTATTAATCCCTTTGGTTTAACCCTATTTTCCCCAATATGTTTTAGACGTCATTCTTATCTTAGATTTGCATTAATTAATTATTAATGCACAGACCTCTCACATTAGGTCGGTAGCTTGTGGCCGCTGGATATGCCGGGCGGTTCCGGGCAGACTTCTGCCACAAGCCAGACCTAACCTCGTGTCTTACGCATGTTATGACTAACTTCTCACATTAGAACCTATTGTTTGCGGCCACTGGATGTGCCGGGCGGTTCCGGGCAGATTTACGTCGCAAACTCATTCTAACCTCGAGTTAGCCATATTCATCTTTGCGGCCAATTAATTAATTATTTACCGTTTATGCGCACACCCAATATATATGCCAATTCAGATTATATCAATAACAGAATGATCACATCAACTCAACTGATATAGCAGATAACAGATTTTAGCAGATTGGGTGACTTAACAGATTTAACCGATTTAGCACTTAGCAGATTTTGGCATACAACAGATTAGGCATCTCAACAGACAAATTTAACAGATTTGGCATTTCAATCTAATTAGCAGTCTAGGCAATATAACAAAACTAGCAGTTTAGGCAACTTAGCAAATTAGCAGATTTAGCAAACCTAATAATTCTAAAGGTTCTATTTACATGCCTTGCCTAGTCATAAATTAGGCCTAAATACATATGCATACATAATTTTTCATGATTCACAACATATATTTCATGTTTGCTTAAGCGCAGAATATGGACATAATTTGCCATATAACATATGTTCCAATATAGATTATACCAAATATAACCATTAATTTCAATGCATGCCATATATCCAAAAATCCCTAATTAGGTGTAATTACAATAATAGATATCCTAATTAATGTAAATCTTAAGTTTCCATATCTTCCTTCTTTACATGTCATGAATTATTATGCAAACTATCCCCAATAATATAAATCTTTAAACCATATCTTCTAAAAATCAGATCTTGCCTTTTTATATGCATTTTGTCCAAAGTCTCAAATCATATGTAATCTTTACAGTGGTTCCTCTTCTTCTTTTATCACAAAATATGCATAGGTCTAAAACTAGTTTATAACATATGCTATTTTTTTCTAATTAATTACAGGTCTAAATTACAACATAACTAAGCATACAACATGCATAAATTATATGTTCATAGTCAAATTTATGCATCCAATCCCAAGTCATATGTCCAATATATTTTATGCCTCAGACCTAAAGTCATACATTCAATTTGGTTTTGTCAAATTTCTCATCATTCATCCCAAAACTTGCGTTCATACGTTCATCTCTTATGAGATTAGGCACAGGCTCGTGGTAGCCTGGCTATAGAAACAGAAAAGAAGAAAGGAATATAGAACAGTCACAGAAAACAGATCTAACAGAAGAGAATACAACCTCAAACTCAAATTTAAATGCATATCAAAATTATAATTAACGTTTGTAGCGGAGAATAACTGTACTTGCCTTGGTTGGATTCTAAAAGAAAAAGGTGTTGTAGCTATTCTCTTTTAATCCTAATCAGAATTGGAGGAAGAAGAAGCACAAGTCCTAGCTTAGGTTTCAGCAGAGTAGAGACGCCATTGATTTATTTTTTTAGAGAGGAAGAGAGCAATGGAGGCTAGAGAATTGTATATGAGATTTAGGTTTAGGTTAGGGATGTATATATAGGTGTAGGAAGTTATTTAGGACCATTAGATTAACCCTGAATCATGAGAACCATTTAAATGCAAAATCTGCATTTGAGCGAATCGGCCCACGGGATGACAGCTAAACACCCTGGATTAACCCCTAGTCGACCCAGCGAGGCTCGGGTCGACCTCAAAAATGGGCCGGTTCGGTTATTCCCCGTCCCAATTCGCTGTTTTGAACCTTTTTTGCAAGTTTATTTATTTAATTTTTATATATATCTATATATATTTCTTTCATATGCATATAAACTTCAAGGCTTAATAACTTCTTCATAATTAACCATTTATTTTTAATATTCTCAGAAAATACGGGGTGTTACATTCTCCCCTCCTTAAAGGATTTCGTCCCCGAAATCTTCAAGTTAAGAAGAATGTATATCCTAATCATCCAAACAACCATCTACTCAACCATCAAACACAGGCATCCATTGTCCTTATAGACTTCTAATGCTTCCATGTTTAAATGCACAGTGTGTGTATATGTCCCTATCTAATGCAAAATCAGGCGGTCCACTGATTCAGTTGACCTCCTTAATGCGAATTATGCCAGTGCCATGAGTCCAACATGTATGCAATTTTCCTACTTGATACATGTCATTTCTATATGAGTGCACAATCATTCACTCAAATGCAACATCCATGTGCTGAATCAACCATTTTGCATCCACAAGAATTGAAAAATGCTCACCCATCCATATGCAGTATGAGAGTGTTTTCGAGCCGATCTAGTGCCTAGTGTGTGTATATGCATCCACGGGCAACCACTAGCAACCACTTGCATCCACTTGCAACCATCAAACATAACATGTCTCAAACACATGTTTACACCCATTAGTTTATACCTAAAGTTCGAATATTCGATCGATAGGATACAGTCGAATGATGGAAGCGAGTACAGATAGAACGAAAATTTGGTTCCCATTAGACATGGGTCCTAAGTTTCGGCCCAAAAGACCGAAACCAACATCAAATTGACACCCAGAGGATTACCTTCTTTAGACAATGTCAAAACTGGAAATCCTATCAAAATTATTTAGATATTTACAGACTACTGGTACAGATCAGGTTCCCTAATGATTCTTAGGAAGCTAAGCATGATAAAATCATACCCCACGAAAACTCAGAATGTTTGCGTCATACTTGACTCCTAACACAGATATCTCTCAAACCCCAATCTCAAACAGATGATCCACAACCCTTATGGGTCTGAGTCTACTGCGGAATTCAGAAATAATACTGGTATTAAAGTGCAGAGTACCGATTACAAAACCAAAATACCAGAATCAGAAAAAAAGTCTTAACTCCATAATCAGATAAAGAAATTAAACCTACTATAGAAATATTTCCCTATTCCTATCCTAGCCCCTAGCTTCAAGAGTGTTCGCCTGCCCTCCTTGTCCTCGTCTCTTCGGGCAGTCCCTAGTGAAGTGCCCCATCTCCCCACAGTTGAAGCAAGCGCCCTTCCTTTTTCTGCAATCCTTGTTCAGATGAGTTGAGCTTCCATAAGTAAAACACTTTCCTCCTCCTTATCTTCAAACTTTCCTTCCTTCTTTTGTGTTTCCCTTTTGCCTCCATTGTGAACTAAGTCTATATGAGTTTCTCACCTTTTGGGTTGGGCTCCTTAGCCAAACCTCATCATTCTCATCTTTACTATCTTTGTGTAACATGTTGACCAATCCCTCGAAAGCTGCCTCCATCGCCCGGAAAAATCCTTCAAAGCTCTAAAGAAAACTAGCCGCAGGTGAAACTACTACAGTTATCGATGGAAGTCGGGTGCTACTTTGCCCTTCGATGAGGTTACCTCCTAGAAAACCGGGAGCCCGAGAGACTCAAGAAAGAAGGAAACAAGGATTCAAGCAGAGGATCAAAAGATAGATATATGGCTTAGGGGACTATGTTTTTCAAAATAAGCTTTACTTTTGAAAATACTTCCTTTTCAAAACCTTTTTGAAAATAGTTTTCAAAAAATTCTTTATCAAATTCGGTAACCTTCAGCTCTGATACCAAGTGTAACACCCCACCTCTGTTAAGGTCACTCACAAAGGGAATGCCTTAACTTTGGTGGAGCATTTTAGTAAACAGAACAGAAACTTACAAGACAGATAAAACAGTACTTGAAAATTTTTAACTTTATTACAGCGGAAACAGAAATTTATATGGTTACATCCTTTCAATTTCTGAATTCAAGTACAAAATATCAGTGCTGTACAAAAGCCTTCAAAATGCATAGTTTAAAATCATAATCCCTATGGAACGGAAGCTACACAGAGCCAAGCCATACTTTAAGCACTTCAAGCAAAGAGAGATCCGGATCAAGCTAAAGTATTTCCCTCCTTGGATAACTTGGGGGGGGGGGAACAGAAGAAAAGAGGCGAAAACAACAAGGGTCAGACAAAAAGTCTGGCCAGTCCAGTGACTTTCAGCATATGAACAGATAATAATAATATGATATGAACCTAAAACTGGATGTGAGATAACTATAACAGGTGTAGCAGATATAACAGAAAGACAAAATAATATAAACTATTGTTTTACACTTCTCTGCACTAATACTAGTATAGCAAAATTAGGTGTCACCCTAATGTCTAAATTGAAGCAGGAACGGGTACAGAATACTTTAACAGAAACAGAATGCTAATAATGGGCCTTTACTACCCGATCAGAAACAGATAGAAGAAGAAACATATTTATCCCTATGGAAACAGAATGTGGAATTAGGTGTACACTAGTAATGGGCCTTTACCACCCGAACAGACGGTACCACACAGAAACAGACAGGCGTTACCACCCAACAGAAACAGACGGTACCAACAGAAACAGACAGAACTAAGCGTACCCTAAAACCCTACCCTAAATGATCGGCTCCCTAATACATAAATATCCTGTGTCGGCCCCACATTAGGGCGTATCACTCCCTAAAGTGACAACCAATTGGCACAGACCTATTTACAGATGTCACGGCGTCTTACATCCTCAGAGGCAGACCGGGATCCATGCACGCACATGACCCGGTTGGAACGCACCATCAACACCCCTCGCCATTATCAGAATGAACCTCTTATAATTAGTTCAGTAAGCGTGCCCGGACCCTACTTACTGTTGGGTCAAAGTTTTGATACTAGAAAGGGTTACTGACTAATATGGGTCCCAAACAACAGATGACACAAGTAATTCCCCTCCTAACCTTGTGTCCCCAAACTAACAGATTTCAGATTTATTTGTTTACAAGTTCAGACATACAGAATTCAGATTTACTAGTTCACAAATTGAGTTAAAAAGTTTTCAGACTAATGGATCAGATGTACATATTTTTCAGATTTGTCTAACTTTGTATTGGGCCTACTGATTCATGGACGGGTTTTACTACATCTATTAATCCCTTTGGTTTAACCCTATTTTCCCCAATACGTTTTAGACGTCATTCTTATCTTAGATTTTCATTAATTAATTATTAATGCACAGACCTCTCACATTAGGTCGGTAGCTTGTGGCCGCTGGATATGCCGGGCGGTTCCGGGCAGACTTCTGCCACAAGCCAGACCTAACCTCGTGTCTTACGCATGTTATGACTAACTTCTCACATTAAAACCTATTGTTTGCGGCCACTGGATGTGCCGGGCGGTTCCGGGCAGATTTACGTCGCAAACTCATTCTAACCTCGAGTTAGCCATATTCATCTTTGCGGCCAATTAATTAATTATTTACCGTTTATGCGCACACCCAATATATATGCCAATTCAGATTATATCAATAACATAATGATCACATCAACTCAACTGATATAGCAGATAACAGATTTTAGCAGATTGGGTGACTTAACAGATTTAACCGATTTAGCACTTAGCAGATTTTGGCATACAACAGATTAGGCATCTCAACAGACAAATTTAACAGATTTGGCATTTCAATCTAATTAGCAGTCTAGGCAATATAACAAAACTAGCAGTTTAGGCAACTTAGCAAATTAGCAGATTTAGCAAACCTAATAATTCTAAAGGTTCTATTTACATGCCTTGCCTAGTCATAAATTAGGCCTAAATTCATATGCCTACATAATTTTTCATGATTCACAACATATATTCCATGTTTGCTTAAGCGCAGAATATGGACATAATTTGCCATATAACATATGTTCCAATATAGATTATACCAAATATAACCATTAATTTCAGTGCATGCCATATATCCAAAAATCCCTAATTAGGTGTAATTACAATAATAGATATCCTAATTAATGTAAATCTTAAGTTTCCATATCTTCCTTCTTTTCATGTCATGAATTATTATGCAAACTATCCCCAATAATATAAATCTTTAAATCATATCTTCTAAAAATCAGATCTTGCCTTTTTATATGCATTTTGTCCAAAGTCTCAAATCATATGTAATCTTTACAGTGGTTCCTCTTCTTCTTTTATCACAAAATATGCATAGGTCTAAAACTAGTTTATAACATATGCTATTTTTTTCTAATTAATTACAGGTCTAAATTACAACATAACTATGCATACAACATGCATAAATTATATGTTCATAGTCAAATTTATGCATCCAATCCCAAGTCATATGTCCAATATATTTTATGCCTCAGACCTAAAGTCATACATTCAATTTGGTTTTGTCAAATTTCTCATCATTCATCCCAAAACTTGCGTTCATACGTTCATCTCTTATGAGATTAGGCACAGGCTCGTGGTAGCCTGGCTATAGAAACAGAAAAGAAGAAAGGAATATAGAACAGTCACAGAAAACAGATCTAACAGAAGAGAATACAACCTCAAACTCAGATTTAAATGCATATCAAAATTATAATTAACGTTTGTAGCGGAGAATAACTGTACTTGCCTTGGTTGGATTCTAAAAGAAAAAGGTGTTGTAGCTATTCTCTTTTAATCCTAATCAGAATTGGAGGAAGAAGAAGCACAAGTCCTAGCTTAGGTTTCAGCAGAGTAGAGACGCCATTGATTTATTTTTTTAGAGAGGAAGAGAGCAATGGAGGCTAGAGAATTGTATATGAGATTTAGGTTTAGGTTAGGGATGTATATATAGGTGTAGGAAGTTATTTAGGACCATTAGATTAACCCTGAATCATGAGAACCATTCAAATGCAAAATCTGCATTTGAGCGAATCGGCCCACGGGATGACAGCTAAACACCCTGGATTAACCCCTAGTCGACCCAGCGAGGCTCGGGTCGACCTCAAAAATGGGCCGGTTCGGTTATTCCCCGTCCCAATTCGCTGTTTTGAACCTTTTTTGCAAGTTTATTTATTTAATTTTTATATATATCTATATATATTTCTCTCATATGCATATAAACTTCAAGGCTTAATAACTTCTTCATAATTAACCATTTATTTTTAATATTCTCAGAAAATACGGGGTGTTACATTCTCCCCTCCTTAAAGGATTTCGTCCCCGAAATCTTCAAGTTAAGAAGAATGTATATCCTAATCATCCAAACAACCATCTACTCAACCATCAAACACAGGCATCCATTGTCCTTATAGACTTCTAATGCTTCCATGTTTAAATGCACAGTGTGTGTATATGTCCCTATCTAATGCAAAATCAGGCGGTCCACTGATTCAGTTGACCTCCTTAATGCGAATTATGCCAGTGCCATGAGTCCAACATGTATGCAATTTTCCTACTTGATACATGTCATTTCTATATGAGTGCACAATCATTCACTCAAATGCAACATCCATGTGCTGAATCAACCATTTTGCATCCACAAGAATTGAAAAATGCTCACCCATCCATATGCAGTATGAGAGTGTTTTCGAGCCGATCTAGTGCCTAGTGTGTGTATATGCATCCACGGGCAACCACTAGCAACCACTTGCATCCACTTGCAACCATCAAACATAACATGTCTCAAACACATGTTTACACCCATTAGTTTATACCTAAAGTTCGAATATTCGATCGATAGGATACAGTCGAATGATGGAAGCGAGTACAAATAGAACGAAAATTTGGTTCCCATTAGACATGGGTCCTAAGTTTCGGCCCAAAAGACCGAAACCAACATCAAATTGACACCCAGAGGATTACCTTCTTTAGACAATGTCAAAACTGGAAATCCTATCAAAATTATTTAGATATTTACAGACTACTGGTACAGATCAGGTTCCCTAATGATTCTTAGGAAGCTAAGCATGATAAAATCATACCCCACGAAAACTCAGAATGTTTGCGTCATACTTGACTCCTAACACAGATATCTCTCAAACCCCAATCTCAAACAGATGATCCACAACCCTTATGGGTCTGAGTCTACTGCGGAATTCAGAAATAATACTGGTATTAAAGTGCAGAGTACCGATTACAAAACCAAAATACCAGAATCAGAAAAAAAGTCTTAACTCCATAATCAGATAAAGAAATTAAACCTACTATAGAAATATTTCCCTATTCCTATCCTAGCCCCTAGCTTCAAGAGTGTTCGCCTGCCCTCCTTGTCCTCGTCTCTTCGGGCAGTCCCTAGTGAAGTGCCCCATCTCCCCACAGTTGAAGCAAGCGCCCTTCCTTTTTCTGCAATCCTTGTTCAGATGAGTTGAGCTTCCATAAGTAAAACACTTTCCTCCTCCTTATCTTCAAACTTTCCTTCCTTCTTTTGTGTTTCCCTTTTGCCTCCATTGTAAACTAAGTCTATATGAGTTTCTCACCTTTTGGGTTGGGCTCCTTAGCCAAACCTCATCATTCTCATCTTTACTATCTTTGTGTAACATGTTGACCAATCCCTCGAAACCTGCCTCCATTGCCCGGAAAAATCCTTCAAAGCTCTAAAGAAAACTAGCCGCAGGTGAAACTACTACAGTTATCGATGGAAGTCGGGTGCTACTTTGCCCTTCGATGAGGTTACCTCCCAGAAAACCGGGAGCCCGAGAGACTCAAGAAAGAAGGAAACAAGGATTCAAGCAGAGGATCAAAAGATAGATATATGGCTTAGGGGACTATGTTTTTCAAAATAAGCTTTACTTTTGAAAATACTTCCTTTTCAAAACCTTTTTGAAAATAGTTTTCAAAAAATTCTTTATCAAATTCGGTAACCTTCAGCTCTGATACCAAGTGTAACACCCCACCTCTGTTAAGGTCACTCACAAAGGGAATGCCTTAACTTTGGTGGAGCATTTTAGTAAACAGAACAGAAACTTACAAGACAGATAAAACAGTACTTGAAAATTTTTAACTTTATTACAGCGGAAACAGAAATTTATATGGTTACATCCTTTCAATTTCTGAATTCAAGTACAAAATATCAGTGCTGTACAAAAGCCTTCAAAATGCATAGTTTAAAATCATAATCCCTATGGAACGGAAGCTACACAGAGCCAAGCCATACTTTAAGCACTTCAAGCAAAGAGAGATCCGGATCAAGCTAAAGTATTTCCCTCCTTGGATAACCTGGGGGGGGGACGGAAGAAAAGAGGCGAAAACAACAAGGGTCAGACAAAAAGTCTGGCCAGTCCAGTGACTTTCAGCATATGAACAGATAATAATAATATGATATGAACCTAAAACTGGATGTGAGATAACTATAACAGGTGTAGCAGATATAACAGAAAGACAAAATAATATAAACTATTGTTTTACACTTCTCTGCACTAATACTAGTATAGCAAAATTAGGTGTCACCCTAATGTCTAAATTGAAGCAGGAACGGGTACAGAATACTTTAACAGAAACAGAATGCTAATAATGGGCCTTTACTACCCGATCAGAAACAGACAGAAGAAGAAACATATTTATCCCTATGGAAACAGAATGTGGAATTAGGTGTACACTAGTAATGGGCCTTTACCACCCGAACAGACGGTACCACACAGAAACAGACAGGCGTTACCACCCAACAGAAACAGACGGTACCAACAGAAACAGACAGAACTAAGCGTACCCTAAAACCCTACCCTAAATGATCGGCTCCCTAATACATAAATATCCTGTGTCGGCCCCACAGTAGGGCGTATCACTCCCTAAAGTGACAACCAATTGGCACAGACCTATTTACAGATGTCACAGCGTCTTACATCCTCAGAGGCAGACCGGGATCCATGCACGCACATGACCCGGTTGGAACGCACCATCAACACCCCTCGCCATTATCAGAATGAACCTCTTATAATTAGTTCAGTAAGCGTGCCCGGACCCTACTTACTGTTGGGTCAAAGTTTTGATACTAGAAAGGGTTACTGACTAATATGGGTCCCAAACAACAGATGACACAAGTAATTCCCCTCCTAACCTTGTGTCCCCAAACTAACAGATTTCAGATTTATTTGTTTACAAGTTCAGACATACAGAATTCAGATTTACTAGTTCACAAATTGAGTTAAAAAGTTTTCAGACTAATGGATCAGATGTACATATTTTTCAGATTTGTCTAACTTTGTATTGGGCCTACTGATTCATGGACGGGTTTTACTACATCTATTAATCCCTTTGGTTTAACCCTATTTTCCCCAATACGTTTTAGACGTCATTCTTATCTTAGATTTGCATTAATTAGGTGTAATTACAATAATAGATATCCTAATTAATGTAAATCTTAAGTTTCCATATCTTCCTTCTTTACATGTCATGAATTATTATGCAAACTATCCCCAATAATATAAATCTTTAAACCATATCTTCTAAAAATCAGATCTTGCCTTTTTATATGCATTTTGTCCAAAGTCTCAAATCATATGTAATCTTTACAGTGGTTCCTCTTCTTCTTTTATCACAAAATATGCATAGGTCTAAAACTAGTTTATAACATATGCTATTTTTTTCTAATTAATTACAGGTCTAAATTACAACATAACTATGCATACAACATGCATAAATTATATGTTCATAGTCAAATTTATGCATCCAATCCCAAGTCATATGTCCAATATATTTTATGCCTCAGACCTAAAGTCATACATTCAATTTGGTTTTGTCAAATTTCTCATCATTCATCCCAAAACTTGCGTTCATACGTTCATCTCTTATGAGATTAGGCACAGGCTCGTGGTAGCCTGGCTATAGAAACAGAAAAGAAGAAAGGAATATAGAACAATCACAGAAAACAGATCTAACAGAAGAGAATACAACCTCAAACTCAAATTTAAATGCATATCAAAATTATAATTAACGTTTGTAGCGGAGAATAACTGTACTTGCCTTGGTTGGATTCTAAAAGAAAAAGGTGTTGTAGCTATTCTCTTTTAATCCTAATCAGAATTGGAGGAAGAAGAAGCACAAGTCCTAGCTTAGGTTTCAGCAGAGTAGAGACGCCATTGATTTATTTTTTTAGAGAGGAAGAGAGCAATGGAGGCTAGAGAATTGTATATGAGATTTAGGTTTAGGTTAGGGATGTATATATAGGTGTAGGAAGTTATTTAGGACCATTAGATTAACCCTGAATCATGAGAACCATTTAAATGCAAAATCTGCATTTGAGCGAATCGGCCCACGGGATGACAGCTAAACACCCTGGATTAACCCCTAGTCGACCCAGCGAGGCTCGGGTCGACCTCAAAAATGGGCCGGTTCGGTTATTCCCCGTCCCAATTCGCTGTTTTGAACCTTTTTTGCAAGTTTATTTATTTAATTTTTATATATATCTATATATATTTCTTTCATATGCATATAAACTTCAAGGCTTAATAACTTCTTCATAATTAACCATTTATTTTTAATATTCTCAGAAAATACGGGGTGTTACATTCTCCCCTCCTTAAAGGATTTCGTCCCCGAAATCTTCAAGTTAAGAAGAATGTATATCCTAATCATCCAAACAACCATCTACTCAACCATCAAACACAGGCATCCATTGTCCTTATAGACTTCTAATGCTTCCATGTTTAAATGCACAGTGTGTGTATATGTCCCTATCTAATGCAAAATCAGGCGGTCCACTGATTCAGTTGACCTCCTTAATGCGAATTATGCCAGTGCCATGAGTCCAACATGTATGCAATTTTCCTACTTGATACATGTCATTTCTATATGAGTGCACAATCATTCACTCAAATGCAACATCCATGTGCTGAATCAACCATTTTGCATCCACAAGAATTGAAAAATGCTCACCCATCCATATGCAGTATGAGAGTGTTTTCGAGCCGATCTAGTGCCTAGTGTGTGTATATGCATCCACGGGCAACCACTAGCAACCACTTGCATCCACTTGCAACCATCAAACATAACATGTCTCAAACACATGTTTACACCCATTAGTTTATACCTAAAGTTCGAATATTCGATCGATAGGATACAGTCGAATGATGGAAGCGAGTACAGATAGAACGAAAATTTGGTTCCCATTAGACATGGGTCCTAAGTTTCGGCCCAAAAGACCGAAACCAACATCAAATTGACACCCAGAGGATTACCTTCTTTAGACAATGTCAAAACTGGAAATCCTATCAAAATTATTTAGATATTTACAGACTACTGGTACAGATCAGGTTCCCTAATGATTCTTAGGAAGCTAAGCATGATAAAATCATACCCCACGAAAACTCAGAATGTTTGCGTCATACTTGACTCCTAACACAGATATCTCTCAAACCCCAATCTCAAACAGATGATCCACAACCCTTATGGGTCTGAGTCTACTGCGGAATTCAGAAATAATACTGGTATTAAAGTGCAGAGTACCGATTACAAAACCAAAATACCAGAATCAGAAAAAAAGTCTTAACTCCATAATCAGATAAAGAAATTAAACCTACTATAGAAATATTTCCCTATTCCTATCCTAGCCCCTAGCTTCAAGAGTGTTCGCCTGCCCTCCTTGTCCTCGTCTCTTCGGGCAGTCCCTAGTGAAGTGCCCCATCTCCCCACAGTTGAAGCAAGCGCCCTTCCTTTTTCTGCAATCCTTGTTCAGATGAGTTGAGCTTCCATAAGTAAAACACTTTCCTCCTCCTTATCTTCAAACTTTCCTTCCTTCTTTTGTGTTTCCCTTTTGCCTCCATTGTGAACTAAGTCTATATGAGTTTCTCACCTTTTGGGTTGGGCTCCTTAGCCAAACCTCATCATTCTCATCTTTACTATCTTTGTGTAACATGTTGACCAATCCCTCGAAAGCTGCCTCCATCGCCCGGAAAAATCCTTCAAAGCTCTAAAGAAAACTAGCCGCAGGTGAAACTACTACAGTTATCGATGGAAGTCGGGTGCTACTTTGCACTTCGATGAGGTTACCTCCCAGAAAACCGGGAGCCCGAGAGACTCAAGAAAGAAGGAAACAAGGATTCAAGCAGAGGATCAAAAGATAGATATATGGCTTAGGGGACTATGTTTTTCAAAATAAGCTTTACTTTTGAAAATACTTCCTTTTCAAAACCTTTTTGAAAATAGTTTTCAAAAAATTCTTTATCAAATTCGGTAACCTTCAGCTCTGATACCAAGTGTAACACCCCACCTCTGTTAAGGTCACTCACAAAGGGAATGCCTTAACTTTGGTGGAGCATTTTAGTAAACAGAACAGAAACTTACAAGACAGATAAAACAGTACTTGAAAATTTTTAACTTTATTACAGCGGAAACAGAAATTTATATGGTTACATCCTTTCAATTTCTGAATTCAAGTACAAAATATCAGTGCTGTACAAAAGCCTTCAAAATGCATAGTTTAAAATCATAATCCCTATGGAACGGAAGCTACACAGAGCCAAGCCATACTTTAAGCACTTCAAGCAAAGAGAGATCCGGATCAAGCTAAAGTATTTCCCTCCTTGGATAACCTGGGGGGGGGAACGGAAGAAAAGAGGCGAAAACAACAAGGGTCAGACAAAAAGTCTGGCCAGTCCAGTGACTTTCAGCATATGAACAGATAATAATAATATGATATGAACCTAAAACTGGATGTGAGATAACTATAACAGGTGTAGCAGATATAACAGAAAGACAAAATAATATAAACTATTGTTTTACACTTCTCTGCACTAATACTAGTATAGCAAAATTAGGTGTCACCCTAATGTCTAAATTGAAGCAGGAACGGGTACATAATACTTTAACAGAAACAGAATGCTAATAATGGGCCTTTACTACCCGATCAGAAACAGACAGAAGAAGAAACATATTTATCCCTATGGAAACAGAATGTGGAATTAGGTGTACACTAGTAATGGCCCTTTACCACCCGAACAGACAGTACCACACAGAAACAGACAGGCGTTACCACCCAACAGAAACAGACGGTACCAACAGAAACAGACAGAACTAAGCGTACCCTAAAACCCTACCCTAAATGATCGGCTCCCTAATACATAAATATCCTGTGTCGGCCCCACAGTAGGGCGTATCACTCCCTAAAGTGACAACCAATTGGCACAGACCTATTTACAGATGTCACAGCGTCTTACATCCTCAGAGGCAGACCGGGATCCATGCACGCACATGACCCGGTTGGAACGCACCATCAACACCCCTCGCCATTATCAGAATGAACCTCTTATAATTAGTTCAGTAAGCGTGCCCGGACCCTACTTACTGTTGGGTCAAAGTTTTGATACTAGAAAGGGTTACTGACTAATATGGGTCCCAAACAACAGATGACACAAGTAATTCCCCTCCTAACCTTGTGTCCCCAAACTAACAGATTTCAGATTTATTTGTTTACAAGTTCAGACATACAGAATTCAGATTTACTAGTTCACAAATTGAGTTAAAAAGTTTACAGACTAATGGATCAGATGTACATATTTTTCAGATTTGTCTAACTTTGTATTGGGCCTACTGATTCATGGACGGGTTTTACTACATCTATTAATCCCTTTGGTTTAACCCTATTTTCCCCAATACGTTTTAGACGTCATTCTTATCTTAGATTTGCATTAATTAATTATTAATGCACAGACCTCTCACATTAGGTCGGTAGCTTGTGGCCGCTGGATATGCCGGGCGGTTCCGAGCAGACTTCTGCCACAAGCCAGACCTAACCTCGTGTCTTACGCATGTTATGACTAACTTCTCACATTAAAACCTATTGTTTGCGGCCACTGGATGTGCCGGGCGGTTCCGGGCAGATTTACGTCGCAAACTCATTCTAACCTCGAGTTAGCCATATTCATCTTTGCGGCCAATTAATTAATTATTTACCGTTTATGCGCACACCCAATATATATGCCAATTCAGATTATATCAATAACAGAATGATCACATCAACTCAACTGATATAGCAGATAACAGATTTTAGCAGATTGGGTGACTTAACAGATTTAACCGATTTAGCACTTAGCAGATTTTGGCATACAACAGATTAGGCATCTCAACAGACAAATTTAACAGATTTGGCATTTCAATCTAATTATCAGTCTAGGCAATATAACAAAACTAGCAGTTTAGGCAACTTAGCAAATTAGCAGATTTAGCAAACCTAATAATTCTAAAGGTTCTATTTACATGCCTTGCCTAGTCATAAATTAGGCCTAAATTCATATGCCTACATAATTTTTCATGATTCACAACATATATTCCATGTTTGCTTAAGCGCAGAATATGGACGTAATTTGCCATATAACATATGTTCCAATATAGATTATACCAAATATAACCATTAATTTCAGTGCATGCCATATATCCAAAAATCCCTAATTAGGTGTAATTACAATAATAGATATCCTAATTAATGTAAATCTTAAGTTTCCATATCTTCCTTCTTTTCATGTCATGAATTATTATGCAAACTATCCCCAATAATATAAATCTTTAAACCATATCTTCTAAAAATCAGATCTTGCCTTTTTATATGCATTTTGTCCAAAGTCTCAAATCATATGTAATCTTTACAGTGGTTCCTCTTCTTCTTTTATCACAAAATATGCATAGGTCTAAAACTAGTTTATAACATATGCTATTTTTTTCTAATTAATTACAGGTCTAAATTACAACATAACTATGCATACAACATGCATAAATTATATGTTCATAGTCAAATTTATGCATCCAATCCCAAGTCATATGTCCAATATATTTTATGCCTCAGACCTAAAGTCATACATTCAATTTGGTTTTGTCAAATTTCTCATCATTCATCCCAAAACTTGCGTTCATACGTTCATCTCTTATGAGATTAGGCACAGGCTCGTGGTAGCCTGGCTATAGAAACAGAAAAGAAGAAAGGAATATAGAACAGTCACAGAAAACAGATCTAACAGAAGAGAATACAACCTCAAACTCAGATTTAAATGCATATCAAAATTATAATTAACGTTTGTAGCGGAGAATAACTGTACTTGCCTTGGTTGGATTCTAAAAGAAAAAGGTGTTGTAGCTATTCTCTTTTAATCCTAATCAGAATTGGAGGAAGAAGAAGCACAAGTCCTAGCTTAGGTTTCAGCAGAGTAGAGACGCCATTGATTTATTTTTTTAGAGAGGAAGAGAGCAATGGAGGCTAGAGAATTGTATATGAGATTTAGGTTTAGGTTAGGGATGTATATATAGGTGTAGGAAGTTATTTAGGACCATTAGATTAACCCTGAATCATGAGAACCATTCAAATGCAAAATCTGCATTTGAGCGAATCGGCCCACGGGATGACATCTAAACACCCTGGATTAACCCCTAGTCGACCCAGCGAGGCTCGGGTCGACCTCAAAAATGGGCCGGTTCGGTTATTCCCCGTCCCAATTCGCTGTTTTGAACCTTTTTTGCAAGTTTATTTATTTAATTTTTATATATATCTATATATATTTCTCTCATATGCATATAAACTTCAAGGCTTAATAACTTCTTCATAATTAACCATTTATTTTTAATATTCTCAGAAAATACGGGGTGTTACAGATGGGGGGTCCGAACCCCTGTGGAGGCGGCGGTGGGTCAACTTCCATTTAGAACAATGGGTTCAGCGGGACTGTAGAAGGAAGAAAGGAGGGTAACGTTTTAAACGTTATAATTAGCATTATTGATTAAGTTTTAATTAATTTAATTATCCAATTTTGTCATTAACGCGTTAAATTTAATATCTTCTCTATGCGAGGTCCAAATCGCGCGAAACTAGATCCATTGCGATCGTAGGGACGAGAGCTTTGCAACCAAATTGACCGCATCCTAAACAGAGCATGTCAAAATTTAAGGCAATTTCAAATCGAAACAGAACAGAAATTCAGATAAAACTGACGGAGTGGATCCTAATGTGAGATCTCCTCACTCTAATTATTTTCTAGTTAAAAATATATATTAGGATGCAGACGGTGCTTAGCAAAACCCAACACCTGTCGTCCACAGACCATGGACGACTTGTTTGATTGTAATGCGTTGTGAAGATTGATTGTGATTGTGATGCGAAATGGACTATATAAAATATTCATGTGTTGAAGTAAATTATTTATCGTTAAAAATATAATTTTTAACGTGTATATGAATTAAATAAATATTCATTTACAAATCAGATGATTTGTTTATGTACACCCATTTGACTTAAATGGAATGGGACGATAAATTTTACACATCACCCAAGTGCACAAATTATATTCAGTATTTGTTGGTTGAAACCCCACACGGGTGTTGGGATGATATTGGACATACACTAATCCTAATTGTTTAGTTGTATGTCGATCGATTGGTTGACAGGCTGTTGTAAGCGTTAATTATTTATAATTAATGCTTATACAGTGTAGAATGCACTCTGGATGATGGCTGACTATGTTTGATTATTGTTTTGTACACATGTGTATGAAATCCATATAAATAACATTATATAGTAATTGACTATGTCTGATTCCAGTTTAGAAAGAATGAATATTTTAAAAAAACCGAATATTTTAAAATAATATTCAGTAAAACATCAAAATCTGATTTTGATGTCCGATTTGGGACGGACATGAATATATTTAAATATATAAAGCCATGTTGATAAGATTAACGTCATTTTGACGTGAACGATATTTATATCGATTTTATTCATTTTCATAATGAATAACGAAAAGGAAATGATTTCAAAACCTGATATTTTGAAAACATTATCATTTACATATTAATGGTATGGAATATTCAATTTTGATTTAAAATTGAAAATGAAGTTAGAATCGTTTTAAAATGATTTATAAAACACGTCTTAAATGGGAATTGACGAAATATATATAATATATATATATATATTAAATGGCCTAAATAGAACGCGCCGCACAGCGACCGTTCGCGAATTTCGACCATTGCCTTCGAATTGACGTTACGGGAGATCCGACCGTCATATTCTCTTAAAACCGGGACCGTTGGATTCGTATCGAAAAGAGCTTTCCAACGAATATAAGAGATTTGAAATCTAACAGTTGGATTTGGAATTATGTCCAAATCAAATTTGGAAAAGGTCATTGTAAGTGCAGTTCGATGACCGTTTATGGAAATCGACAGTACGGGCCTTGATAAAATTATTAAAAATATCGACAATTTGTGTAAAATCATAATAAATTATTTAGAAAGAATTGGGATGAAAAATTCCAAAAAATATATTTTTATCGAAATGAACTATTTATGAACTAGAATTATAATCCAATATTTTTAAATAAATAAATTGGATTTGAAATGGTTTTAAAAATAACCAGAATTTGCAATATATGAATTGGAATGGATTTTAATCGAAATTATCTTCGAAATATTTCGATATTGGATTCCGTGATTATACAGACATTGTGGAGGAATTTGGAAGATATATATATCGTTATTCCAGTACGATATTTATTGATTTCAGAATTTGATGTTGAATATAAGCCGATATATTTTCTATTCAAAGCCTTGTATTTAATATCAAATGGGATTTTGGGTTTATCGTGAATGGTGTCTTAAATAACACTGGTCTTAAACCCAGTAGAGAAAATAATACATCTTTTAATTAATATTTAAGGAAAATTTTCAGTTAATTAACATTTAATTGGAATTGAATTTTAAATTGGATTGTTGGGTTTATCATGAACGGTGTTTTAAATAACACTTGTTCTTTAACCCGATTAACAATGGAACGAGAATTTGGGTTTGTCGTGAATGGTATCTTTAATAATACTATTCTTAAACCCAATGGAGTTAAGAAAATTAGAAACTAACTGGAGATTAGTTAAGTTGAATGGTTTCCTGGGTATTGATCTGATGTTGGTTTCAGCCTTCGGGATTAATACTTAATGAATTGTTCCCTTACTTTTTTACGGTTAGAGACTGATGGGATAGGTTCTGCAGTAATACTTTTCTTAAACCCTGTGTGAAAAGAATAAATCTTTTAGTTAAGATGTAGAGAAGAATTACCAATTAATTAACATTTAATTGGATTTGAAATGGAATATGAATTGGGTTTACTGTGAACTGTTTTTAACGACATTCTTTCTTTAACCCGATTTACAGTGAAATGAGATTTGGAACTTATAAATCTTTTAATTAAGGTTTAATGGAATTTTCCAAAGTAAAGTTTTCCAATTTAACAAAATAAATTGGAATGGAATGTAATTCGATTTGGTCATAATCGAAGTGAACTTCTGTGGAGGAAGACTGTTACTATATATGGAATTTAAAAGGCTTTGCCGTTATTCCATTTATATTATCGGTTGGATACGGAAGTTAATATCGATTATATATATTGATCTGTTTTCCGTGAAGATTCCATTGTTAATGGAATGTGATTTTGGGTTTATCGTGAGCTGTATTTTAAATGACATTAGTTCTTTAACCCAGTTAAAGATAAGATTAATTTCTTAAATTTGAATAATCATTAAGTAATGATTTTTGGAGATTAAAACCGAATTAGAGTTTTAATGAATCTTTAATTAGATTGGAATGTGAATGAGAAAATTAAACTTATCGAATTCATGAAATGATCGAGAATGGAGTATCACCAGTTTTGCTCCAAGCGATAGTTAAATCTTTAATTAGATTTGAACGGAAATGGTAATTAATATTTACCGATAACACTGTGGTATTAGATATGGAGTATTACCATTTTTGCTCCATGGGATGAATAGTTTGGGACTGGAAAATAAAATAAACGATTACTTCGGTAAGGATCGCTAATCCCGACTAGTTTGGATAAACCTTAATATGGTTTGAATTGATATTCAAAGGAAGATTAAAGAATAAATTTAAAAGAATTTATCTTTGATAAAATTAATGGGAACCTTTCGCTAAAAATGTGAATATTTGAATAATAGAATATTCTGGATTGGAATGAGGCGTATGATGTGTTTATATCACTTAATTATAATATACACGCGAGTATTCAGAAAGGCCGGGTTTATACCCATTCTGAATAACTGATTCGACGCTAAGTCGACGATGAAGATGATGGTTGAAGACCGGAGGTCTTCACATCGTTTGGACGATTACTAATGTCTTGATTGGGTTGTACACCCAAGACGATGTACTAAGTGGTGATCGTCCAGATGTACTTGGAGATCGACGGATATGCGATGGCCTCTCTCTTGTATTGGACATATGGGACGAGGAATAAGGTGCCTTCGGTTTCGTTCAGACCCAGAACGAACTTGTAAATGGACTGTGTGTCTGACATCGGATTTTATTCTGTGTTGATTGATTTCTGTTAAATATATATCTGTTTGGCGGCGTAGAATTTATTCTCTTGCTTAACGCCCTTCTTTGAGACGTACGAGCTCAGAGGTTATATATCGATAGATATCAGTCGCATGGTATGAATTGCCTGTGTGGCTTGCTGAGTTGCATGGATCAAGGCTTTTGTTGAAAAGCAAAGTCTTGTGGTTGATGATCAAAGCATAGATTTAATATAGCGCCGCTTTGTGTATAGCGTTAATTCGCGAGCCTCACACCCCTGTGTGAACCAGAAATAGGAAGGACTTCCCGGTAATGGACATATGCTGGTTTCTAGCTAGGAGGGGTGTCAGCATTTTCCAAGCCCTGACATTTTACTCATGTGGATGTTGCTTATTATTAATTGATGGATAGAGAGGCGCCTCGGATATATCGGTCTCTACGGAGCCGATGGATATGGTGGTTGTAGAGGCTTACGGGCGCCAGATCACCAAGAGGTTCGGTAGAACGGCTAGCATATAGTTTGTAACACCCCGTATTTTCTATGAACATAAGAATGACAAACTAGAGAATAAATAAATTGTAAAAAAATAATTAAGGGAAATGGGTTGCGCCATTGCGTTCGTCTCGAAATTCTTCTTGGAATAGAGTCCAAGTTTGCGTAAAGCGGACTCCGTACGAAGAAGATATGGCCTTTAGAAGTTTCAATAAAAACCAGCCCGAAATTCAAATTTCAGATTTCGAAATTAAAAATAGACACCCGGGCTGGGCGGGAAAACTCCCGCCCAGGACCCAGGTCGACACTAGGGTCGACTTGGGTAAACAGGTCGACACTAGGGTCGACCTCCCCCCTTCTCCAGATCTGGAGATAGATCCATTTTTCTGCACTTGGACGCCTTTCTGACCGGATTCGTGAGCTCTAACCTATTTAAACACCCCCAAACCTAGCTTTCTCTCCACACAATTTCATTCTGCCTATACTCTGCCTCTATTCTTATTAACATAAAATAATGGCGTTGCCACTCTGCTGGAATCAAAACTAGAACTAGTGCATCTTCTTCCAATCTGAATAGAATTAAAAGAGAACAACTATTTTCTAATCTAATCGATAGTCTACGTCAAAGGAGAGCTATTCAGTGTCAGAATACAGATTCCAGAATACAAGAATCATTCCTTTTTGTGAGTACAGTTATTTTCAGATATGAAATTTAATTATTATCTTGACATTTTGGTGAACCTTAATCTGAGGATATGCATACTTTTCTATGGATCTATCTTGTTAATATTATTGTGACTATTCTGTATCTGTTCCCTCTTTTCTTCCTTTTTGTTTATAGCCAGGCTACCATGAGCCTGCGCCAAATCTCATAAGAGATTAATGCACGAACGATAAATTTTGGGACAAATAATGGATAATGCATAAATTGGACATGACTGATCTTTGACTGATTTGAGAAAAGAACATAGGTTGTAAATTAAGATCTAGAATCAGTACATACTATGTATGATAGACTGTGATTTGGAAGAAGAATTATTATATGATAGCATATGACTTGGAATTAGGAATATAATGCATGTTATAATGCAAGATCTGATTTTGAGGACATAATACATGATTAAAATTTAAGATCTTGATTTGGGGCATATTTTATATCACGATATATGACTTGAAAAGAAAAGGAGGATATGTGACTTAGGCATAAAAATCTATATTAAAATAGGATAACTATTAATGTGAATGCACCTAATTATTTATTTTTTTGGATATTTGGCATCATAGGCTATAATTTGGCATAATTCATATTGTTTGGGGCTTTTAGAGAATATTCTGTACTATGCAAAGTTTAACTCAAAATTTGGGCATATGTTGTATTATGAATTATCACCATAATTTAGGCATGTAAGTTTAGGCTTAATTTATGATTAGGCAAGATTTGTAAATAGAATTTTAGAAATGTTTAATCTGCTAAATCTGTTATCTGCTAAATCTATAGAATTGCCTAAATCTGTTATCTGCTAAATCTGTTGAATTGAC
Organism: Allium sativum; assembly: GCA_030737875.1. Taxonomy (NCBI): domain Eukaryota; kingdom Viridiplantae; phylum Streptophyta; class Magnoliopsida; order Asparagales; family Amaryllidaceae; genus Allium; species Allium sativum. Next base: position 988,943,581 of record CM060913.1, read on the forward strand.
TAATCTGGTAAACCTGTTATCTGCTAAATCTGTTGAATTGCCTAATCTGCTAGATCTGTTATCTGTTGAATTGCCTAATCTGTTGAAAGCTGAGTAATTGTAATCTGTAGGCTCGATCTAAAAATTGAGCAAAACATGTTAATAGAACTTTGGATAATCCGCCGTAACTTGTAAAGAAGTTAAATCTGTTAAATGGACATAATTAGGCTGATATTTTCTATGATGGAATAAATTGGCTATGACACGAGGTTAGACTCTATTTGCGGTAGAAGCCTGCCCGGAACAAACCGGCTTAACCAGCAACCACAAACGGTCAGTCTAATGTGAGAGGTCGTAGGCATAACTAAAATATGCTTAGAAACGAGGTTAGGTCTGGCTTGTGGCAGAAGTCTGCCCGGAACCACGCGGCACATCTAGCGGCCACAAGCTACCGACCTAATGTGAGAGGTCTATGCATTAATATTTAATTAATGCAAATTTAAGAGAAATGTGGTGTCTAAAAACGTGTTGGGTGGATAGGGTTAAACCAACTGGACTGATGAATCTAATAAACCCGTTTCGTGAATCTGTAGGCCCAATACAAAGTTATACAATCTGTAAATCTGTAAAATCGGTACATCTGATCTGTCAATCTGAAAACTTGTTAACCTGAGTGTCTGATCTGTGAACCAGTAATCTGAACTCTGTCTGAAACTTGTAAACAGGTTAATTTGAAATCTTCTAGTCTGGGGACAAAAGGTTAGGAGGGGAAGTACTTGTGTCATCTGTTGTTTGGGACCCTTTTTAGTCAGTAACCCTTTCTGGTATCAAAACTTTGACCCCACACTATGTAGGGGTCCGGGAACGCTTACTGGACTAATTATAAGCGGTTCATTCTGATAATGGCGAGGGGTGTTGATGGCACGTTACAACCGGGTCATGTGCGTGCATGGATCCGGTATGCTCTGAGGATGTAAGACACCGTGACATTTGTAAATAATTCTGTGACAATAGGTTGCCACTTTAGGGAGTGACACACCCAACTGTGGGGCCGACACAGGGTATTTATGAATTAGGGAGCCGAACGCTTGGGGTGGGACTTAGGGTACACTTAGTTCTGTCTGTTTCTGTTAGTACCGTCTGTTTCTGTTGGGTGGTAACACCTATCTATTTCTGCGTGGTACCGTCTGCTGGGGTGGTAAAGGCCCATTACTAGTGTACACCTAATTCTAACATTCTGTTTCCGTAGGAATTATTTTGTTTCCGTCTCTGATTCCGTTTCCGATTCTGTTTTCGTACCTTCTGTCTGTTGGGGTGGTAAAGGCCCATTAGTTGGGTGGTAAAGGCCCATTATTAGTATTCTGTTTCCGTACCTTCTATCTATTGTGGTGGTAAAGGCCCATTATTAGTATTCTGCTTCTATACCTTCTGTCTTTTCGAGTGGTAAAGGCCCATTACTAGCATTCTGTTTCTGTAGAGATTATTCTGTTTCCGTTTCTATTTCAGTTGAGACATTAGGGTAACACCTAATCCTGTTATACTAGTATTAGTGAAGAGAAGTGAAAAGCTTAGCTTAGCCTATATCATTCCGTTTCTTCTGTTAACCTGCTATTCCTGTTGCGGTTATCTCTCATCCAGTTTTATTTACATGTCATGATACTATTATCTATTTATATACTGAAAGTCACTGGACTCACCAGACTTATGTCTGACCTAGTTTGTTTCGCCTCTTTTCTTTCCATAACCCCCCCCCCCGGTTTTCAGGGTGGAAACATAGGAGCTTGATTCAGATTTTCTCTGCTCGAAGTGTTTGAAGTATTGCTTGGCTTTGGCTCTGTCTTTCCATGACAGTTTATATTGGGGATTATGGCTTTAAAAACTATGCATTCTGAAGGCTTTTGTACAAGACCGATATTTATGTACTTGAATTCCGATATTGTGATTTTGAAAGATGTAACCAAACTTATTTCTGTTTCTATTGTAATAAAGTTATAAATTTTTCAAGTACTACTTTATCTTTCTTGTAAATTTCTGTTCAGTGTACTAAAAACACTCCCCCAAAGTTAAGGCATTCCCTTTGCGAGTGACCTTAACGGAGGTGGGGTGTTACACTTGATATCAGAGCTGAAGGTTACCAGATTTGATAAAAAGTTTTTGAAAACTATTTTCAAAAATGTTTAAAAAGGAAGTATTTTCAAAAGTAGAGTTTATTTTGAAAAACATAATCCCCAAATCCATATACCTATCTTTCTATCCTTTGTTTTGAATCTTTCCTTTTCTTTCGTTTCTGCATGTTTGGGGATCTTAACCTTCCGGAGGGCGTACTGATACCTGGTTGGTTCAGTAGCTACCTAGAAGCTAGGGCTAATGATGCGGGCCCAGCAGATGTCCCTCCTCCCCCAGCTACAGCGGTTCCTCCTCCTCCTCTTCCACACGTGAATACTTTCCCGAAGATATGTAGAGACTTTCGAGCCATGGGTGGGAAGAACTTTAATGGAACTGAATCCTTCGTGGAGGCAAGGAACTGGCTCAAAGAAACTGAGGATTTGTTCATTATCTTCGAGGTGGACGATAGGAAGAAGATACAGTTGGCGGTATGGTTGCTTAAGGACGAAGCTTCTTTTTGGTGGGAGGTCACAAATGGAGAGCGTCTGGTAGAGAGATGGGTGGATTTCAGGTATAGGTTCGAGATGTAATTTCTCTCACGAGCGGAAGAGAGTCTATACATAGAGAGGTTCTTGGCGTTGAAGCAAGGGAATTTATCAATGAGAGAGTACGTCAACAAGTTTAATCAGTTGGCGAGATTCGGCTTAGATTTGGTAAATATACCGCATAAGAAGGCACTAAGGTTTGCTAAAGGTTTGAACGAGCCGCTACACGGATTGGCAATGTCCCACATTTCTATGGGGGCTACCTTCGAGAAATTAGTTGACATGGCATTGATGCATGAAGAGGAAACCAAAAGTGAGAAGAAAGAAGAAAAGCTTGAAGGACCAAAGAACAAGAAGGCAGGGCCCAAAAAGGAAATAGAAAAGAAGGATGAGAATTCTGAAGACAAAAAGGGGAAGAAGTGCTTTACTTGTGGAAGCATGACCCATTTGAAAAATGATTGCAGAAAGAGGAAGGGAACCTACTTTAACTGTGGTGAGATGGGACACTTCACTAGGGACTGCCCGAAGAAACGAGGGCAAGGGCAGAGGACAGGTCCTACTTCTGGAGGGCAGGCGAATACCCTCGAGGCTGGTGGATAGGATAGAAATATGAAAAATTTATGTAGAAGGTTTAATTTCCTTATCTGATTTTTGAGTTAAAACTCTTTCTGATTCAGGCATTTTGATCCTGTAATCGATACTCTGCACTTTAATACTAGTCTAGTTTCTGATCCCGCTATAGTCTCAAACCCCATAAGGGTTACGACTCATCGGTTTGTGAATAGGTTGGGGTTTGAGGGTATCTGTGTTGCGCGTTAAGTTGACTATGACGCATACATTCTGGGTTTTTATCATGCTTAGTTTCCTAAGAATCATTTGATAATCTGATCTGTACCAGTGGTCTGTAAGTATCTGAATATTTCTGATAAGGGTTTTTACTCAAAACATGATGTAGATTTTCAGTCTGGCATTGCTTAATAGGAGTAATTCACTGGGTGTCAATCTGATGTTGATTTCGGTCTTCGGGATTGATACTTAGGGAATTATTTTCTTAACCGATGTCTAATAGGAACAGAGCTCTTGTTTTAATCGTACTTGCTTCTGTCACTCAGTTGTATCATATCGATCGAATCTTCGACCTTTAGGTAGAAACTAATGGGTGTAAACATGTGTTTGAGACATGTTATGTTTGATGGTTGCAAGTGGATGCAAGTGGTTGCTAGTTGTTGCTCGTGGATGCATATACACACACTAGGCACTAGATCGGCTCAAAAGCACTCTCATACTACATATGGATGTGTGTGCATTTTTTAAAAATTTTATGGATGCAAAATGGTTGACTCAGCACATGGATGTTGCATATGAATGAACGGTTGTGCACTCATATAGAAATGATATGTATCAAATAGGAAAATTGCATACATGCTGGACTCATGGCACTGACATAATTCGCATTGAGGAGGTCAACAGAATCAGTAGACCGCCTGATCTTTGCATTAGATAAGATACATATACACACACTTTTGCATATGTTCATACAACATTAGAAGTTTCTAAGGACAATGGATGCTTGTGGATGATGGTTGAGTGGATGCGTGATTGGATGGTAGGACACATTCTTCTTAACTTGAAGATTTCGGGGACGAAATCCTTTAAGGAGGGGAGAATGTAACACCCCGTATTTTCTGTGAATATAAGAATGAAAAACCAGAGAATAATTAAATTGTAACAGAATAATTAAGGGAAACGGGTTACGCCATTGCGTTCATCTCGAAATTCTGCTTGGAATAGAGTCCAAGTTTGCGTAAAGCGGACTCCATATGAAGAAGATATGGCCTTCAGAAGTTTCAATAAAAACCAGCCCGAAATTCAAATTTCAGATTTCGAAATTCGAAACAGACACCCGGGCTGGGCGGGAAAATTTCCGCCCAGGACCCAGGTCGACACTAGGGTCGACTTGGGAAAACAAGTCGACACTAGGGTCGACCTCCCCGCTTTTCCAGATCTGGAGACAGATCCATTTTTCTGCACCTGGACGCCTTTCTGACCGGATTCGTGAGCTCTAGCCTATTTAAACACCCCCAAACCTAGCTTTCTCTCCACACAATTTCATTTTGCCTATACTCTGCCTCTATTCTTATTAACATAAAATAATTGCGTCGCCACTCTGTTGGAATCAAAACTAGAACTAGTGCATCTTCTTCCAATCTGAATAGAAATAAAAGAGAACAACTATTTTCTAATCTAATCGATAGTCTACGTCAAAGGAGAGTTATTCAGTGTCAGAATACAGATTCCAGAATACAAGAATCGTTCCTTTTTGTGAGTACAGTTATTTTCAGATATGAAATTTAATTATTATCTTGACATTTTTGTGAACCTGGATCTGAGGTTATGCATACTTTTCTATGGATCTATCTTGTTAATATTATTGTGAATATTCTGTATTTGTTCCCTCTTTTCTTCCTTTTTGTTTATAGCCAGGCTACCACGAGCCTGCGCCAAATCTCATAAGAGATTAACACACGAACGCAATTTTGGGACAAATAATGGATAATGCATAAATTGGACATCACTGATCTTTGACTGATTTGAGAAAAGAACATAGGTTGTAAATTAAGATCTAGAATCAGTACATACTATGTATGATATACTGTGATTTGGAAGAAGAATTATTATATGATAGCATATGACTTGGAATTTGGAATATAATTCATGTTATAATGCAAGATCAGATTTTGAGGACATAATACATGATTAAAATTTAAGATCTAGATTTGGGGCATATTTTATTTCACGATCTATGACTTGAAAAGAAAAGAAGGATATGTGACTTAGGCATAAAGATCTATATTAAAATAGGATAACTATTAATGTGAATGCACCTAAGTATGGATTTTTTTGGATATTTGGCATCATAGGCTATAATTTGGCGTAATTCATATTGTTTGGGGGTTTTAGAGAATATTCTGTACTGTGCAAAGTTTAACTCAAAATTTGGGCATATGTTGTATTACGAATTATGACCATGATTTAGGCATGTAAGTTTAGGCTTAATTTATGATTTGGCAAGATTTGTAAATAGAATTTTAGAAATGTTTAATCTGCTAAATCTGTTATCTGCTAAATCTATTGAATTGCCTAATCTGCTAAATCTGTTATCTGCTAAATCTGTTGAATTGCCGAAATCTATTATCTGCTAAATCTGTTGAATTGACTAACTGCTAAACCTGTTATCTGCTAAATCTGTTGAATCGCCTAATCTGCTAGATCTGTTATCTGTTGAATTGCCTAATCTGTTGAAAGCTGAGTAATTGTAATTTGTAGGCTCGATCTAAAAATTGAGCAAAACATGTTAATAGAACTTTGGATAATCTGTCGTAACTTGTAAAGAAGTTAAATCTGTTAAATGGACATAATTAGGTTGATATTTTCTATAATGGAATAAATTGGCTATGACATGAGGTTAGACTCTATTTGCGGTAGAAGCCTTCCCGGAACCAACCGGCTTAACCAGCAACCGCAAACGGTCAGTCTAATGTGAGAGGTCGTAGGCAAAACTAAAATATGCTTAGACACGAGGTTAGGTCTGGCTTGTGGCAAAAGTCTGCCCGGAACCGCCCGGCACATCCAGCGGCCACAAGCTACCGACCTAATGTGAGAGGTCTATGCATTAATATTTAATTAATGCAAAATTAAGAGAAATGTGGTGTCTAAAAACGTGTTGGGTGGATAGGGTTAAACCAACTGGACTGATGAATCTAATAAACCAGTTTCGTGAATCTGTAGGCCCAATACAAAGTTAGACAATATGTAAGGCTGTAAAATCCGTACATCTGATCTGTCAATCTGAAAACTTATTAACCTGAGTGTTTGATCTGTGAACCAGTAATCTTAACTCTGTCTAAAACTTGTAAACAGGTTAATCTGAAATCTGCTAGTCTGGGGACACAAGGTTAGGAGGGTAAATACTTGTGTCATCTGTTGTTTGGAACCCATATTAGTCCGTAACCCTTTCTGGCATCAAAACTTTGACCCCATACTATGTAGGGGTCCGGGCACGCCTACTGAACTAATTATAAGTGGTTCATTCTGATAATGGCGAGGGGTGTTGATGGCGCGTTCCAACCGGGTCATGTGCGTGCATGGATCCGGTCTGCTCTGAGGATGTAAGACACCATGACATCTATAAATAGGTCTGTGCCAATAGCTTGCCACTTTAGCGAGTGATACACCCTACTGTGGGGCCGCACAGGGTATTTATGTATTAGGGAGCCAATCGCTTGTGGTAGGACTTAGGGTACAATTAGTTATGTCTGTTTCTGTTGGTACCGTCTGTTTCTGTTGGGTGGTAACACCTGTCTGTTTTTGCGTGGTACCGTCTGCTGGGGTGGTAAAGGCCCATTACTAGTGTACACCTAATTCAAACATTTTGTTTCCGTAGGGATTATTCTGTTTCCATCTCTGATTCCGTTTCTGATTCTGTTTCTGTACCTTCTGTCTGTTGGGGTGGTAAAGACCCATTAGTTGGGTGGTAAAGGCCTATTATTAGTATTATGTTTTCGTACCTTCTGTCTATTGGGGTGGTAAAGGCCCATTATTAGTATTCTGCTTCTGTACCTTCTGTCTGTTCGGGTGGTAAAGGCCCATTACTAGCATTCTGTTTTTGTAGAGATTATTCTGTTTCCGTTTCTGTTTCAGTTGAGACATTAGGGTAACACCTAATCCTGTTATACTATTATTAGTGCAGAGAAGTGAAAAGCTTAGTTAAGCCTATATCATTCCGTTTCTTCTATTAACCTGCTATTCCTGTTGCTATTATCTCTCATCCAGTTTTATTTACATGTCATGATACTATTATCTGTTTATATGTTGAAAGTCATTGGACTCACCAGACTTATGTCTGACCTAGTTTGTTTCGCCTCTTTTCTTTCTGTTTCCCCCCCCCCCACCCAGGTTTTTAGGGTGGAAACATAGGAGCTTGATTCATATTTTCTCTGCTCGAAATGTTTGAAGTATTGCTTGGCTTTGGCTCTATCTTTCCATGACAGTTTATATTGGGGATTATGGCTTTAAAAACTATGCATTCTGAAGGCTTTTGTACAAAACCGATATTTATGTACTTGAATTCCGATATTGCGATTTTGAAAGATGTAACCAAACTTATTTCTGTTTCTGTTGTAATAAAGTTATAAAATTTTCAAGTACTACTTTATCTGTCTTGTAAATTTTTGTACTGTCTACTAAAAACATTCCACCAAAGTTAAGGCATTCCCTTTGCGAGTGACCTTAATGGAGGTGGGGTGTTACACAGTTTGTGGCATTTATAACCATCGACGGATGGCCGACCCCGAGGATCTAGGTGCAGTTGCGGCTGAAACCTGAGGCACGGGCTAGAGTGTCTCAAATTAGCACAGGATGATCCCTTTGCCTTCGTTCATAGATGGAATCCAACTTCCAATACGTGACATTGCGGTTTTAGTTGTAATCCTATATATGGCGACATAGTGGGATGAGGCGCTCATGCTGCCTATGATTGATACAATAATATTTGAAGTTGATTTCTTCACTTATAGTAATAATAAAATATTAAATTTCGGATATCAAGCATTATTTGGCTATTATAAGGTAAAATCCTATCCTCCTGCTTGCGTTGCATTGTGTGATGGGACCTGGGTCTTATAATAGCTTCATTTTCTTTAATTAGCATTGCGTTGTTGTTTTATGCACTGGTATTCTTGGGAGGAAACCCGTTCCGTGTTATACGGCGTGGTCCCTTGATTTACCGAACTTTAAAATAAAGATTAATAACTGTTTTAGTTCTCACACCAGTCACATGACTGACCTGGAGTTTATTGCTTTAATCTAAACTCTGGGTGCCCCTATTTTCCATACGGGGAGCTAGTAGTTTTTGTTTTGCAGATATTATATTCACAGGATCCTAGTTTACAGTTGGAACTATATTCGAAAAACTCTGTATCCGTGTATGACTTCCAGTTGTGTTATGTTTTATTTTCCGCTGCTAACGTAATTTAAATCTCTGATATTTATCGAATGTATAATATTTATTCATACTCTGTTATATTCTTGTATTCTGATGGAATTGTTGTAATAAGAAATGAAATGTTCTTCTGTTTGTGTTCTGATTCATCATGTCCTTAAAGCAATCCGTTTTTTCCTTCATGGGGAAGTTCAGGTCGTTTCAATTTCTAACCCCATCTCTAATGAGTATCTCATTATAGGATGCTACTGATCCTATCTCTAATGAGTATTCTTTTATAGGATATTTCTAAACCTACCTCTGATGAGTCTTTTGTTCAGTTCTAACAAGTTGTACCCCAAGGATTTGGATTAACCATTAGCTCTGATACCAACTGTAACGATTCCGATTTTCGCCCGGACCTCGATCGCAAAATCGACTAAGATCATTCAAAAACCCGAATACGCTAACTTTGGGCACACAACACATCATAACAAATAACAGAAGACTTCTATAAAAAATTCATTAATGTTACATCAGATTACAGAATATCAGAGTACATCGAAATAAATACCGCAGCGGAAGTTAAATTACAATAATTGTAATACAATGCAGCAGAAGACTATCATTGCTCTGGCCACAGCTTTAAGCTTCGATCAAGAATCCTTCCTAATAAATAGATATTTGCAAAACAAGCCACTCGACTGCCCGTGTGGAAAAGAGGGCATCCGAGTTTGCAAAGTGAAACAAACTACGAGTCAGTCATGGGACTGGTATGGGAAATCTTACTTAACCTATTTAATAAAAAAAGGCTAATCACAGGACCGCGCCGCTAACGCGGAACGAGTTTACTCCATTGGATTGCTAGTGCAAGAAATAAAGTAAATCGTTAAACAAAGCAATGCTTTTTGGAAAAATGAAACCATTATAAGACTCAAGTCCCATCACACAATGCAACGCAAACCGAAGGATAGAGTTTTACCTTATAATATTCAATAAATGCTTGATACGATAAAACGGATTTGATATTATTATTAGTGTATATACGTTCCAAAAACATTTCAATCATAATGTATCAATCAGAGACGGCATAGCTACCATATACCATGTCGCCATACTAGTTTACAATCAAAATCGTACGGTGTCATATTGGAAGTTGGATTTCCATCATGAACCAAGGCAAGGGATCGTCCTTACCAAATTCGAGACTCTCTAGCCTGAGCCTCATGATACAGCCGCAACTGCACCTAGGAGCCACAGGGGTCGGTCCCCAACTTACGTTGGTGGATTATATATAAATTCCTGAATAATACATCTCCCTGCCCTATGGGGAGTAAAATAGAGCCACTAGGGACTCAAATACCGAGGCACCTCGCAATCCATCATCCACATAAGTAAAAATGTCTGGGCTTGTAAGACCCTAACACCACTTCTAGCTAGAAAGAAACGCATGTCCTCCCTGTATCCTTCTCCCATTTCTGGTCCATTCTGGGGTGTGAGGTTCATGAAGTATCGCTACACAAAGCTATGCTAAATTAAGCTATGCTTTGATCATCAACCATAAGGCTCTGCTTTTCAACCAAAGCCTTGATCATTTGCATATAGCATGCCACATTGTCAGTCCATACCATACCATTGATTTCTGCCAATATATAACCTCTAAGCTCGTACGCCTCAGAGAAGGGTGTTAAGCAAGAGAATAAATTATCCGCCACTAAACAGATATATACTGCTATCAGTGATCAACGAATACAGCATAAAGGAATACAACGTCAGACATACCATCCATTTACAAGTCCGTTCTGGGTCTGAACGAAACCGGAGAAACCTTATTCCTCGTCTTATATGCCCAATACAGGAGATAGGTCCTCGCATATCTGTAACGACCCAACTTTTGAACACCTCGGAAGTTGTATCATTATATAATAATAAAAGATAGATAGAAGATAAAACTAAAGAAAACATCAGAATCTCACAACGGAACTTGATCATAACATAACAACCCAAAATATTACATATCATAAGTCAAGTACATTAGAGTACTTCATACATACGGATACATTTCACCACAAATTACATATTTAACATTTGTGATAAACTAACTTGCAGATGATTATACATAACATCATGGATAAAACAACTTGCAGATAATTATACATATATAAGCCAACATTCAGATCCTTTCCATCCAGCTACTCCAAAAGTTAAGTCAAGACCTGGATCACTTGTCTACTCATAATGTAACACCCCACCTCCGCTAGGGTCACTCACAAAGGGAATGCACTAGGTTTGGTGAAGCATTATCGAGGTAAACATGCACAGAAATATTACAAGACAGAACATATATATTAAACAGCGGAAGTAAAACAAATTTCATTACCTTATAAAATAAGGTCTAGAGCCTTTTACATCAGAATACATCAAAACCTATCTTGCAATAGTAAAGAAGCATAAAACCTTTTCATAAATTATTCCCCAAAATAAAGCGGTGAAGCAGCCATAGCCAAGAGAAGACCAAGCTATACATGATGACCTTCAAGCATAAGAGGTCCGAACTAAAAAACATTATTTCCTCCCTGAAAACCTGGGGGGGAAACGGAAGACAAAGAGGCGAAAGAAAACGGGGTCAGTCATAAAGACTGGTAAGTCCTGTCTACTTGCAGTATAAAAACAGGTAAAGGTAACATGACATGCATAAACTGAAAGTAAACATAAGGATGACGGCAAGATAGATAAGCTAAACCAAGATAACTGGATGAACTACTGTAGCAAGATAAACTAAGGTATCATGATAAACTACGGTGTCAAGATAAATCAAGGTATCACATTGTTAGGTTTCTATCAAGTATACTATCTCAAGGTATCTATCATGTATAACATCCCACGGTATTTATCATGTATATTTGCTCTGCACCTCTCGTACTAGTATCCCAACCCGCGTCATGTGTCAACTATGAATGTCCCTTGCCCAATGTCATGTAATGGTCCATGTCAACCTAATATATATAGCATATGTAGGTTTTCCCAACTCGTATGTTTCTTTCCATGTATAAGTTCAGTCCTTTGCCGTAGGCCATACGGGCTTTCCCATGTAAACGTTTTATCCTAGAGGTTATTTTGGACTGCTACCCTTGATCTGGTTATGTTTTCTTACCATGAACTATCGCGTGTTCACTTAGGATTTATGTCACCTAGGACCACTAGGGATTATACTGCCTAACGAACGTTTCCGTGTCTCGGTTTGGGTTCAGCCACCTAGGGCCACTAGGGATTATGCAACCCGTCAACCGCGCCCTTTATCCCGCGTATGTATCGTGAATCGTTTTCCATGTCTAGACGCACATGTTCTCAATGTGCCATCCGAGTTCCGTGCCAGGGCAAATCAAGAAATACGAAACTCGGTCGGGAGCTTTAAGTCGTCTGATGATGCACATATCAATGTCTGTTTTTGTACCCGTGGCTATGGTCCTACGTGACCCCTCCCTCAACTACTGAAAGGCAATCCAAGAAAAATCATGCATGAGAACCACATACCGGCCCCTCTATAGCCCCACTTTCCTATGGGCCAACCTCACCCATGACTCGATAGCAAGAACATGGTCTGTTGGGGGTTCCCTGCCTTTCCGTTCGTACACGATTGACTAAAGATGGTAGGTAGTCGGCAACGTGCTATCTAGGGCAAAATCAAGTATCGTCGACTCCACGCTAATCCATCCCAGTCTTTAGGTCGCTCGCATAGCAACCAAGGCATACTCTTGGCTCTTCTATCGCAGACCTTAACCTCTGTGAGGCCAGGTTTCATGGACCATCCGCAACCTCACAAAGGGATACCAAGAGTATCCTCATGTTCCCCGAAGCTACCGCTTCGTCACCCAATTCGTTGGAGCCTTTATCTAAATCAGATATTGCTCCACCTCATATTTTAAGCGATGACCTACCGTATCGGGTTACTCATCTATTTGTGAACTGGTCCAAATCCCTCGACTAAGAATTATTACTTAGTTCCCTAAACTAAGGTTTACCACTTAGTCTCCTTGTTAATCCCTTTTTTTCCACATAGTCCCCTGAACTAGGGTTTTGTCTAATGGGTTAAGTATTGTCGTTTAAGTTCATGACTTAACCTGCCTACGAATCATGTCAAGATTTGGCTAAGTATTCAAGTCCAAGACCTAGCCCTACAAGTTGGTTAAGTATACCAAGAAGCTCATGACTTAACCTTATTCAATCATCAAGTCAAATTGGTTAAGTATTTGTTTATCCTAACCCTATCAGATTATCGTGTTAGATTGGTTAAGCATAGATTATCTTAACCTCATCGGATTATCGAGTCGGATTGGTTAAGTATGGGTTAGCTTAACCTCATCAAATCATCATGTATAATTGGTTAAGTATAGGTTACTCAACCCCATTAAGTTGTCATGTTAAGCTGGTTAAGTATTGGTTACTTAACCTCATCGAATTACCAAGTTTAGATTGGTTAAGTGTTTAACTTAACCCCATCGAATTACCGTGCTTAGATTAGTTAAGTGAAAGTTACTTAACCCCATCTAATTACCGTGTATAGATTAGTTAAGTCTAAGTTACCTAACCCTATATAATTACCATGTTTAGATTAGTTAAGTGTAGGTTACTTAACCCCATCTAATTACCAAGTCGGATTAGTTAAGTGTAAATTACTTAACCCCATCCCCTAATTGTCTCATATGGTTAAGTGTCGTTAAGAAATCAAGTCCGGTTTAACTTAACCTACCCATTCATGTCATATCGGTTAAGTGTCATTAGTCAAATTTACTTAACCTTATCATGTGGCATTAATTAAATTAATGCACTTTTAACCTCTCACATTAGACCTTGTTGTGGTTACTAGTTAAGCCGGGCAGGTCCGGGTAGATTTACACCACAACCTAGTCTAACCTCGGGTTTTAAGTGTTATGTGACCAACTACTCACATTGGGTCCTATTGTTTGTAGCCACTAGTTAAGCCAGGCGGGGCCGGGGAGATTTATGCTACAAACTCAACCCAACCTCGAGTTGGCCACTTTCATGTTTGGTCTAGTGTCATATCACACCTACAACCCATACGTGTCTAGCCCCAAGTTCCATGTTTTCGTATGTGTCATGTTCATGTTTAAGTGTTTCAAGAGTGTCACATTTTTATGCAACCCCATGTCAAGTTTTCGTGCCATATTCAAGTCAAGTTTTCGCGTCACGTTCACGTTTGTCTAACTACCCCAAAATCGTGTTTTCACTTGAGTGAAAGCGAGTCAACATAGTATAAATACTATGGTACACATTGACCCCCAAAACATGCACGATGCCACGACGGGGTTGGCTTCAAACATGCATGGCATCACCAAGGGATTGTCCTTGTACATGCATACCATCATATAGGGGTTGGCCACAAGCATGCACAATGTCATAAAGAGGGTGACTTGCATAAGTGTTCATGTCATAAACCTATCATGAAGGGATAAACATGCAGATGTTACTTATGTCATAAAAGGGGTAAACTTGCATATTATCATAAGGGACTTCGGGTTCATATACTTGCATAGCCTCAAAGTCACATTTATGCATATGTTTCATGAGTCAAAGTGGTTTCAAGTGTGCATGCTAACATACCACAAGTAAAGGTCCAATCTTGCATGGCAAACTAAGTCCAATGCAACATGAATAGCATGGTTTAGTCGCTAAAACACAACCTAAAGTCCTATGTTCATGTTAAAGGAGCAAACTAGGCTCGCATAGGTTATAGCACTCATGTTTAACCATATTTTATTCCATGCCATGATTAAACTACCGTTAACATCTCGAAGTAGCTAGAACTTACATAGCGAGGCTTAGGGAAGGATCATGCATCATCTTGACGAAGAAAGGTGGCTCCTTTGAAGAAGAACCGTCATGAAACCGTCGTAGCAACGTTGATCCCTCCTCGATTTGGTGTAGAAAGCTTGCACCTTTTGATTTGAATCCGATTTGAATGCATAAGCCCTTGGAGTTGGAGATGGAGGCCATGATCACTTGGCATTTGGGCAGCACTTCGTGGCATGAGTGATTTGTGAGGGTTTAGGGTAGGCTTAGGGGTCTTTTTATAGAGATTAGGAGTAGTTTAGGCCATAGGATTAACCCTAGATCGAATCCAAGCCATCCAAAATCGTCACAAGCCTCCAAAACCGAGCCAACATGACAAGCATGTGCACCAGGTCGGGGTTGTACAGGGGGGGTCGACCCAAGGGTCGACACCCATGTCGACCCCCTGGGGAGGGGTCGACACCCATGTCGACCCCCTGGGGAGGGGTCGACACCCATGTCGACATGGGTGTCGACCCTGAGTGTCTGGCGGGAATTTTTCCCGCCTCTCTTTTTGGGCTTAATTTCAAATCTGTTTTCGGATTTGAATTTTCGTGAAACTTCGTTGGGCCATAACTGGGTCATACGGACTCCGATTTACAAAATTTCGGACTCTATTTCGCGTATTTTTCCAAGACGAACGCAATGGCGCAACCCGTTTATCCTGATTCAGATATTATAATGTAATTCTTCCTTAATTCTTGTCTTAACACGTTGTTTAAAATTCGGGTTGTTACACATAACAAGTGTTATGAGTACCCAAGAGTTTAAAGAAAACACAGAAAAATAAACTCTGGGTCAGTCGGGGGCTGGTGTGAGTAAATGATTTAAAACAAGTTTAAGAAATATAATCATACTCATAAGACCACGCCGTGAATACGGAATGGGGTTTTACCTTATGAGAATCAAAACAGTTTGTATATTTAAACCAGATATTATGATAATGTCTAGGGTTTCCATAAATAATTTAGAATCTAGTAGAATGTTTGCATCTCACATTCTACTTATATATTATATAAACAAAACCGTTTAGCGCTTATGGTTAATGGATTTCCAACTATAATAAGGTAAGGAACTACCTTCCGATAGTGTACCTCTAGAAAGGAATACACTAGGTTTAACAAGAACTTCTTGTAACCCGGCCACACATGACCGACCACTCATTTCTCTTGAGTGTATCGAATATATTTCACCAATGGTTGTGTACGGCAACCATTTCCCAAATGGGACAACATTGATAAAAAAAGGAATAAAATGAACCTCTAGATAGGTGATAATACACCCTAATGGGAGCTAT
Organism: Allium sativum; assembly: GCA_030737875.1. Taxonomy (NCBI): domain Eukaryota; kingdom Viridiplantae; phylum Streptophyta; class Magnoliopsida; order Asparagales; family Amaryllidaceae; genus Allium; species Allium sativum. Next base: position 988,959,338 of record CM060913.1, read on the forward strand.
CCACATAGCCATGCTGCCTACCCGATTTTTTGTCATTTCCTAGTTGTGAAGCTTGAGGCTAAACTTATCTTTTGAAAGATTATATCTTCGATTACTTTGAATGTCACATCGTCCTATCTGTCAGAACACTCATTCGATTTCCCAAATATATTGCGGGCAATAAAGCTAAGAGAAATTAATTTCTCTGCCACCAACGTAATATACTTACGTAAATTCGATGTATAATATCTAATAGATATACGTTGTCAAACACCCGTCCATTCTAGTTTGTCCTGGGACTGGACAGACCGAAGGTACTATTTAAAATAGCCCTTGCATATCTACGTCTTCACTTTTCTGACACGCGTCGTATAATTCGAGTCGAAGTGAAATATTTATTCCGGTCTCTTTGAAATGATGTATGAAATGTCTTTTATAGTCGATAAATAATTATCAACTTAATCTGATTATAATTCAGTTTATGCGTCCTGTATCTATGGGTTTCAGTTAATGTAATAGTATATGTTTATCTTGTTCATGTCTGGATATTTTTAATATCTTTTATAAATGAACAGTTAAAGTGTGTGCGTCGCACATGGTATTTTTCTTTGTTTATCATTGACGTTTAGACGATGTTTAATGCTCCAGTTCTTCTGGTAAATTATTTATTAATTCTAATTTAACTTAAATAAATTAGTTTAATAATTTATTTAAATTAGTTTCTTTATATTCTAAATTTTTCAAACTCGTTGAACTTCTTCGGTCAACTTCTGTACTTGATCTTCTTGCCATTTTCCTTCTTCCACTTGCCTATGCCAAATTAAATAAAAATTCCTTTTTTATTTAATTATTTATTTCTTCTTTATTTTAATTTTATTTTCTATTTTATTTCGAACTTCTTTTAATTTAAAACTTCGTTCAAAAACTCCATGCCGATCTCCTTCAAAACGCCACGCTCCAGCTAAAGTACCAAGTGCAACCACCTACAAAGTACCAAGTCCAAAACTCCATGTTTTTGCTTGCCAAATCACCCCAGATCCTTATGTGCTCGGCCGGTACCAAAGTACCACCTGGTACTATCACCTGCCAAGTACCATATTCCAAAATACCATGTTCCTGTGTAGGAATCTAAAGCTACACCTATATTTCCTCCATAACCAAAGTACCACCTTCCATCCTCCTATACATGGCACAACAGTGCACGTGCACAGCTGCTCCGGGCATCGAACGGCCATTGGCCCCCCTCCAGCAAGTCACGTCGCCACTCCACGTCATCTATGACCGGATCACCGCCACCAAAAACTCCTCCTTCTCAAAAATGATATCATGCCATTAAAACTCGAAACATGTTTCCAGGTTGACCCTCAAAATCCCACCACCTCGGTCGACTACGCCTCCACCTGAAACCACCACCGGTCGATTCTCCGACCATCCACGTACCTCTACCGTCGGTCTGACCATACTCGATCTATCGAGGGCCTCACACGAGACAGATGAAAACCCATCCCCAAAATAGCAGTTTAAAACCTAATTTCACTTCGTTTGCTCAAACTAATAAATAGAAAATTTATTTTACATTTTTCCTATGATTATCGCACCCTCACACCTCTACCCAGTTCATGCCGTCCAACTCGATCACCGGGATCGCTGGAATTTGATCAAAGTTCCTCTTTTGATCATCTCAATATTCCTTGATCACCCCAAAGTTATAAATCATGAAACTTACTTTAAAAATCATGGTTAGAAGTCAGGTTTCCATTTATATAATCAAAACATGTTTTCGTTTGGTTTGAATTTTCAGGTATACAGAGGACTTACAGAGATCATCTCTGTTCTCCTGTTTCTTGCATAAGGGTTCGATGCAATGTTTTCTTGTTTGTATTTGTTAATGTATAACATATATATATATAAATATATATTATATACTTATATGTCAACCTAGTGTGAGTCAAATGGTATGGTTCTCTTCTTAAAATGATGTTATGTGTTCAACAGAAACACAGTAACAGGTTTTAAACTAAAGCTTTAAACTAACACAGCATTTATAGGAATGTCCATGGTGTCTTTAATCAAACAAACATGTTCAGTGGTATAGTTCAGCAATACAAACATATATAGTCATTCATCAACTTGCATGGGTTTTAAAAGAGAAAATAGTGAGTGTTTACTCAATTGAAATGCTTTCCTACTGTTAAACAAAGGTTTTCCTGTTTCTTTCTTTCTTTTGGTTAGCTTGAAATAATGTGTAAAAAAAATAAGGAGCTGCTTCCGATTTATGGACTTGAAAATAATATAAAATAAAAGGGGTGTCTTAAATGCTAGTAGAGAAAAGAAGCTTCTATTTAAGTGCAGGTATGTTCAGATGGAAAGTTATCTATCTTGATGTCTAGTTTTGTCAAAAATACCCTACGCAAGTTTTGCTCTCTGTACTTAATCACACAGCGCATGTTTATTTTGACAAAAACATTAAATGCAAGAGTCCTTTATGGAAAAATACAAATTCTTCTTACATGGTGATGGAAACAATTGAATTATATTCTCAAGCTAGATGCTACTTCCATCATATGGCAGTAAGTGTTTTGGCAAACATATAGATTTAAATATATCCTTAGCTACCAAGTTTTCTTTTTATACTTAATGCTGCTAAACCAAAAGTCTACCCTGTCATGAATGAAAGCTAGTTCAAATTGAGTTGTTCCTTCAGTGCCAGATGCTATTTCCATCTACAGCTAACTAGGTGTCATATCTTATTATTCGGCATGTGCTCATATATACTATGAAGGAGCTTAAAATATTGGTTTAAAGCCTTACTTTGCTGCCAAATATCTCTGCACTTAAATGATCTTTATTCTTGTCTAACAATGTCATGAGTGAAGGCAAAATCTTACATCAATCTTGATAAAACACTTGAGTATTATCTTTCAAGTCCATTATCCTTAGGCATGACATAATTATTTTAAACAATTTACTTAATTAAATTGTTCGTAAACAAAACTGGATTTTTACTTAGTGTGTTACGAAGGAGTTTTACTATACAAATTTCAAAATGTCCTGCATACTTAAGTTAGAACACATACATGCGGAGAAGCATAAGTATGTAGTAGACCATGTTAGTGTTAGAGTTTGTGCCCTAGAGGAAATTCATTTGATGAGATTGATAACACTGTTGATGTTATTATTTTATTTGGAATAAAATATAATTCTATTATATTATATTTACTACGTAATATAAATATTAATATATTAGAAGTCTTTAGAATAATAATACGGTATTATATAGTTCGAGTAAGACTGAACTTGAGATTATATAATGTGATAAGTATTATAATTCTTAAAAGTCCCTAGTCGAGTTTTATTGTTTATACAGGACAACAATAAAGCGTTGAGACTAATATATTGATTGACTGATGATCACATCTCATTGATCATTAATATATGTGATATTAAAGTCAAGATATAAATACGTATTAGAGAATAGCGTATTGGGCTGACCCACCGTGAGATAACTCTGTGGAACATATTCAACAGTATCACAAGTTATTCTCATAGTGACAGTGGTGTAATGGTCCTTAGACCTGAAATCATTATAATTTTATTCGAGGATATTTGTGTTTTGATATCATCTAAAATTATTTTGTAACAGAGTAATGATAACGGTGATTATTGGATACATCTCGAATCGAATGAAAATTATGAATGATCTAGATGGAATTTAACCACATGATATATTCGTAGTGATATCCGTGGGCCTCTTGATTGAGTGAGACTGTGAAAGGCATGGCCGTGCTCAAATATTGATTTGTTTTAAACAGTCTACTCATCGATCAAGAAAAACGGATTAAAGAGGATGATACGATCCATGTCTCAAGTTTAATTCAGGATATACTGGTTAAAAGGATTATATTACATTGATACACTGGTCATAGAAAGGTTGTATCGAATCGTTGATCTTATTATAACTTGGGTAGCAGCGACGTATTGCTAGATGCCACTCACTGTTTATAATTTAAATGCGATTTATGCCAACGTTATAATAACCTATCGGGTCACACACTTAGAACGTTATAAAGGAAGAACATATATTGGGTAAATAAATTGTCAAATTTCTTGATATTTTATATTGCATTGAAATGGTATACAAGTGGTTCCTTAATTGATGGAGCATACTTGGTTTTGTAAGGGTTTGACCATTCCCTTTATAAGATAGAGTGGAGCCGTGATTTTATTATTCTAGATGAAATAAAATAAAATAAAAACCTAACCATTCCTATTCATGAAACCCTGGAATATGGCGGTTGGCACCTAAACTCCCCTTTCTTCTTCGATTATGATCAGAGAGGAGAAATGTTCGTGTCAATAACCAGTAGAGGGCAGGTACATTGTCGTGCCTCTGCGATTCGATGCTCCATCATCTTGGTTCGAATTCATCTGGACACAGTTCGAAAGGTATGAACCCTAACTGATGATCCATTCTATTTTAATTTATTGTTATCGCATAGATCCATGGATTTTAATTGTTAAAATGTTAAGAATTTTGGTTTCGAATAGATCGAATTGACCCAAAATTCCTTTCAATGGTATCAGAGCCAGGTTTTACGATATATGATAAATTAAAATCTGATTTTGGTTTAATTCGTGTTTAAATTGATCGGTTGAAAACATTAATAAGAGAATTATGTTTTAATACTGTAGTGGTAAATCGTAATTACTGGTTTTGAATCTTGTTTTGATTTATATGTTTGATTGAATTAATAAATATATAAATAATAGAAACTCGATTCAAATTAGAGATTGTCTCAAGATTAACAAAAATTGGTTTTGTTAACTGTTACGAGTCCAGTATTAAAGTTCCACGTTGAATCGATCATGTGCCAATTCATACCTGTTAGTACATTTAATAATGATTATCTGTCTGTAGTTTGAACACTGCTGAATTTGAATAATGTTTGTTTTAGAGCCTAGGTCTTGCTAGGAATTGCCGATTGAATAATATTTTGATTGATTCCTAGTTTGGTCGATAATATCTAAAACAGTTGTGATATTTATATTGATATGAAAATTGGGATTGATATGTATGTAAAAATTTGATTTTGAAATGAAAATCGTTTCATTTGAGTATAAATCAATATCATTATTTATTCTTTTTATTAATTTTGAATGATTAAAACTTGTGGATGCGGATTTGACATTGAAATAAAATTGTTTTATGCAGATGCGAATTAATATCAGATATTAATTCTGTTTAAATCATAGTGAATTTGAACAACAGATCTTGAAATTATGAATTTGCCTAAAGCAGGGTATCCTTATACCGATGAACAATGATAATCTTATTATCAAAGTGTTTGATTAATAAATATTCTTGGTCAGTAATAACACACATTAATTCTCATGATTAAAATTGGTATTTCTGATTGATGAATCAGTTAGATATATTTCTGAGTAATTCTGATTTACTGAAATCAACAATATGACAATTGTTTACAAAAAAATTCTTATGATTATGATGATCTATATACTTGGATATAAAATTGAGAATTCATGACTATTCTTGTTTTAATAACAAGGAAATAAATTCAATTTTGAATTCTGGTTATATTGATAGTCACTAGAATGAATTCAACTCACAGTAATTGTATTGTGATTTGTTGATTTTATAAGAAAATCTATGTGCATTGTAATTTCATGATCATAATGCTTATATGTAATTGACATGTATGTAAGGATGCTTATGAATTATAATCCACTAAACCTATATTTGAGATCTGGTTTCAAAATCCCAAGAAAAATTGATTTTCAGTTATTTTATACTGTTTATATATGATATAAATTGTGTGATCTTAATTGGTTAAGGAATATCACTTAAATAGTATTGATTAATATTAAATGAATTGTCTTGGATGATCTTGATAATTATCACTCAATATCATAATTTAATCTTGTTTACTTAATTGATTGATAATCATGTAAATAGAAAGTACTAGTTTACTTGGATTTATATGTATATATGTATATTTGATATACATATATGTATATTATATATACTTAAACCGGCTGTTATGAAATGGATTGTTTTATGAAACTACTGTTGCTAGAGTCTCTATTACAATCTATAGATGTATAGTATTAGTTGTAAACTGCATTACATCATGAGGACTATAGCAATGGACAATTAACCAGAAATTGGTTCACTGTTAATCTGAAATCTTTTCACTATTATCCTGAAATTGTTCCATTGTGAATCTGTGAAAAATGTTTCACTGTAATAAGATAATTTGTAATTGTATTTGATACATGATATAAAATTGTGAAATAAATTCAGATTGGAAATATTAACTTAGTTAATATTCCTATTTGATGAACCTAGTAAACTGGTAGCATAATCATAAATCCAGTTTTGACTAATCAAGGAAAACATGTCCTTTTAGATCAAAAAAAAAACATGTTTAATCCTTGAACAAAAGGTGAGACCTTTTACACATGATCATCTGTGTTGTTTCTAAGATATGAATCTTTTTGGTTATTAATTAAAATTAGCATCTGAATGATATGGATCATTGCAGTACTTTAGTATAATTCTTATTTAGAATTTGCATATGGTTGTTAATTATTATCATTTTTTTATACAAATATATTGATATTTGATACAAATATAAATTAAGAATTATGTTTTGCTTATTGACCAATCTGTTGGAAATCATTTATTTTGGATTATAGCGGATTTGATTTGCTGTTTTTGTTTTATTTGTAATGAGTTATCCTTTAAGTTAATACCAATTTTGAACAGTTCATGAAATAGTATTGCAAATATTATTTGCAACAAGCATGCATCCTTTATATAAATCTGGGTATTTAAAATATCATTAAATCTGAATTTGAAAGTTTTATTTTCAAGTTCATGATATGATGTATGTGGGATATCTGCGATTCATTGATGAATCTGATTCATCATGATGATTAAAGGCTATAATTTTATTAACAAGTTTTTATGAACTCTTGAATGTCTAAGCATCAATTTGTGCAATACATGACTGTTTTTAACAAAAAAAAAAGGGATTATCTTATTACAATCTGAATACATATATGTATTGTTAGTTAATTTTATGAATTTTGATCAGTCATCACTATATGCAGTAGCTTGTTCAAATTTTATTATTGCTGAAACTAAAATATTGATCAGCTAAATTGCATTTGTGAAATCTCACATGTGTGTTAACTGTAGGTAATTCACATATAGTAATAGCCTATGTAACAGATCATATATATAACATATGATCATAGGTAAATTCATCATGTCCCCTTGGTTTCATAATATATTTATATAAAACACTTGGCTCAAACAACATTATATAATATTATTGAGCTGAAATTTGTATAGTTTATATTTTGGTTTGCTATTATATTGATAATTGCATTGCAGGTTCTACCTGAAAGGGGCAGAAGGATATTTTGCACACTGGAAATGTTTCAGTAGGAGCACCATCCAAGTTTCAGCGAACAACATCATCCTTAAATAGTACACTGAAACTGTTTCAGTGGGATATGCGCTAAACATGTATATATACATGAGAACACATTTTACAAGTTTGACTTGAAATGTTGATGTATATATGTATATGTTCTGTAATATGGGACATACTGTGTGATTTAAAGTCTGGCCATTCAATTGTTAATATGATCTTTCAGTTATAACCCGAACATGTAAGACTGTAAGTCTCAATGTAATCCAATTGTGATAGTTTTGTTGACTTAATATCTGTATGTTTATTGCTGAAATTATATTTTTCCGTATAGTTTCAGATGGCCTTCATTGATTATAATCATGAATTTGTTATGTGATATTAATGCTACTATGGATATGAGACTCAATTGTATACATATGGATATTGTTAAAAGGTTTTAATGTTCATATATATATGGTAGGCATAATACAATCAGTGTTTGTTTGATTCACAATGAGTCAACGGGCCCACTAATTATTAGATACTACTTAATGTAAGGGTAACATGTTATTTATTTGCAAATTCATGTCATACAAAACAAAGGTGAGTTGTTTTGAAGTGATTCAAAATAATGCTTTGACTCCATATCACGTATGGTGTTTGAAATACCACATATCCAAAGGTATGACTATATGATATAGAATTAACAATATAAGACACATATATTTGATATATGTAAATAACTCTAATATTGTTCGCCACTACGAATTATAAATTTCCTCTAAAGCAATTTTTTTTGTTATATTAAGTCATGGTGACGTCTTCCAATAATATACTCATCATTGTCCAAAATCACTTGATGTAACTAACGCCAAAGCGTTGTGCACCTTTTATTTTGGTTATATGCGATGGAGTAAAATGTGGTGCTCCAACCAATTATTGGGTCTGACTTAACTAGGCTGCAGAATACGATTATGGCCTTAGAGACAAAAGCATGTATTATTCTACATTTTGAGCAAATGAATAATACTGAACAAAATGTTCAACATGCGATCCAAGAGTTATATACAAATATATATATATATATATATATGTATATATATATAATTAACATAAGATGTTTACCTAAAAGGTTGTGTTTTGAGTTTAGCCAAAGCTAGGTCAAGGCATGACTAGATATGGATCTTGGAACACCATTATATGTATATAATGATTTACATATATAAACAGAGGGATGTTAATTGAGTTGGAGCGTATTTTAGTTTCAATTACATATTTATGTTAATATAAATTTTGATTGTCAAAATTTTGTATTAAATAAATATTACAGAATCATTTATTATCTAATGTAAATATTAAATAATAAATAACGCGATAATTTAAATTAATCCTTAAGAAGGATATAAATTGAATTAAATCAAATTTCTTGACTAACATTGAAATTTGAGGATTGTCCTCAAACAAATCAAACGTAATTGTTCTAACAAATATAGAGGATATAAAACCAAAGTTAAAGATGACTTCAACTGAATAAGATATAAATGTTATAATAATCTACTTATACATTCCTAGTATTAGATACTAGATATAAATCACATAAATGTACGTTGATTTAAAGAAATTGCAGAATAAGTAGAAATCTGATAAAATGACAAGTGGACTTACGGATGGAAATGAAACAAAAGTTGTTGGATTATCCACAGCAAGTAGATTCTTGTTCTATATACTGGCTTAATTAAAATAGATAAAATAATTGTTATTATGAAATTCCATTTAAAATAAATGTTATTATAAAACTTGTTTTGACAAGTTTAAATTTCATTTGTAGTAAAAGAACAATTATTATTCATTTTATTTAAATGAAATATCTAATGGAATTTCACAAATAGTTAATGAATTTTATAAGTCTTTAACTATAATGTACCTGACATAAATACCAAGTGGATTAAATTTAGTGATTTAAATCCAACATACTTTTAGCATTACCAGTTAGCCAATATAAACAAGAAAGTATATCAAAATCCATAATGATGGAATTTTGAGATCATTTGATTTTGAATTATATGAAGAATACAAATCTTATTTATTAGGCAAAATAACTGAATCACTTTTTCACTTGACACAGTGATTGAGTGACAAGTATTGGGCCTCGAACATAATGATGTATATGGAGCAACGAATACATAAGCTAGAGGTAGGTTTTATTAGTTCATTATATTTACTGATGATATCAGTAGATATAAATATATATATCTTGTGAAATACATATCAGAATCCTTTTAAAAGTTCAAAGAATTCAGAGTGAAGTTAGAAACCAATTTCAATAGAAAATAAATATTTTTCGAACAGTTCGAAAGAGAACATTTAAGCCAATAAATTTAATGACTGTCTGAATGAGTTTGGAATTGTTTCACAACTCTGTCCACCTAGAACACCATATTGGAATGGTATGTCTGAACGGAGATATCGAACCTTATAAGATATAGTACGATTAATGATAAGTCATATAAATCTTCCTATAAGTTAAATTTAGAACAATTATATTAAATCCCACTAAAACGATTTAAAGACGCCATATAAGATATGAACTAGGAAATGTCCTAGTGTGTCTAATACGAAAATTTGGGATGTAAGGCGTTTGTTAAACGTCCTTCCTCTGATAAGATCGGACCCAAATCAGATAACTATTTTGTGGATATAAATTCTCTGAGAATAAAATGTTTATTACTTGATTTGGTGTCCTTATGAAGGAGAGTCAGTCTCTTAGATACCGATGGGAATAAAATAGAATTCGAGATATATCAAAAACCACAAGATAGCATTAAATCTTGTATAGACAAGAAATTGAGTGGGAGTGACACAATAACTCTAATGTTATTTGATAACACATTGACTATTGTAAATAATGTTAGTTTAAAAACAAGAAATAAATACTGATTCTAAGAAAGAAAATGTTTGGATTAAGAAGTTCATGATTGAACTTAATTCATTGTTGATCGAATGGCGATAACAATATGGCTGTTGCTCAGGCCTAAAACATTAAACTCATCATCAATCCAAAAATATATTTTAAGAAATATAATTCTTATGTGAAGTTGTTCACAGAAGAAATAAGCATATCTGCAAAGTTACAAAAGTTGTAATGTTGCAGACCTAGAGAATTAAACTCTGTCGCGGCAGAAGTTTAATAGACACACTAGTTTCATAAGTATACGATACATAAATGATTGACTCTAGTGCAAGTGGGAGATTGTTAGATTTTGTGCCCTAGAGGCAATTCATTTGATGAGATTGATAACACTGTTGATGTTATTATTTTATTTAGAATAAAATATTATTTTATTATATTATATTTACTACGTAATATAAATATTAATATAATAGAAGTCCTTAAAATAATAATACGGGATTATATAGTTCGAGTAAGACTGAACTTGAGATTATATAATGTGATAAGTATTATAATTCTTAAAAGTCCCTAGTCGAGTTTTATTGTTTATACAGGACAACAATAAAGCGTTGAGACTAATATATTGATTGACTGATGATCACATCTCATTGATCATTATTATACATGATATTAAAGTCAAGATTTAAATACGTGTTGAAGAATAGCGTATTGGGCTGACCCACCGTGAGATAACTCCGTGGAACATAATCAACAGTATCATAAGTTATTCTCATAGTGACAGTGGTGTAATGGTCCTTAGACCTGAAATCATTATAATTTTATTCGAGGATATTTGTGTTTTGATATCATCTAAAATTATTTCGTAACAGAGTAATGATAACGGTGATTATTGGATACATCTCGAATCGAATGAAAATTATGAATGATCTAGATGGAATTTAACCATATGATATATTCGTAGTGATATCCATGGGCCTCTTGATTGAGTGAGACTGTGAAAGGCATGGCCGTGCTCAAATATTGATTTGTTTTAAACAGTCTACTCATCGATCAAGAAAAACGGATTAAAGAGGATGATACGATCCATGTCTCAAGTTTAATTCAGGATATACTGGTTAAAAGGATTATATTACATTGATACACTAGTCATAGAAAGGTTGTATCGAATCGTTGATCTTATTATAACTTGGGTAGCAGCGACGTATTGCTAGATGCCACTCACTGTTTATAATTTAAATGCGATTTAAATTATTGCCAACGTTATAATAACCTATCGGGTCACACACTTAGAACGTTATAAAGGAAGAACATATATTGGGTAAATAAATTACCAAATTTATTGATATTTTATATTGCATTGAAATGGTATACAAGTGGTTCCTTAATTGATGGAGCATACTTAGTTTTGTAAGGGTTTGACAATTCCCTTTATAAGATAGAGTGGAGCCGTGATTTTATTATTCTAGATGAAATAAAATAAAATAAAAACCTAACCATTCCTATTCATGAAACCCTGGAATATGGCGGCTGGCACCTAAACTCCCCTTTCTTCTTCGATTATGATCAGAGAGGAGAAATGTTCGTGTCGATAAACAGTAGAGGGCCGGTACATTGTCGTGCCTCTGCGATTCGATGCTCCATCATCTTCATCTTGGTTTGAATTCATCTGGACACGGTTCGAAAGGTATGAACCCTAACTGATGATTCATTCTGTTTTAATTTATTGTTATTGCATAGATCCATGGATTTTAATTGTTAAAATGTTAAGAATTTTGGTTTCAAATAGATCGAATTGACCCAAAATTCCTTTCAGTTAGTTATATTTCCTACAACTAAGAAGTCAAATTTTTATTAATTAAATTAGTATTATTGCGATCATTGATTTACGGTTTAGAAATATTTAGTTTAAAAACCCGAGACATTACAATCTACCCTCCTTATAAAAATTTCATCCTCGAAATTTGAGATTAATGCGTAGATTCAAGTTATAACTTATATACATAAATAATCAACACACATTAGTAATTTTATCACATATATTCCATAACGAAAAAATATCTGTCACTTGATTGGAGAACATTTCCATTACTGCATTACTATTTCTCAATATCGATTAGTTCCTGACCGTAAATCGGTAAACGAATAACCCTCTAAATATCAACCCCGAAGACCGAAATCAACATCAGACCGATACCCAGTAAATCATTCAACTTAACCAATTTTCCAGTTAGTTTCCAATTTCTTAATCCCACATCTTAATTCCTCATTAATTCTCATTACTTCAAAATATACTTGATTTTATTTGGAAAAAATTTCCAAGTCTTATATACTTCCTTAATTTGAATCAATCCGTTCAAATATATTTATCTGCCCCAAATTCTCTTCTTAAATTGAATCCATATTCAACTCCTCAGGTCAATATACTTAACTCTGATAAGTTCCATCCACTGTCTCCCTTAACTAATTAATTATTAAATTAGTTATCTCCATTTCGGAACTCGCCAATCTGATTCTATTTCAAAAATCAACCAGTTCACTTTTCATGAGTTCATACCCCATTAAGTTTAGCTTAATTTAGTAGAAACATCAAATTTTAATTCAATTTAAAATTTTAACTTTATTTCTTATATCAATATAATTAGATAACATTCTAATTTAAATCACCCCAATTCAATTTATTCTAAGGACGACCCTAATAAATTTAACTCCTTTTATTTAAAAAGATAGAGTACCTTCCAGAACTTCTTCCATTTCTGCATCTTCAGAAGTTGATGGCTTATCCATTAAGGCGTAGACCTTAGTTTGTTGTGCCCTCTTCATAAGCATACAATCTTTGATCAAGTGTCCGGGCTGATGACACTTATAGCATAAAATCTGTCGGACAGTAGTATTGCCTGGTCCCTGTGTTTGCTGCTGAGGTGGATCTGGCTTCTTGACTTCTGATTTCTTACAAAACCTATCGATGTGTCCTTTCTCTTTACATTTGTAGCACATCAAATTCTTGTAACGATCCTGGGACTTCTCCCCTCCCTCTTTCCAATTTTCCTTGTTTTTTCCAATTTAGATTTAATTTCCTTTTGTTGGGATTTCCTCCACTGGTTTCTCCAGTCTGCTCCTTCACCACTGGTTTCTTTGCATCTAGTGCTTCATGTCGAATGGCCATGTTCACTAAGTCAATGAATGGATCCTTTAGATGTCCAATCATCTTAACTTGCAAATTATCCTTCAAACCTGCTATGAACATCTCGTTCTTCTTAAGCGAAGTATTAATCAGTTCTCGCCCAAAACAAGATAGTGCATTAAACTTATTCTCGTAATCTGCTATCGACATGTTTCCTTGCTTAAGATCTATGAAATCCCGGTACATCCTAGTTTTGCCTGCTGCGGGAAGAAACTGTGCTTCGAACTCCACTTTGAATTTTTCCTAAGTAAAGTCATCTTTCGGAACGTTCGTTGTCTGTGCGTCCCACCAGATTGCAGCAGCTCCTTGAAGTTTCCATGAAGCCAAAAGACGTTTCTTCTCATCATTCAAATTCAGTCCTTTGAAAATATTTTCACAAGATCTCAGCCACGCTTGAACTTCAATGAAAGATTCGGTTCCTTTGAAAACCTTTCCTCCTAGAGTGTTATACTCCTTACAGATAGTTGCAAAAATTTCCCTAGGTTGAACTAGTGCAACTTCTTCCACGGTTTCTACTTGGTTCTGAGTAGTGTTACGACCATTGGTAGTGGTGGTTCCACTAGCTCGACCTCTTTGTCCACGGGTATTCATACTTAATCACCTTAATATATCAGGTCGATAATCAAACTTGATCAGAAGTTAAAATACTCAATTATCTAACTCAAGTCAATCCCTCCTAATTACGTATATATATTATATATAATAATATCTAATTTCAAATACACTTTCTCAATACTCACCCAAAGCCTAGGTATTCAGTAACCTAAGCTCTAATTCCAACTGGAATGACCCAACTTTCGAACACCTCGGAAGTTGTATCATTATATAAGAATAAAATATAGATAGAAGATAAAACTAAAGAAAACATCTGAATCTCATAGCGGAACTTGATCATAACATAACAACCCAAAATAGTACATATCATAAGTCAAGTACATTGGAGTACTTCAAAAATACGGATACATTTCACCACAAATTACATACTTAACATTTGTGATAAACTAACTTGCAGATGATTATACATAACATCATGGATAAAACAACTTGCATATAATGATACATAGATAAGCCAACATTCAGATCCTTCCCATCCAGCTACTCCAAAAGTTAAGTCAAGACGTGGATCACTTGTCAACTCATAACAAGTGTTATGAGTACCCAAGAGTTTAAAGAAAACATAGAAAAATAAACTCTAGGTCAGTTAAGGACTGGTGTGAGTAAACAATTTTAAAACAAGTTTAAGAAATAAAATCATACTCATAAGACCATACCATGAATACAGAACGGGTTTTTACCATATGAGAATCAAAACGGTTTATATATTTAAACTAGATATTATGATAATGTCTAGGGTTTCCACAAATAATTTAGAATCTAGTAGAATGTTTGCATCTCACATTCTACTTATATATTATACAAACAAAATTGTTTAATGATTATGGTTAATGGATTTCCAACTAGGACAAGGTATGGAACCACCTTCCGAGAGTGTACCTCTAGAGAGGAATGCACTGGGTTCAACAAGAACTTCTTGTAACCCGGCCACACATGACCGACCACTCATTTCTCTTGAGTGTATCAAATGTATATCACCAATGGTTGTGTACGGGAACCATTTCCCGAATGGGACAACATCGATAGAATAAGGAATAAAATGAACATCTAGATAGGTGATAATACACCCTAATGGGAGCTACCCACATAGCCATACTGCCTGCCCGATTTTTTGTCATTTCCTAGTTGTGAAGCTTGAGGCTAAACTTATCTTTTGACAGATTATATCTTCAATTACTTTGAATGTCACATTGTCCTATCTGTCAGAACACTCATTCAATTTCCCAAATATATCGCGGGCAATAAAGCTAAGAGAAACGAATTTCTCTGCCACTAACGTAATATACTTACGTAAATTCGACGTGTAATATCTAATAGACATACGTTGTCAGACACTCGTCCATTCTGGTTTGTCCTCGGACTGGACGGACCGAAAGTTCTATTTAAAATAGCCCTTGCATATCTCCGTTTTCACTTTTCTGACACGCGTCATATAATTCGAGTCGAAGTGAAATATTTTTTTCGATCTCTTCGAAACGATGTACGAAATGTCTTTTATAGTCGATAAATAATTATCAGCTTAATCTGATTATAATTCAGTTTATACGTCCAGTATCTATGGATTTCAGTTAATGTAAAAGTATATGTTTATCTTGTTCATGTCTAGATATTTTTAGTATCTTTTATAAATGAACAGTTAAAGTGTGTGCATCGCACACGGTATTTTTATTTGTTTATCATCGACGTTTAGACGATGTTTAATGCTCCAGTTCTTCTGGTAAATTACTTATTACTTCTAATTTAACTTAAATAAATTAGTTTAATAATTTATTTAAATTATTTTCTTTATATTCTAAATTTTTCAAACTTGTTGAACTTCTTCGGTCAACTTCTGTACTTGATCTTCTTGCCATTTGCCTCCTTCCACTTGCCTATGCCGAATTAAATAAAAATTCCTTTTTTATTTAATTATTTATTTCCTCTTTATTTTTATTTTATTTTCAATTTTTATCTCGAACTTCATTTAATTTAAAACTTCGTTCAAAAACTGATTCATTAGCGTGTTGACCAAAATACCAGTGCCATGTTTCAATTTGCCATGATGCGCATGCTGATCCCCTTCAAAACGCCACGCCCCAGCTAAAGTACCAAGTGCCACAACCTCCAAAGTACCAAGTCCCAGACTCCATGTTTTTTCTTGCCAAATCACCCCAGATCCTTATGTGTTCAGCCGGTACCAAAGTACCACCTTGTATTATCACCTGCCAAGTACCATATTCCAAAATACCATGTTCCCGTGTAGGAATCTAAAGCTGCACCCACGTTTCCTTCATAAAAAAAGTACCACCTTCCATCCTCCCATACACGGTACAACTGTGCATGTGCACACCTGCTCTAGCCATCGAACGGCCATCGGTCCCCCTCCAGCAAGTCACGTCGCCACTCCATGTCATCTACGACCGGATCACCGCCACCAAAAACTCCTCCTTCTCAAAAATTCTATCACTCCATTAAAACACAAAACATGTTTCCAGGATTACCCTCAAAATCCCACCACCTCGGTTGACTCCGACTATGCCTCTGCCTGAAACCACCACCGATCGATTCTCCGACCATCCACGTACCTCCATCATTGGTCTCAACCTACTCGATCTATCGAGGGCCTCACACGAGATAGATGAAAACCCATCCCTAAAACAGCAGTTTAAAACCTAATTTCACTTCGTTTGCTCAAACTAATAAATAGAAAAATTATTTTACATTTTTCCTATGATTATCGCACCCTCACACCTCTACCCTGTTCACGCCGTCCAACCCGATCACCGGGATTTGATCAAAGTTCCTCTTTTGATCATCTCAATATTCTTCGATCACCTCAACGTTATAAATCATGAAACTTACTTTAAAAATCATGGTTTGAAGTCAGGTTTCCATTAATATAATCAAAACATGTTTTCGTTTGGTTTGAATTTTCATGTATACAGAGGACTTACAGAGATCATCTCCGTTCTCCTGTTTCTTGCATAAGGGTTCGATGTAATGTTTTCTTGTTTGTATTTTTTAATGTATAACATATATATATATATATTATATCTACTTATATGACAACCTAGTGTGAGTCAAATGGTATGGTTCTCTTCTAAAAATGATGTTCTGTGTTCAACAGAAACACAGTAACAAGGTTTAAACTAAAGCTATAAACTAACACGGCATTTACAGGAATGTCCATGGTGTCTTTAATCAAAAAAATAGTGGTATAGTTCCACAATACAAACATATATAGTCATTCATCAACTTGCATGGGTTTTAAAAGACAAAATAGTGAGTTTTTTGTCACTTGAAATGCTTTCCTACTGTTAGACAAAAGTTTTCCAGTTTCTTTCTTTCTTTTGGTTAGCTCGAAATAATGTGTAAAAAAAATAAGGAACTGCTGCCTATTTATAGACTTGAAAATAATATAAAATAAAAGGGGTGTCTTAAATGCTAGTAGAGAAAAGAAGCTTCTATTTAAGTCAGGTATGTTCAGATGGAAAGTTATCTATCTTGATGTCTAGTTTTGTCAAAAATACCCTGCGCAAGTTTTGCTCTCTGTACTTAATCACACAGCACATGTTTATTTTGACAAAAACTTTAAATTCAAGAGTCCTTTATGGAAAAATACAAATTCTTCTTACATGGTGATGGGAACAATTAAATTATACTCTCAAGCTAGATGCTACTTCCATCATACGGCGGCAAGTGTTTTGGAAAACATATAGATTTAAATATATCCTTAGCTACCAAGTTTTCTTTTTATACTTAATGCTGCCAAACCAAAAGTCTACCCTGTCATGAATGAAAGCTAGTTCAAATTGAGTTGTTCCTTCACTGCTAGATGCTCTTTATTCTTGTCTAACAATGTCACGAGTGAAGGCAAAATCTTACATCAATCTTGATAAAACACTTGAGTATTATCTTTCAAGTCCATTATCCTTAGGCATGACATAATTATTTTAAACAATTTTCTTAATTAAATTGTTCTTAAACAAATTGGATTTTTACTTAGTGTGTTACTAAGGGGTTTTACTATACAAATTTCAAAATGTCCTGCATACTTAAGTTAGAACACATACATGCGGAGAAGCATAAATATGTAGTAGACCATGTTAGTTATATTTCCTACAACTAGGAATTCAAATTTTTATTAATTAAATTAGTATTAATGCGATCATTGATTTACGGTTTAGAAATATTTAGTTTAAAAACCCAGGACATTACAATATCCGTCGATCTTGAAGTACGTTTGGACGATCACCACTTATTACCTTGTCTGTGGATGCCTCCCAATCAAGACATCAGTAAACATCCAAACGATGTGAAGATCTCCGATCTTCAACCACCGTCTTCATCTTCGACTTTTAATTGTCGTAGTAATTATTCAAAATGGGTTGAACCCGATCATTCTGAATAACTTGCGTATTTTATAATCAATAGATAAGTGCCATAGAAACACATCATAAGCCTCATTCCAATTCAGAATATTCTTTTAATTAAAATATTCACATTATTAGGGAATGGTTCCCATTAATTTAATCAAACAAATTCTTTAAATTTATTCTTAAATCTTCTTTTTAAAGATTCATTAAAACTCCAATTTGGTTTTAATATCAAAAATCATTACTTTATGATTACTCAACTTTAAGAAATTAATCTTGTCTTTAACTGGTTAAAGAACCAATGTCATTTAAAACACAGTTCACGATAAACCCAAAATCATATTCCATTAAATATGGAATTTTCACAGAAATCAAATCAATATATAATCGGTCTAAATTTCCATATCAGACTAATAATATAAATGGAATAACGATAAAGCCTTTTAAATTCCATATATAATAACGGTCTTCTTTTACAGAAGCTCATCTCGATTATTATTAAATCGGATTCCATTCAATTCCAATTTAATATATTAAATTGGAAAACTTTACTTTGGAAAATTTCCATTTAAATCTTAATAAAAGATTTATAAATTCCAAATTATATCTTTACTGTAAATTGGGTTAAAGAATGAATGTCGTTAAAAACACAGTTCACAATAAACCCAATTCACTTTTCATTTTATTCCAATTACTAAATATAATTGTAAACTCTAATAATCTTAGATAAAAGATTTATTCTTTTCATACGGGGTTTAAGAATAGTGTTATTTAAGACACCATTCACGACAACCCAAAAATCCAATTTATTATTTAATTCCAATTAAATATTAATTAATTGGAAAGCTTCATTAAATCTTAATTTAATGATTTATTCTTATTAATAACTAGTTCATTTAGATTAAAAAAAAATATTTTTGTCTTTTCAAATATGGAATTTTTCATACAAGATCTTTTCAAATAATTTATTATGATTTTACATAATTTTTCCATATTTTTAATAATTTTATTAAGGCATGTACAGTCGGTTTCCATAAACAGTCATCGAACTACATCCATAGCAACTGTGACGACCCCAAACCCCCGTACGACGGTGGCAAGGGTAATCTTTGGAATATAACACATAAATAGATAACAGCAGAATAGAAATAAATAAATACACCAGATAATGTACAAATAATACACTGGATAAACATAATCATCAGAGTTACACAGTATACAGGATCATACTTAGTACAAATACAGTTCAGCTTTACATAAAATGTCTAGAGCGGAAACAGAACATAATATGTACAACAGGAGCTGAACAGCATAAAAAGAGATAAATGATAGAATCCATCTTCAGCTCCATAGCTATCCAGAAAGAGCCTGCTAACACCTGAATACAAGGCTGCCCGTGTAGAAATAGGGGCACCCGAGTTTACAAGTGAAACAAACTACGAGTCAGTCATGGGACTGGTATGAGAAATCTACTTAACTTACTTTAATATATGGCCAATCACAGGACCACGCCACTTTCGCGGAATGGGTTTACTCCATTGGATTACCAGTGCTTCAAAACAAGTAAATCTTTTAAACATCGCAATGCTTTTTATAAAAAATGAAGCCATTATAAGACTCAGTTCCCATCACACAATGCAACGCAAACCTGAGGATAGAGTTTTACCTTATAATGGCCAAAATATGCTTGAAACGAATAAAAAAAGCATTTGATATTATTACTACTGTTTATATGTTTCAAAAACAATTTCAATCATAAATATCAATCATAGACGGCATGGGTACCATATATCATGTCGCCATATATAGGTATACAATCAAAACCGCACGGTATCGTATTTGGAAATTGGATTTCCATCATGAACTAAGGCAAAAGATAGTCCTTTCCGACTTCGAGACAATCTAGCCCATGTCTCCGAAACAGCCGCAACTGCCCCTTGGATCGTCAGGGTCGGTCCACTCGATGTGGATTATTATGCCTGAACACGGCGTTCCCCCGACCTTTGGGGCGTAAATGAGTCCTATGACTCCATCGGCTCCCTATAGTCACTGATATATCCGAGGCGCCTCGCAATCCAACAACCACACATGTGAAAATAATATATATGTCAGGGCTGGTAGGTCACTGACACCACCCTAGCTAGAAGGAAACGCATGTCCTCCTTGATGTCCTCTCCCGTTTCTGGTTCATACCGGGGTGTGAGGCTCGCGAATCAACGTTATACACAAAGCAATGCCACACAAGCCGTGCTTTGATCATCAACCACAAGACTTTACTTTTCAACAGAAGCCTTGATCATCTGCCACTTAGGCATGCCATACAGGCAATTCACTCCATGCAACTGATTTCTATCAATATATAACCTCTGAGCTTGTACGTCTCAGAGAAGGGCGTTAAGCAAGAGAATAAATTCTCCACCGCCAAACAAATATATATTTAATTGAGATCAATCAGCACAGAAAAAAATCCAATGTCAGACACACAATCCATTTACAAGTTCGTTCTGGGTCTGAACGAAACCGGAGGCACCTTATACCTCGCATTTCCATCGATCTCCAAGTACGTCTGGACGATCATCACTTATTATCTATACATTGGGATGCCTCCCAATCAAGACATCAGTAATCATCCAACCGATGTGAAGATCTCCGGTCTTCAACCACCGTCTTCGTCATCGACTTCTTATCGTCGATCAATTATTTGAAATGAGATTTAACTCAGCCTTTTCAAATAATTCACGAATATTTAGAATTAAAATCAATTCATTTCAATGGTTAAAGTATTCGACATCAATAATTCTGTTCTTAAATGTAATTTTCACGCCAAACACATTCAACCATCAAATATCCAATAAACCGGGTAAATTCGGTTTATTTCCATTCAACATCGTTTATAATATTTTATAACGATTTATCACTATTTTTATTCATTTAAAAATAGCCAATTCATTCAAACGACGCTTTAGGCCATAACGCGGTCGTGACGCTGTTTTTCTTTAAATTTGATTTACACATATCTGAAAATCTAACCGTTGGATCTTCACAAATTTTATATCTTTAGAAAAATCTTTTCAAAACGAATCCAACGGTTTCAGTTTTGGGAAAATCCGACGGTCGGATCTCCCGGTACAATCGTTTGAAGTTACGATTTCAAAATACGAACTGCAGCGTCGTTATTCGATTTAATTTAATTATATTTATATATATAAATATAATTGATTCTGGCGCTGTTTTTCTTCAGATTTGAATTAAACATTCCAGACAATCCAACCGTTGGATCTTCACAAAGTTGGTGTCGTTGGAAATACATTTCCAAAGCGAACCCAACGGTTGCGGTTTCGGGAAAATCCGATGGTCGGATCTCCCACAATAATCGTTTGAAATCACGGTTTCAAAACATGAACTGCAGCTTTGTTATTCGATTTATTTTAATTATATTTATGTATATATATAAATATAATTCATTCTTCGATTCTAAAACCATATTCATTTCACACATTTGATAAAAACGGTATTTTTATCCAACATCTATTTTTTTTTCAACACATCACTATTTTTAACAGTTCATATATATCATAAAAATGTGATTTTTATTGTAAAACAATTTATTTCAAAACATGAATATATTATATAGTTCATTTATATCATAAAAATGTGATTTTTATTATAAAGCAATTTATTTCAAAACACGAATATTTTATATAGTTCATATATATCATAAAAAATGTGATTTTTATTGTAAAGCAATTTATTTCAAAACACGATTATTTTATATAGTTCATACATAAGGTAAAAATGTTATTTTTGGTGTTAAAACAATTTATTTTAAAACACTAATATTTTATATAGTCTATATATATGATAAAAATGTTATTTTTATCTTTCAAAGAATTTATTCAATACATGAACTTCATTCAACACATGAATTTTATTCAACACATGAGTTTCTATTCAACACATGAATTTTATTTCAACACATGAATTTTATTCAACACATGAATTTCTATTCAACACATGAATTTTATTGAACACGTGAATTTTATTTCAACACATGAATATAAATCAAACACAGGAATATTTCAGAAAATTTCGGTAGCATAACGGCAGGGTAGTTAAAACCGGCACCGTCTCTAGTACGGCTCCTAGCTCTACCTTAAAGCCTCGCAGCTTTTGACAATGGGGATTTTCAATATCTAGTTCGTACGCAGACGAATTTTCCCATATACTAATCATATTGGGATTTCAACCACAATCAATCATTTAAAATCAACCATTCATGATATTCACCAAAATTTCACATCAACCAATAATCCAAACAATATTACAACCAATATATATCGTTCATGGTCTATGGACGAGGGGAGTGTGTGTGTGTGTGTATATATATATATACACATACAACTATATTTCGATTTCATTTCAACATCATTCCAATTCATTTCAACGCATATATCATTTTTACAACGCATATATAACTTATACATCGAACATACAACTTATACAATGCTTATACATGAGGAGTACAATGCTTATATAACTCATACATCGACTATATAATTTATACATCGTTGTTTCCATATCGTTTATAATTCAGAAATCTCACATTGGGTTCCACTCCTCCAAAAATTGTAGAAGGCTCAGAAAAATATCTGGTCTCTTCTAGAATGTAGAAGACGTCTGCACGAGTCCACTGTCTCTTGTTTCACTGGATTTCAACCACAACGAAAAAGATATGATTTTTATTCCAAAATCACAAATTGTGACGGTTTTAAAGTGTTAAAACAGTTTAATTTAATTAAAACTGTACCTCTCCAAAGTTGTTCAAAACAAGGTCACCGATTTGCGTTCAATCCGCGATGCTATAGCACGATCGGACCTCACCATGTTGTAGTGCTCCAAGAGAGCTTTCCGGTGCACGGGATTACATCCAACTGGAGCTCGAGATGGAGGCACGGCGGCGACTTCGACGGTGATACTTTGGGGAGGTGGATCTCGCGAAATACAACATGGTGGGTGCCGTACCTGGTACGGATTTGAAGGGGGGGTCGAGCTCTACGAAAAACCCCAACAGGGTGGAGGGCTATCGAGGTGTGGATTAGAAGAAAAAGAAGAGAGAAGGAGGGAGCTTTTATCGTCGTCGATCGCGAGGTCTCGGGGAAGAAAGCGGGGGAGAGAGAGTGAACGTGATTGGCTTGTTTTTTTTATTTATATTTTTATAAAATCCGAAAATACCCCCTTCCACACACTAACTCCAATCTAAACCCAACGAATGTCGTCCCTAGCTAAATACTCCCATTCCAAACACAATGGGATATGTTTTGTAGGAACATTCGATTGTTTCAGTCAGTTTCTCTTCAAATTAAAATATAAAACATTCAATATTTGATTTGAACGTACATTTCAATTTGACGGGGCCAAATACTGATCCCAAAAATTCCAGAAAAATAACTCTAGCTATGTTTTGATGATACGGTCCCAACAAAACTAGTTTCGTCGAATTCTGAGACCGTTTGAAAAATGGCCCTTTTCTGGTCGATCCAATTTAACTGAAATCAACCAAACACATTTTCCTTTGCCATGCTTACATATTAACTTCAAAAATTATGGAATTTGAAACCTAGCAATAATTTGACATCCCGGATCCAACAAAAGTGGTTTCGTCGAATTCTGAGGTCTTTTGCAAAATGTCTATTTTCAAGGGCTATATAACTCTATAGCGACCTTTCTGAAAATTCATTTGGCCATAACTTTTGATTCCTGCTATGAAACTTTGATTTTTCAGATTCATTAGAAAGATAATCATAAACAGATTTACATATTTTTGGTTTCACTAAAATCCGTTTTATTTTGCACCCGGTACAGTCAGTCAAAGTTTGAATTCCAATTTTGAAACTACCACGCCATTTCAGGCCTTGTTTATAATTAAAAATAATTATATTTATTTTTAAACATCGATTCAAACATACTTTTCATCGTTATTATTTAAAATAATTTATTTTAAATATTTAAAATCCACTAAAATTGCCAAATTAAAATTTTTAAATTGGTTCAGATTTTTCGGGTTGTTACAATCTCCCCTACTTAAAATCTTTTCGTCCTCGAAAAGGAACTAAGTCGAAAGTTGTTTAATTAACCAACTCAACTTTCATTCTGGCTTCCATTCTTCATTTTGGCATGGTAAACATTTGGCCACAAATTCGGCTACATTTCTCTTCATTCCTACCCAATGGAGATTCCTTTTCATATCCTTATACATTTTATCCCCACCGGGGTGTATGGTCAATTTTGACCTATGGCAATATTCTAGAATTTCTTTCCTCAACCCTTCATTCTTAGGGACGTAAAGTTGTCCATCCCAAAGTAAACTCCCATCATCGCTGACCGAATACCAAACCGAATGTGGAAAGGTCTCCTTCTTTACCACTTTTTCTTTTATGTTTCTTCATTCCTCATCAAGGTTTTGTGCGCTTTTGATCCTTTCTCTTACGGTAGGTCTAGTTATCATAGCCCCAAGAAAACCATTGGAAGTGGTTAGTGAGGTTGCAAATTAAAGTTAGCGAGGAACTCCAATTGTTTCCAACTTGTCATTGCATTCAAAGTCGTATGTTTCCTACCTAAAGCATCCACCACAACATTGCCCTTGCCCGGGGCATACTGAATCATAAAGTCAAACGAGGCAATATATTCCATCCATCTTTGTTGTCTCAAATTTTAAGTCACGTAGAGAAAATAATTACTTAAGGCATTTATGGTCAGTAAAGAGTTCAAATTTCTCCCCTAAATGGTAAAGTCTCCACATTTTAAAGGCGAACACTACGACGGCTAACTCAAGGTCATGTACCAGATATCTTTTCTCTGGATCCTTGAGTTGTCTGCTAGCATAGGCAACTACTCTTCCTTCTTGCATAAGGACTTCTCCCAAACTGGTCCCACATGCATCGGTGTAAACGGTAAATAATTTTGAACCGTTAGGTATAATTAGGATCGGTGTGCTAGTCAATAATTTCTTTAATTTCTTAAAGGCTATATCACATTTATTACTCCAAGTGAACACCAAATTCTTCCTTGTCAATTGAGTTAATGGAGTAGCAATATTGGTGAAGTCTTTAATGAATTTCCTATAATATGCGGCCAATCCAAGGAAACTTCTTACGTCTGTAGCATTTCGAGGAGTTCTCCATTTCTTGATTGCCTCGATCTTTGTGAGGTCTATGGCCAAACCTTCGCTCGACGCAATATGTCCTAAAAATCTTACTTCTTCCCTCCAAAAATGGCACTTTGAGAATTTTGCTTTCAATTGGTTCTTTCTTAATATTCCTAACAATTGTCTCAAGTTTTTTTCATGCTCTTTATGATTTCTTGCATATATAAGAATATCATCTATGAAGACTCCTATAATTTTATTTAGAATTCCCCTAAACACTCTATTCATGAGGTCAGCAAAGAAGGCGGGTGCATTCGTTAGTCCGAAGGGCATAACTTCCCATTGGAACAATCCGTCTGGCGTCCTAAACGTGGTTTTGTCCTTGTTATCCGCAATTATTAACTGGTGAAATCCAGTAGCAAGGTCTAGTTGGGAAAATACTCGGGCTCCTCCCAAGTGGTCAAAAATTTCATCAATTCTAGGTAAAGGGCACCTATTCTTTTTGGTCAATTTATTAAGTTCTCTATAGTCCACACAAAGTCTCAAAGATACGTCTGCTTTGGTGAAAAATACAACAGATGCACCCCATTCTGAGGTACTTCGTCAAATGAAACTTTTTGTAATAACCCTGAAATCTTCTTATCGAACTCCTTTCTTTCCTTAGGCGCCATATGACTTAAGGATAGTGCTACAGGTCTATCATCCTTCTCTAGGTCAATACGAAAGGAGATTTCTCTGTGGGGCGGAAGTCCTGTGACTTCCTCAAAGACATCCAAGAACTCACAAACTATAGGGACTGAAGTTGGTCCTTCAAAACTAGGAGACAAGGAATATAATAAGGCCTTATCCTTCTTTCTAATATTATAAGGAATGCTTTGGTTACGTCCTCCTCGACTCTTGAGACGAATGAGTCTCTTATCACATTCTAGGATGGCACCATAAAATGATAACCAGTCCATACCTATGATAAGGTCATACCCCATAAAATCTAACACATACGCTTCGCAATGGAACTCGACATTATCGACCTCCAATACTAGGTCTTTACACAACAGCTCAAGATACTTAGATCCACTGATAGGGTTAGACACCTCCATCGGACTATCCGAGATAGATATGGAAAGATTCAACAAATTTACTAATCACTTGGAGATAAAACAACGGGTCGCTCCAGAATCGAACAAGGTGTATATTGAATTTCCTAAAACAAAGGTTAGACCTTCTCGTGTGGACTGCCCTTGGTCTATTGGGGGTTGGCTTTGAATTGGTTCTACTTCTATTGCATTGTTCTGGCCACTCTTGGCAACTTTGGGCTTTTGGCAGTCTTTGGGCATGTGTCCTTCTTCATGGCAGTTGTAACATTTTTCCCTTGAACTCCTTTTTCGCCAACGAGGTCCTACAATCGTTAGCCTCATGGATCATGCGGTTGCACCTCGTACAAATCTTTGCGTCCTTTTTGAATTTGTTCGTCTTCTTGTTTTTCCACCATTCCTTTTTCATTTTTTTATTGGAGCTTTCTCCTTTCTCTCCTTCTTTCTCCTCCTTGGAGCTTTCAGCTGTGCCAAGGGTAGCTGTCTCTACTAGGGTCTCAAAAGCTCCCCCAAATGTCACTTGGGCTAATAGAGTTTCCTTCAATAGGGAGTTTAGTCCTTTAACAAACCTAAGGGCTTTGTTCATGGGGGTGTCTACCAATCCCCTACCAAACTTACATAACTCGGAGAATTTGGATATATACTCTTACAAGCTCAAGCTTCCTTGCTTGAGGTGAATGAAATTCTCTAGCTAGATGGTCATTTCCGCCCTTGGCAAAAACGTTGCCTCAAAACGGTTCGTGAATTCGGCCCATGTAAATATCCGACCCTTGTTCTCCATCAATATTAAGTTCCACCATTCAAGGGCCTCGTCCTTTAAATGTCAGGCCGTTATCCTCCTTTTTACTTCATCGGGCCAAGCAGTAGCCTCAAAGTTTCTTTCATAATCCATAACCAAAAATTAGGCACTAGCAAAGCCTTTCTTTCCAGAAAACAATTTCCCTCCAAGATTTGTAAAGGTCTTACTGAAGCTGGAAAAATCAAAGGCTGCCTCAGCGGCAGGATTAGCAACAGGGACCGGTTCAACACTACGGAGATACTGTTGAAACCATTCTGGAAAGTAGTGGGATCTTGCCTGGTTGCCATGCTCATTAGGATTTTCAGCCATTCTACTATCCGAAAAGAAAAGGAAGAATCCTTTAGTGGGTACTCCTGAGTTAGTATTTAAGCTGAAAAAGGAAGAAAACAATAAAGATGCCTAGTATAAATGCATATGCTTACTTAGGTAAATATTACACATATATATATATATATATATGTGTGTGTGTGTGTGTGTAATTTGAAAAACATTTTTCAATATACAAGTATGCCTCTTATACGTATAATTCCCTTATAATCGGGTAACCAAGGCTCTGATACCAAATGTAACAACCGCCTGGAATGGAAATAAATTTCGACCTAAAAAAGGCCCATCGAAACTTAGAGCCATTCTAAATGGGTCTTTGATTCTTGTAAGGATTACATTTACGTATAATGTACATACACACATACTTTGAATGAAAATCTCACACATCGGAAAGAGAAAATATAATATTCAAATAAGATGTACCATTATTTAAAAACTTCAGAAATACAACAGTCACAGTTAAATCTGTTCAACGGGTACATCAAATAGTTCATTCTCACAAGATTCCAAGAGAAGTAAAGCATTAACTGCTAATAATAACATAACAACTTATTCTTCTTCAACGCCCTCAATCATAACTTCATCCATGGGTTTTACCCCATCTACTGACCTATTGGATAATTTAAGGAGAGGGGTCGGAAATAAAGTTTTGTGTGATTGAAATATAGTGTTACTCAATGTCCATACCCTATATTTTTAGCAGGTCACATATGTCAAGGTATGTCTATGTAGCACACAACAAACACTAAATATCTAACCAATGGGGTGGATATCCAAGTCAATCGCTCAATAATATTTTTAGGGTAAAGACCCAACGAGGTAGCACTCTCGGTCACTTATGGCCCTATTAAAGGTGGATTCTTATGATCTCTTATAACCCTGAGGCGGACCCCTAGCCCTTTCGAGACCCCGTCCTAATACGTTAATGTTCTTAAGTCTATTCTCTCATTTGTAATATGAGAAGTAGTATTGCGAACGTTACTTCTTAACTGATATTACCCGGTAGGACACCTGTGTCGCTTAAGACATCCCTTGGACAATTGGTGAGCATGCAATGGCCACATATCTTTCAATTACCAATTTGTCCCTAGTTGAGCCCTTACAAGCTTCTAGAGGAAGTGGACATACCCATGAACTACACTACTCTGTTACCGTTTTTATGCCTAACCACTTTTAGAGAAGGAGGTCCCAAAGACCTACTTCAAATCTAATAAGGGTGGGTCCCATGACTTTGATTCCTCTCCAAGGAATAAATCTTCGGAGGGATCCTAGTCCTAACCACTTAAGACCCAAACTAGATAAAAAGAGAGTCAGCCACTTAAGATCTTCTCGAGGCATAGTAAACCTACTTACTTTCACACGCAATAGACTTATATATATAGTTATATACACACACACACACACTAGACCTCTCACATTAAACCGTACACCTGTAGATGACGGATATGTCGGTCGATTCCACGCAGACTTCTACTACAAGTTGATTTTACCTCGTTTCTAGTGTACTAAGTTTTTGAATGGCCCATGCACTTAGACATATCACGTTAGTTGGACCTACTTGTGGTTGTTGGATTTGCTGTCGGTTCCGTGCAGGCTTCTACCACAAATGGAAACTAACCTTGTGTCTATGTGTTACTATTTATATATATAAAGCAATTCTATATACGTCCACACAAGAAAATAAATATATTTATTATGGGGACATTTCAAATTCAGATTCTAACCTAATCGCATTTATTACACTAGTACAACTTTAATTACGTTGATTACATTTATATAAGTGTAATAATAATAGCGCCTAATTAACGTAACATTTGTATAAACGGGGAAACGTTATAACGAGGTGACAATTGTCAATTTGTCCAAATCAAGGCATACAAGTTAATTTTTTTCATACTTTTTCCACAACAACTTAGGCATGATGGCATAATGACAATATAACAAATAGCAGTGAATGGAAAATATACATACATAACAATTTCAACTTGCATCCTAGGCTTGTTGAATGATTTCGGTATTAGATTAAAAATAGAGTATTACATACACTTATACTTGTATGTTTATAATTTCTATTTCATCTAATTGACTCTTTTTGGCATTATGCACATAAATATGCTTACATTTGACATGTTTCAATTATGAATGCGTTTCGATTCAAAAGAGCATCCAAACCTAAACCAAATCATGAAATAATCAAATCTAAACCTTTTTAGGTTACATTCAAATGGTAAATAAAGGTAAATTACATAAAATAGAAATAATAGTAACAACACTCTTTTTCATCTTTAATCCGCTACTGAAACCAAAAATCCACAAAATCACAAATAATCATGACAATTCACATGTAATTACAAGATAGAGGATTTGGGGGTTTTAATGTTTATATTATCGAAATTCAAAATCCTTCTAGCCATATCTATTCACATGACAATCTATTAAAAATACGAATATGCCTTAATAAACCATATTCCACTCACAAATCTAGGCAGAATAGAGAGAAATGGTAGATATAGATGTTCAATAATTCTTTGCGTTCAATTGTGCTCCAATAATCCTCCTAATAATATACATATAAGAGACATGTATTAGAATCTTATACATATATGTTTATGCCAAGTTCCAAAACACTAAACTCATATAAATTAGAATAAAGAGAGATTAAGAATAGAGTTAGAGAAATAGAAGAAAACCTTAACCAATTTTTTTTTCTCTGGAATTTAACAATGGCGGAGAGGTAACATGGAGGCAGCGATGGAGAATGATTACGGTTTTCATAGTGTGATAGGAGGGATATATATAGTTGCCCGTGTGAGCATAGACCGTTGGATTACTTAGAATTAATCCAAGCCTTTAATTTACATATATCCTCATAAAAAAAACCTAACCAGCTAAATTCATGGGGTTTTCCAGCCACCGAGCGGTCGAACCTAGCGGTCGACCTGCGGTCGACACCCCTTAAGGAGGGACGGTCGACCCCTTAGGGGCTGAACGCCCAATAAGGTTGCGTTGCTGAGCTTTTTATTTTATTTATACATTCCTTGATCTCTTAATCTTATTCCATACATGCAATATACTTTGTCCCCCAGATCTTATCTTCAATTCAAAATTTGAATTCTCCATCTTTATTTTTACTTTATTTTGGACACAGATATATATATATATATATATATATATAATCCATTTAATTATATATATATTTAGCGCTTACTATCCAA
Source organism: Allium sativum (assembly GCA_030737875.1). Classification (NCBI taxonomy): domain Eukaryota; kingdom Viridiplantae; phylum Streptophyta; class Magnoliopsida; order Asparagales; family Amaryllidaceae; genus Allium; species Allium sativum. The sequence goes on from CM060913.1 coordinate 988,990,397, forward strand.
ATTCATTTGTTTATAACTTCTTCGTACATTGACCGTTTTCAACATATTATACATGAAAATGATGTAGAATTTTACCATGAGTCCAAATAAAAGAATTTCGTAGCCAAATTCCTAAAGTTGCAAAATCTCATTTTCCATCCATACTATTTAATTGCTTATTTTTAATTATTTATTTATTATTAATACTTATGTATTCTATGAGGTGTTATACAGTCCCAACAAAATTAATTTCATTGAAAACCGAATTCGTTTGCACAACGACATTATTTTAATTTATCGGTTCACCTTTAAGTTGCATATACGAATAAAACAACTTTGATTGGATCCAAACTAGAAATCTAGCAATAATTAGTTATATGTTTTCCAATAAAACTTGTTTCGTCGAAAACGGGGGTTGTTAGAAAAATAATCATTTCTAAGGCCTATATAATATCAATATAATATAATTAAATCTAAAATAGTTTAATTTAAATAATAATAAATTATTATTATCGTATATCTCCAAATGAAAACTTATACAACTTCAAGATAACCCAATATATATTTTAATCTTAAAATTCCAAACTAAACGATACAAAAAAATCCTTTATAAATTATTAAATAAACGTATTTGTTTATAAATGATTTCATAGCGACTAGTTGAAAATTTGAATTGGACATAACTAACAATCTATAATATGAAATATACAATTTTCTCTTTCATTAGAAAATTATAATCAAATAGATTCCAATGTTTCTTGTTTCACATAATTCCAACTTATATCGGATCCTGTATATTCAATGAAAGTTCCAAATTCAATATTATAAACTACCATTTCGTTTTGAGCTAATTTTAATTAATTTATAAATTTATATATTCAAACTCCATTTTTAATGAATCAATTCGATATAAAATCCATTTATATCACCAAAACAATATTTAAAACGGTTTTAAATATTCATAATTAACGTTCAAAAATCCGGGACGTTACAGATACCCTCTAACAAAAAACCAACAGGGATACTGACTGATATGGGTTCCATGCAACAAGATTGACACAAGACAAACCCCCTAAGCTTATGCCCCCAAGTAACTCGGATTTAAGAGTCCCCAAAACCCGATACAGCAATAGATCGAGAGACCTCTTAGCTTATTAATAATCAGGTTTAACCTAGCAGGCTTAGGTTTACTAATAAGCGTAGTTGTAATATTACATGTTACTATGTGTGTACAACCCTTCCCCAAAACACCTTCCCAGATGTATGCATAGTTACTATAGTAATTTAGTTTACCTAACCTACATCTGTTACTTACATAATTTTAACATGTCCTTTTACTTAATGTTTGTATTAAAGTCAAATCTAACATGTTTATACATATGCATACTATTCCATTCAGTTATGTCCTCAAAATTACAGCATGTACAAGTTTATGCATATTATCCCTTTTTATTACATTCCCAATTTACATCAAGTACAAGTATATGCATATTACCCCTTTTTATTACATCCCCAATTTATAGCAAGTACAAGTATAGGCATATTTTCCCTTTTCCTGAATTACATCCAAACAGTCCTCAATTTAACAATAAGCCCAAATTCCCCTTTTTCATGTCATTACTTATCATCCCAATTTTACTATATGCAAACTTTAATCGGACATGGCCTAGGCTTTCAAAGGCCTTGTCTTAGCATAAACAAAGGGGAAAAATAGTGGAAGGAGAATAAAATCAAATCAGACTGTACAGGCATATAGGCAAGACTGGAAATAAACTGAAACAGTAGATGTAGGGAAAAGGAAGATAGATGCACATAACTATTTAATCATCTGAGCAAATATTTTACTTGTAACAATGGCATAGGTGAATAATAGTGAAGAACATGTATAGCTATTATCTTGTAAACATTGTATGTTCTAAACCCAATTTTATTTACTGTCATGTTATAGTTCTAGGTATCAGATCTGGAAATAACAGGGAACTCACAGCGGGACTTGGTGAAGAAGAGATTAGATCTCTTTTTTATATATATCTATATGTCGTTGTAGAAAAGTCCACTTAAATCTCTTTATTGTTATATGTAGATCTTGAAATTTGAATTATCCCTATAGATCTAGGCTTCAACAGCGTCTCCCTATATGCGTATATATATATATATATATATATATATATATTAGAATAGATTCATGGAGGAAGAGAATATAAAGAATAATTGTGTGTATTGAAATGGGAGAGAGTCACCTATTCATATATTAATAGAGTTAATCTTAACCTTTAGATATTAGGTTTTCAATCTAAGCCATACACATAGAGCTGAGTCAGTGATGAACCTAGCCAACAAAATAGTCAAAATAAGGAATTCGGAATCTGCCCTGGATCTGGGTGGGTTAACCCACTGACCTACCAGGTTGACCCGTAGGTCGACCCACCGACCAACCGGGTCGACCCATAATTCGACCCAATCTGACTTGGGTCGACACAGTCCCATTGTGGGTCGTCCCCTAATGGTCTTTTCTGGGTTGTTTTCCTAGTTTGAATTATTTTGAATATATATATATAACCTCCTTATATGTATACAAACTTCTTATGCTCATAACTTCTTCATACGTTATCTGATTAACGCAAAATTTGGGGTTATCTGAACCAGAATTCTGAGACGAACGCAAGGTAAAGCCGGTTTTACTTAATTCTAAATATTTAGCTAAGTAATTCCCAATTTATCATCTTTACTCTATGGTTATAGTTTATTAAAATTTTGGGGGTTACAATTGGTGAGAACTGGTCTAGCTTGTTTTTTTAAAATGGATATTCTATATTGGTTTAATTATCTACTTCATCAATCAATTCTATCTGATGTTAATAGACATTTTTATCTTGTGGAACAATTAATGTAACTATCCATATTTTACGCATCGAAGGATCGTAAAATAATTCTATTTAATACCTTAGTGGTCTTATAATTCTTATATCATAATATATTTTTTGCGCAGATGTAATTCATCCCCATGATTTTTATCAAATTATTTTGTGACCATTTTTCCCTTATGAATTACTGTTTTGACCATAATTTTTGTTAGGGATTAAGTTAGGTGTTAAAGTTGATCTCATCGGAATGGGATGATGGTTGGCCATTTTGTAGAGTGTTTAAATTTAAGATTCGACTCAACGATTTAGGAGATATCATTGTTTTAAGTTTTTATTTTTGTAGGGCAGGTTAATAGCAGCTAATGGACTGAGTAGTGAGCCCATTAGACTAATGACCTAAAATTATAAGTAGAGGGTTTGAGGAGAGAATTACGGTTCTTCTCTTTATTCTAAACATTAGGTTGGGCATCTGTGAATCTTCGATTCAACTAATCTTTGTAAACCCTAATTTCTTTTTCTAAATCATTATAAGTCACGTGTAGAAGCAAGATCAACATCAAGGAAGATTGGATCTCACCATTTTTCATCATATTCAAGGGTTTTCTCCGCTATCCAAATTTTTTTTATTTATATATCATTGGATCTAGGTTTTGATGGGTGATAGATATCTCTCGCATGGTTATTACGGATTATATGTGTTAATTAGTTAACCAAACATCACATATGCTAATTTTACCTAAAAGCCAAATCATATAAATTATTTCAGATCTAGACACCCTGGGATTACCTAATATTTTCATATTTCATGTAAAATGATTAGATCCACCATGTTTACAATTTTTGTTGTCAAATTATGTTAGATCTATGAATATTGTAATATGTATCATGTTTGTATGTGGTATAGTGATTGCATATGTTTTATTCTTGATGAACTATTTCTTAATTGGTTAAATTATATGTTATGCTTGATTTGTTCATTTAGAATTATGTGTCGTAGGACATAAAATTGAAGAACAAAGAAAATCAAAGGTTCAGATGATCAGATTCAGATGAATGTAGAGAAGCTCTTGAGGATGCTAGAAGGAAATACGTAAAATTTTGTGTTACAATCAGCTGATTATGAGGATAGAACTGATACGCAGGCCATGGACCAGTACCGATCCATGATAACAACTCAGATGGAGTCCAAGTTTTTAGAGTGGCATCTAGGGAGTTCAAGGAAACTACGATAAGAATTCAAGTAAAAATTCCCTAAGTACAAGGACCATTACTGGTCCATGGCATATGGACCAATGTCGATCCATCAAGGATGGTCGTTGGGGATGATACTTTATGCACGTCTTTGTTGTGTCTATAGCAGGTCATGTGCGAAGTTTGAAATGAATTAAATGGGTCAAAGAGAAAACGCTTGAATATGTGATGATGGACCAGTATACAAGTCTTCGGGGAAGTTTTTGACTTGGAATTAACCGAAGGGAAGTTCTTGAGACATAGAAGAAGAATGTACAGAAACTTAGCCATTTTTGACTAAGTACATGGGCAGATACCGGTCCATAGCCGGTACTGATCAATTATTGTGACAAATTGGGACCGGAGGTCTTTTACATGAGAAACAGTGGTCTTTAGAAGCATGAAGGTGGTCCCTAATAGTCGATAATGCCTACAGGGTGGAAGTTATCTTCAAAGAGATATTGATTCTTTGATTGTAAACTCAGGAAAAGTTGGTCGAAGGAGAAAATGATAGAGAGATCAAAGTGGAATAAGTTTTCTAGTTAATGGACTGACTCAAGTAGGACTCGAGCTAAAGGATGGCATCTTGGATAGCTCATGTGATTGAAAGTGCTGAGGAATCATTGGTAGGTCGAAGGATTCTAGCGGACTCAAAGCAGTAGTATCATGGGGACCCTGTTTAGATCGGAGACATTGAGTACCTTGGATTACTTGGGAAGTGATTTATTTGCCATAGGAAGACAAAGGCTTGTAGGATGTATCGTAGTCCAACTAAAACCAAAGTTCTCCATTGGCCCTTGATGGATAGCAACGACCAATCATTCAATATTAATGTATTCAAGGCTTTAGTCTGTGATACCTAGGTTATTGTACGTCATGGATGCTATAGTTGCATGTGTGTTCCCTTCTATCTTGTATCGATTTACTATTGTCGTAGGATACTAAAGAGAAGCTGGGATTGGGAATCCTATTCTAACTCGTATATATTTCTATGTGTTTAAGTAGCATATTTAATGTGATTATTATGTGCTAACTCTTTGGCTGCAGGAAAAGGTCAGGTGAAACTTGAACTGTATATTATCATATTATCCTGTTAGTTATTGTTAGTTATTTATAGCTTGAACCAGACTATAAGTCTGACTCGGGTTTTATGTTTTTTCTTATTACCTTGGGTGCTCATCGACGATGTCGATGAGCAGGTTAAACAACAGGTAACGGGTTGGTGATGATAATGTTGTGCCGCGACGAGCAGAAGGTTGGTATATTACTATCCTTATTATATAGTTATTTGGATGATCTTCGCTATATTGGCATTTATATAATCTGATGAGGGACGTAGTAAGGCATGATGTACTTAGATATTTAGTTACTAAGATGTTTTATACTTAATATTTTGATATTTTTATAGAGATAAGATCTCCTGCTTTATTATGCTTCACTACGATATTCTATTTTATATTTTATTGTTATATATTATCCATTCGCTGTAAGTTATATGATAGGTCCTGTTTCGATTTACTTTCCATGGAGATCATCCCATATTGGCCTGGCAAGTCATGCAGTGCACCTTTCTTATAGTTTAGTGTAGAATGTAAGAGGGAGATCATCACACTTGGTATCAGAGCTCTAGTTAATCGATTTTACCCAAAGTTCAAAAGCGTAAAAGTGTATGAGAGAAGTACTTGTAATTTGATTTTTGATGATAACTATATTATATAATATATAGTATAGTAGTCTATTAATCACTTGAGCACCATTGCGACATTTCTATGATAAGGTCCGAATGTTCTTGATTTAGATAGTGAATGAGTCATCGGAATATGAGGGAGGAAATCTGCTAGGAATGAAACTGCCACTAGAGGGGCAGGCGAGAGTAGTCAATCAGGAGCCGCTACACCCAATTTTCCTGCTATGTTCGACGCCATGATGGCAACGATCATGAGAAGGATACCCACTCCAATGGCGATAGTAGATAGTAGTGCTCCTATGCAGGCACTGAAGGTTGTTGATTTCACTAAGTTGTGCAAGGATTATGTTTTTCTGGGTGGCAAGTTGTTTGTTGGAATGAAACCTTCAATCGAAGTCTAGAATTGGTTGGATATTTGTGTTCACATCTTTGGAGAACTAAGGATCGATGATGCAATGAAGAGGAAGCTTGCATTAAGGAAACATCAGGGTCGAGCAATGGACTGGTGGAACTCCGTTACTATTGAGACTCTAGAGGACCAGATTACTTGGAATAATTTAAGACTAAGTTTGAGGAGAAGGTCATTTTTATGGTCCAGAAGTTAATTCTATTCAAGAGATTTGTTGAGTTGAATCAAGGTAGGAGATCTATGAATATGTAGCAAGCATTGAGGCTTTATTTAAGTATGCCTGTTCTTATATCGATACTCAATATCAGAAGAATGAGAAGTTTATTATAGTGTTGGATGAGTACTCTAGGGAGAAACTTGTGGATCATATTGAGGATCCATATGAGAAGTTGGTCGAGAAAGCTTTGAGGCACAAGAGTTCGTTCCAAAAGAAAATTGAAGTTGTTGTTGAGAGTAAAGAAGAATCAAAACCACATCAAGGTGATGGGAATAAGTAAAAGTGGAACAAGAAGAGGAAGTAGCAGCAACAAGGGAAGAATGGCCAGAAGAAACCTAAGGGTGAGGTTACCTGATTTCATGTCATGAGAAGGGTCATTGTTCTAAGGATTGCAAGGCTCCTAAGGAAGAAAGGAAGTGTTTTAACTGTGATAAGATTGGGAACTTAAGGAATAATTATCCAGAACCATCAAAGGAAAAGCATATTGCGAAGGCGTATGCATTGGATGATGTGTCGTCCTCTTCGAGAGTTTCAACCGCAACAAAGAAAGGGAAGGTTGTTGTTGTGCAAGGTATGCTTTCTACTAGAGGTTTTTTAGTTCGAGTTTTGTTTGATACTGAGCATCACCTTCATTTATCTGTAATGAGATTGTGTGCAAGTTAGATTTAGAACATGAGATTGTTGATAGACCATTAGTTATGACTAACCCAGTAGGGGGTTCTTCTATTCTTTGTATGCTCTGTCGTGGTCTAGTTTTATCGAGTCATGGTTTCTCTTTTGTGTATGATTGCTTTGTTTTGAACTTTGCCGCATTTGTGATTATTTTGGTATAAACTGGCTCAAGAGATATGTGGCTATAGTGGATGCGATAAGCTCGGCAATCGGGAATGTGGAAGGGAGAACGGTTGTGATACGCTGTCTGCCAGAGGACAGGGTCTTAATCACTTTTTATATTCGCTTGCGATTCCACGAGATGGATTGTTGTCGGTGACGATTGTTCAAAAGTTTTCTGATATGTTTGACGAGGTCAAAGGTCTACTGCTATGATGGGAAATTAAATTTCGGATTGATCTAGTGGATAGACCCAGACCTATTGCTATGCCTGATAGGAGGATGACGCCTAGGGAACAACAAGAGTTTGAGATGCAAGTGAATGATCTTTTGATTAAGGGATGTGCTTGGAGAATCGTATCCGAGTAGGGTGCACTAGTTGTGTTTGCGACAAGGCTGGTGGATCATTGCGATTTTGTGTGGATTATCGTAAGATGAATAAGACAACCAAAAAGAACAAACTTCCATTGCCGAGAGTTGATGACTTGTTTGATCATCTTAACAAAGACAAGGTCTTCCCAAATGTATTGGGCGAATGGATTCCACCAATTGAGAGTGGATACGATAATGTGCTGAAGACTGCTTTTAGGACATCATCCGGATTTTATAAGTGGCTAGAGATGTCGTTTGGATTGACTAACACGCCAGCATATTTTGTAAATCTAAAGAAACGAGTTTTCAGAGATTAGCTGAATGAATTTGTGCTTGTGTTCATAGATTATACATTGATTTTCTTCATTACCGAGGAAGAGCACAAGATGATTTGAGAATTGTTTTGGAAATCTTGCAATCTACTGAGAGCTAGGTTTTTTAAATGTCACTTCTAGAAGTAGGAAGTGAGACTCTTGGGTCATGTTGTATCGAGATATGGAATAGTGGTGGACCCCGCTAAGGTTGAAGCAACCCAGGATTCAGATCCATCTAAGAATGCTACAGGTGTTAGAAGTTTCCTTGGTTTAGCTAGAAGTTATCGATGGTATATTAAGGACTTTCTGCAGATAGCTAGACCATTGAATGGATCGATGAAAAAGAATCAAATCTTTGCATGTAACACGAAATGTAAGCAAGCTTTTGTGATCTTGAAAGAGAGATTAACAAGTGCTCCTGTAATGGATATTTTGATGGGAATGACGAGATGGTTGTGTATATCCACGCATGTGGTACTGGTCTGCGACCAATGCTAATGGAGAAAGATAAGGTTGTGGCTTATGCAAGTCGACAACTGAAGACGCACAAAAGGAGTTACCCAACTCACGATTTGGAGTTAGTAGTGATAGAATTTTCACTGAATATGTGAAGGTGTTATTTGTGGGGAGTTAGAATTGAGTTATTCACGGATCATAAGTCATTGTAGCATCTTTTCTCCCAAAAGGATTTGAATCTTTGGCAGCAACAGTGATTAGAGTTTCAATCGCCTTATGATTTTGGTATTCCCTATAATTGAGAAAAGGAAACACTGCAGTCGATGCGTTAAGTAGATGTCATGCGAGCTTAGGAGCTGTGTTTATCGAATGAAGACACCAATAATATTCGGTTGTGTTTGATTTCAGTCCCTATTATGAGTTCGAGCCTGAAACGTTAGAGAACCTATCAACTTAACCTACTATCGTCGAAAGGATTGGGGAAAGCCAGAAGAGAGATGCTAGGCCAATTAAAATTCATCATAGATTGGAAATGAGAGTTGAGTCTGAGTAAATGAAGAGTAACAAAGTTGATCGAGATGGTGGCTTCGTAAGGATGGTAGACTGGTTGTTCCTGATATAGATGGATTCATAGATTAGGTTTTGAGAGAATGTCATCGTTTTAGACAGATTATTCATCCTGATGGTAACAAGATGTATCGAGATATAAAGAGAGTTTACTAGGAAGGTATGAAAAGGGATTTTGGGAGATTCGTCTTGAAGTGTATGAACTATCATTTGGTTAAAGCTAAGTAGAAGAAGCAGAGTGGGTTATTGCAGCCACTAAAATTTCCTCCATGGAGATGGGATCAGTTAATGGTTTTTATTGATGGATTTTCAAGAACAAGGGTAGGAAATGAGCGTATATGGGTTATTGTGGATCAGTTGACCAAAAATGTAAGGTTTATTCCTATGAAATCTATCAGGACAATAACCAAGTTAGTTGAGCTGTACATTAAATGGATATTTTGATTCCATGGAATACGTAAGAGTATAGTAAGCAATTGAGATTTTCGTTTACCAGTGGATTCTGGAAGAGTTTGCAAGAAAGGTTAGGAACCGAGCTACATATGAGTACGGCTTATCATCCCCAAACAGATGGTCAAACCGGGAGAGTCAACCAAGTATTAGAAGATCTTCTGAAAGCTTGTGGATTGGATTTTGAGGATTATGGGAGGACCATCTTCGTTTGGTCGAGTTTTCCTACAGTAATGGTTGTCAGTTAAGTATTGATATGGAACTGCATGGGGGTTGTACGGTAGATCATATAGTTCACCTTCTTGTTGGTGGGAGTCTGGAAAAAGTTGGTACTTGGGCCAGAAATGATAAAGGAAACAGCAGATGAGATTGAGATCATTCAGCAATGAATGAAGGCAGCCCGGGATGGTAAGGAGAGTTATGTCGATAAGAGAAGAAGGATTTGGAATTCTCGGTGGGGATTTGGTATTTGTTAAGGTTTCACCTCGGAGGAATGATGTTCGATTTAGAAGGAAAGGCATGTTAGCTCTGAAATTTGTTAGGCCGTTTCTGTATACAAAGAGATTGGGAAGCTTGCTTGTATAGTGAATCTACCTAAAAAGATGGAAATTGTGCACAATGTTTTTCATATGTCGTATCTATGGAAGTCTGTGCATGATCTGAGTATGGTAGTATATCCAGGTCAGATGGAAGACTCAGAGGTATAACTGTAAGTTTCTAGACCTCGTAAGCCACTTCATGTTGTTGGGAATCACACGAAACATCTTAAGAGGAAGGTCATTAAGCTATCTAAGGTATAATGGAGTGAGGATGATGATGACTGCCCATGGAAAAAAGAAGAGAGAATTAGGATGACCCATCCAGAACTCTTTGAGTGGTATGTCCCATATATCGTATCTTACTTGTACCATTGTGTCTTGTACTGTTAATATTCCATATGCTAAGTTAGAATTTTGGTTGTATGGGTTGTTAGATGCTAGATTGGATGATAAATTGGCTACTTGTGGATGGTAGGCACATGAGATGCTTTGTTCACTTGTGTTTTCTTGGGATTACGAGGGCGAAATTCCTAAAGGGAGAATTTATGACCTATATTTTGCATATTGGAGGATCTTAAAATAATTCTATTTTATTGCCTGGTGGTTGTATAATTTTCATATCTTGATATGTTGTTCATGGGGATGTGATACATGTCCATGATTTTTACCAAATCGGTTTACAACCATGTTGCCCCTATGACCTACTGTTTTGAGCATAACTTTTGTTAAGGATCGAGTCAGGCGCTATAATTGGTCTTATAGAACGGGATGACGGTTGGTTATTTTGTACAGTGGTCACATTTTAAAACACTAAGAGAGTAGGATTGAGTAATATGGAACTAAATGTATATGCGGAAGTTTTGATAGAGTGATATAATTTACTTGATATAGTTATGCAAGTAAATATTTAGTGAGTAAACTTTATAAACTAATATCACTGATAAGCAGAGCGAATGCAGTAAATAAAAGTAAATGACTTAGGGATTTTAATACTGATTTGGAACATCGTCCTACGTCCAGTCCCAGATTTCTTCTGAATTTCACTAATCGACACCCTCACTTAGCCTGAAGGAACAGGTATTACAACACTCGTGCAACCGAATGGGGACCTGAGCAGTAGAACAGGATTTCGCCTCAGCAGCAGAAGAGGACATCTTGCCCGAGCAGCAGAACAGTTGTTCAACAAATACAACAAAATGTTTTAATTGAGATTGTGTTATGAATAACACTGATAAGTCACAGTTTGAGTACACCCTTCTTATAATCTTCTTCTGAGTATATATATTTGAAAGCAAGTGAGGAGTAGAAAAGAAAGTGATTTAGAATCACGTAATATTTGAGAGCACAAGTGAATTAAAGCATAAAATAGTTCAAAATCAGAGTATGGATAATTCAAGAAAGCTCAGAAAGAATTGTTGATTGAAACAAATGATTATGAAGTGTATTTATAATGAATAAAAGGTTGCAATCATCCATAAAAAGGTTTGATTAAAAGATATAGTCATAACTATTTAATTAAGAGTTATGGCTCTTTAAAAAGTCACAATCTTTTAATTCAGCCTTCCAAATTTTTAATTCAGACATATTGATTGGGATTTTATCTGTGAATTATGTCTTGCTAGGGGTTTTAGTGTTAGATGGACAAACTGGATCTTGTTATTGCTTAGGACTGGTTGTTCAAACATTATGGTGAATGGGGTAGTGGGTAAGAAGATTCAATCCAAAAGGGGTCTCAGACAAGGAGACCCTTTATCGCCTTTTCTGTTTAATTTAGTGGTTGATGTCTTCTCTAGAATTATTAAGAGAGCTGGGAGTTTAGGTGTCCTTGGTAGGGTCGGTAATGAGGAATTTAATAATGAATTATCGATCCTTCAATTTGCAGATGATACATTATTATTTTCTTCCCACTTGCCTGAGCATATTATAGCTTTAAAGTTTATTCTTTACTGTTTTGAGATGTTATCTGGTCTTAGAATTAATTTTGATAAAAGTGCTGTAATGGTTCTTAATGATTTTAACAATGTTGAGTCTTGGGTAGCTAGCACTTTGAACTGTTCGACTATGAAATTTCCTTTTGATTATTTAGGTTTTAAGATTAGACCTTCGAAACTTAAGAAGGAAGATTGGTTAGTCATCATTGATAAGATTAGTAATAGATTATCAAGCTGGAATAACAGATTCATGTCTAGAGCAGGTAGATTAGTTCTAGTCAATTCCGTTTTATCGGCTATCCCCTCATACTGGATGGCTGTTCATCAATTTCCTAAATGGGTCATTGAGAAGATTGATAGGGCTAGGCGGAATTTTCTTTGGAATGGTGATTCTAGTTGTGGGGGATATAAATGTTTAGTTAATTGGGACATGTGTTGTAAATCTAAGAAAGAGGGGGGACTGGGGATCGTTAATCTTCATAATTTTAATTCCGCTTTACTTGCTAAATGGTTATGGAAATATAGATGTCCATAAGTGAACGCTTCTTGGAAATCTATTGTTTTCAAATCTTATTATTCAAGAGGTGAATTTTTTATAGAAAATAGTAGTGGTTGGGATAATAGATTATCTCACTTTTGGAAGTCTGTTTTGAAGTGTTTTGATTATTTCAACTTAGGATGTAAAGTGTTAGTTCATTCAGGAAACCTTTCTTATTTTTGACACGATGCTTGGATTTCTATAAGGCCGCTTAAAGTTGAATTTAGTGAGCTTTACAATATTAGTAGATTTAAGAATGCTCTTATTAAGGATGTATACAAAGCTGATTTAGATCCTCCGTGGGAGTTTTCCTTTGATAATATTTTAGAGGTAGATTTATTAAGACAATTGGCCTTACTGAAAGCTAAGTTAGCATTGTACCACTTGGATGAAAGTGATGATTCTATTAGGTGGGGTTTAAATAAAAATTTAGTTTACACTGTTAATTCAATGTATAGTTTTATTAACTTTTCTGGTATTTCATTCAATCCTTTTAAATTTCTTTGGAAGGCTAATGCTACACCTAAAGCAAAGTTCCTAATGTGGTTGATCATGCATAAGAAGCTTAATACGATTGAGTTGTTAAAAAGAAAGAATGTTATTTTCGATGTCAAATGTTGTTTTTGTAATTCTGGAGAGGAGGATGTAGATCATTTATTTTACTCTTGTTATTTTACCCTTTCTATTTTCAATATGATTATCAGGATTTTCTCCTTTGATTGTTTTAATTCCTTTAGTAGTTGTAGCGAGTATTGGTATTGTCATAGATTTCGCTACAATTCTAGACAGCAATACATATTGGATTCTTTAGTAATTTTCATAAGTTGGTTTATTATTGGGTTGAGAGGAACCAGAGAATTTTCATTCAGTTTCTGTGCCTAAGGATTATTTAATTATCAACATAGTTAATTTCTGTATGTTTTGGATGTCAAATTCGCACTATAAATTTTTTGGTGATTTGCTATTTGGTCGCTTTCTGTTTAAGGTCAGTTTAAATCTGAGTTTATTCATTCGTATTAATAGATTTTTTAGTAGTAATAGACTTCGTCTTGGATGTTGATTTATTTTTATTTGGGTTGATTCTACCCTCTTACTTGTTTATTTTTTTTTTCCCTTCTCCTTATACATGTATATATGGATATATGTCTATATTTATATAGGCATATACTCATATATATGTATAAGATACTGATATTTTTGTTTCATTTTTTCAGATTACAGGTTGTAGATATTATCGTGGAGCTTTTGTGGTGGCTGGTTGGATTGATCACTTTTGATTTGACTTCGTTTATTGGTGTATGACAAGTAGAGGTGTTTGTATTTTCTTGGTGTTTTGCTTCATCACTTTTGCTCATAGTTGTTATGTGTAGGGGAATAGATATACTTCTTATCGGGTGGTGGCCTTGCCGGAATTCGATAAGTAAGTATGATGGGTGGTGGCCTTGCCGAAACTCATCTATCTATTATCCCTTACTTTTTCTTTGTGAGTTTCTCGTCTTGTGGTTGTATTTTGATATTTGTATCTTTGTATTATTATTATATATATGTGTGCTCTCTTCCTTCTGGAAGATCACACATCTTTTGCTCAAAAAAAAAAATTTAATTCAGACTTCTGAAAAGTGGCTATAATTTAAAAGTGAATGGACATGTCCACAAACAGCCTATTCAGATGTCTGATCTGGTAATTCAAACGTCTGAATATTCAATGTCGAATATTGAATATCCAACATTCAAACGTCTGAATTTTTCAGATCAGACATCTGACATATCCCACATATGTCTGTTCATCTTATATAGAAAATAAACTTTATACATTATATATATACTTAAGGAGAGATTTTAACATATTTTACCATCTAAACACTAACTAGATTTCTTACTAAATATATCATCAATTCGCCTTGTCGAATCTTTGAGTATTTAGATTATATATTCTTCTCCCTTTTCCTGTAAAAGACATTAGCAAACAATATCGTTGATCTATGGTTATCATAATCAAAATCAAGTCCAAAAGTGTAGGTTCTAACGATCTCCCCCTTTTTGATGATGAAAACTATATATGACTTAAGATATATATATATATATATATGAAATAAAAATATTAAAAATTTACCTATGCTCCCCCTGAATATATTGCTCTCCCTGTATATGTGTTATATATAATTTTCTCCTCCTTTGTCATCGACAAAAAGGGGTAACTTCTATTTGGAAACAAATATATGTATATTTTATGAATTGTATAATAACTTGAATATACATGAACTAAAGTAAACATATATGCTTGTTACAATTTCATGACTTGCGAATGCATAACAATTGGAAAATGATAAGTAACATGATGATATACATCACGGGTTCAACATCAACAAGATCATTGCACAGTGTAATCAACAAGCCTTAACATTGTATTGTACTTGCAATACTAAAGTACATTACGGGTTCAATATCAACATAAACATGGCATAGAGTAGCTTTGTTTATGTTATTTCAACATACCAAGCATATTTATAACATATTATGATATAAACATCCTAAAATATGGCATAAGATCATATCGTAGAATCAACATAAGTATGCCATAATTTAGCATAACATGATAGTATGATTGGTGCATAAGATATCATAGCATTACCGTAACAAATATATACATACCATTTAAGATTGTACAATATCATATACATAACCGATTAAGTACCAAGCACCAAAAGTAAGGACATATTATTTTAAAGGGAATTATTATTACAATACCAAAATATTAAACTTGAAAACTTAAACACGATCACATGTCACCTTCATCGTCATCGTCACTCCCCTCGTTATCACCATTGTTTTCATCGTCATTGTCAACTTCTTCTTCTTCGGTTGACCAATCAAAGATGATGGCGTCATGAACCTCGGAAGAACTCGATCTAGTACAAGCTAACTTCGGCCAAATCTTGGAGAGGAAACCCCATCTCTATTGAGTTACGTCACAGAGCCAAGGTTATCACTTAACTTTCAGTTAAACATTCAGTTTAACCTTCAGCTTTTATATCAAGTGTAATGACTCGGGGAATTTCGGCACTAATACATTATTTGTATTGACTTACCAAAAATCAAGTATCAAAATCCCAGATAGTTAAAAGAAAGAAATTAGAGGGTGAGAAGAAGAAAGAAAGAAATGTTATAATAGAAGAAGAAGAACATCAACACTACATAATCATAGTAGAATAGAACCTCACAGCGGAATGAATAAATTATATATACCAATATTCTTTACAGAAAGAGAAGCTGTGTATATATGATTATAATATTAGAGTATACAACTAGATGAGACTATAAAATTTGATCAGTACAACATACAGAACGAAAATAAATTAATACCAGAAAATACGGGAATATGTCTCGACTCCATCTCCTCTCCTGAAACTCCAAGCAAAACTCAATGCAACATGGTAAATGTACTTGGTCTGACTGAGCCCATTTTGTGAAAAGCAAAATCACATTGATCGTCAGTCTGGAATACTTTAAATGAGAAAATTCACATCACAAACAACTTGCTTAACTTTTAGAAAATCTATTAAAAGAATGGAACTCTCGTAAGACACGACCATACATAAACATGGCATGTGTTTTTCTCTTATGATAACCAAATCACTTTTATTATAAAGTCCAATGATATTATAATAACGTCTATCAATCCAGAAATAAAATAGGAGTATAGCCGAAAAGCTTGCATCTCACTTTTCAACATAGTTGATTTACATCTAAAAACGTATGACTCATATAGGAGTTTGGATTTCCAAGATGATTAGGTATGGAACTACCATCCAATCATTGTTCTCTAGAGATGAAACACCAAGGTTCAACAAGAATATCTTGCAACACGGCCATATAGAACCGACCACTTATTCAACTTGAGTGTACCGAATATATCATCACCGTGGTTATTGATCGTACAGCCGTTCTCATTACAAATCATACTAAAAGGGACAATCTACTTTCTCTAGATTAGGTGATGATATACCCTAATGGGTATGACCCACATAGCCCAGCTGCCTGCCCTATTTCAGTCATTTCCTAGTTGATGAGGCTTGAGGTCATGATTACATTCTTTGGAATATCACAACAAACTTGAATGCCACATTGTATGATCCATCAATCACTAATTGATTTGCACAAATATACTATGAGTGTTAAGCTAAAAGAAGTTACCTTCATACTCGGTATATTTGTAAAAATCAACGTACATGATTCTAGGAAATACTCTATCATATATTCAACCATACTAGTTCGTTTTTGGACTGAAAAAAATCAAAAATACCCCATAATGTAGAGGTTACGGCCAAAAGTTTAATCCTGGTAATTAACCAGAGACATCAGCGAGCATCTCTCTGGATCTGAAGATCTACGCCTTCAAATCAACTCATAACTTTTGTCTTACGAATGAAGGAACGGAACATACATCCCTCATCCATCAAAGGTACTATGGCATTGCTATCCTCATCACCCTTTGATCTCGATCTCCCGAAAATCCGAGTCGATCATTTTTGTTAATAATAGCACTTCTAGTTCCGAGATACACCTTTCCGTCTCTTCTTTCCATATCTTACCTTCCTTATCTGCCACACAAACCCTTGTAAGATACCAAAGTATGGATAAGAGTGTGGAAATATATATACTTATATAATTTAAATACATGTATGTCACAAAATTGTTATACCATCTCCCAAAACATTTCTCTAATCTTTTGGTTTTATTTAAAAGTCTTTGTGAGAAAATGTTTTTAAGTTTAAACAAACCCATGCTCTGATACCAAATTGTATTACCCTATTTTCTAAATGTTAGAATAAAAAATGGCACTAACACCTAAAAAGTTGTGTTTAGAGCACGAAATATGAAGAAATGACTAAAAAGTGCAAGAATAAGCAAGATAACAACAATTTTATAGTGATCCGGAGTAAACGAGTCTACATCCACTTCAAAATATCTTGATCCATGAAGAGATTACAATTACAAAGAGTATAATCTTCAATACTCTATTTACAATGGATAATTCTCATCGAATTCGCTAATTTTGTTGAAGAAGAAGGTGATTATCAGTTGTTGGGCGCTTGCAATGGCATGCATGAACAGTAGAAGTGCAAAAAGCCCCCCAAAATCCCCTCAAAATGAAGCATTTATAGGCGCATCAGGATCTCCGTCCGGGTCGAATATGTGGCAGGCGAACCACACATTTCGGTGGTAGTTTCCAAAAAAACGTGGGTACATTCATGGGTGACTGGTTCAGGTCGCACAAAGCCCATGATATCGGGTGTTAGTGGGAAAATGCGCGGTTTCCTGGTGCAGTTTCGGAAGTGTGGTCGGGTCGGGTCGAATCTATTCAAAAGGGACCACACTTCTGAAACTGCACCAGGCAACCGCCCACTTTCCCAATAACGCCTGATTTTACGAGATTTTGTGTAACACCCCACATTTATATATATATATATATATATTTCGAGATATTTAATAGTAATGGTGATACACGAAAAAAAAAGTTAACAATGATGGAAAATATGGAATACTTAACTTAAAACTAAGAATTAAGTCAAACGAATTTCACCATTACATTCGTCTCGGAATTCTACATAGAATCGAGTCCGAGTTTTCGAAAATCGGATTCCGTATGAGTCAGATATAGCGTTTTGAAATTTCACAAATTAATTAAACTAGACAACTCGAAAACCAAGCCAAAATTCGAATTTCAAACACAGGAAGCCTGGGCGGGAAAAATCCCGCCCAGGGCAGGTCGACCAGGGGGCCGACTATATAGTCGACCTCCCCTCCCCCCCCCCCCCCTCCCCCCCAGGTTGACACTATAGTCGACCTGCTCCACTTTTCCCAGATTCGGTTCTGGGTACACTTTGACGTATTTGGACTAGTTCTGGGGCAAGATTCATACTTTGGCACCTATATAAACAACTCTAGGCTCATTATAAACTCCATAACAACTCTCGGCGAAGCCATGTTTCTCTCTTCCCCCTCTCGTTATCTTCTTCTGCTTCAAAAATAGCTTGGAACCTATTCTTCCTTCCTCTCTCTACAACACCTATTCTATAATGAGATCTAGAACAACACACATGAGATAGAAAAGAGATTTAAAGAGAGGATAATGGATCCAGACTCACAAATTTGTGGCGAAAAGAAATTAAAGATGATTCAAAACAGAAACTCAAGCTAAGCAAAAGAGGGAAAGCAATTCTAGAGTTATCTAATCCTTATTTTGAAGATGACAACCAATGTGAGTGGGTTATAATACAACTTTTGTATAAAGTTATTATTTATCGTTCAAACATTCCCTATGCAACATGAAATGGAATTATTATGAGGATTGGATCTGTAATGTTTCCATACGTTTAATTCTAATTATTATTCCTATGGTTATGTTTCTCCTTTTTATCCTTCTCCTTTTATTGTTATAAGTTAGGCTATCTCGAGCCTAGATCTATTTCGAAAGAAATACGATTGAATGATATTATTGCGAACGAAAAAGGGAAATACTTGATTTTGGGAAATGACATAAATGGGAGAGTTTGGTTATGAACCCCAACGGGTTTGGGTACGATATGACATTAGCAAAGTTTGAATATGAAAACCAATTGGGAAGTATAAGCATGAACGTAATATGAGTGGTGGCATAAGATTATCATCATTTAAAGGATTTGAATATAAATTGGCTTATGAACTTGTAAAGTTAGCCTATGACACTAGAAACAAAACGTGGGTTGAGAATTGGTAAATTTAATATGTTAATCATATTTTTAGGGAACCTGGGCTTTGTTAAAAGTATGAATACCATAGGAAATGAATGATTTGGGATTGGTAAATTTGAACAAAAGGTAGGAAATTGGGTTACATCATATTTTATGAAACAACGTGAAATCGGTCTAACTTAGGACCACTTGACTGGACTTAAGAATTAATTTGAACTATATAGCGTGAAATTTGGGGGTTTAGGTGAAATACGAATATAAATGAACCTTTGACACGAGGTTAGACACGATTGTGGTGTAAGACTACCCGGAACCACCCGGCGAATCCAGCCGCCACAATTGATGTCTAATGTGAGGGGTCGAAGGAGAGAATTTGAGTATAACGGTTTATGACACGAGGTTGGACTCAGATTGTGGCGTAAGACTGCCCGGAACCGCCCGGCGCATCCAGCAGCCACAAAATGTTAGTCCAATGTGGGTGGTCATACATCGCTATAGCATAATAAATGAATTAAAGAATACTAACCATAATAAGACATGTGGGTGACATGGGTAAGATTAGAGAATTAGGTGGGTGCAGGTAAGTATAGACTTAACTGTAATAAAACAAGATATGTATGAACATGTAAGTATAGAATTAACCGTAGTAAGATAAGTGTATATAATAATGAAAAGTTTAATCTGAACTAATGACAAAATATGGGGAATGGTTAACAACCTATTAAAAAGTTTGACCAAGAAAAAGGAGGATAATGGGTTAGACTTGTCCTAGGGACAAATGGGGGAATGATGACTTATAAGAAAAGATAAGTTATAAGAACGATAAGGAAAAATATGAAATAACTTATAAGAGAAGATATACTCAATTACAAATTAAGAGGCTTGAAAATAAAGAAGTAGTAAATTTGTATCATATATGTTGGTTGGGAAGAATGATTCCTGGGGTATCAGTCTGATGTTGATTTCGGTCTTCGGGGCTGGTATTTAGGGGATTGCTCTCCTAATCGGTTTAAATGTGGGATAAGGCATACTTAACCATGAATAAATATAACATGTTGTTGTGACCCACAAAGAGGATAATTTTTGAAATTGATAAATGACATGTTATAAGGCTTGTTAATGGACTTAAGTGAGTTAAGTATAGACAAATAATCCAGGGAGACTTGGAAAACCTGAAAAGTTAAATCGAATAATCAAGTTAAAGGTGGAAACTAATAAGCGCAAAATAAATGGTTAGGCGTAGGTCTAATGACATATAAAACTAAGGCGCTTGGGGACAGCCCGTACGTTGTAGGATGAATAACCACAAGAGGTAGATCATCACGGTGCCCTAAGCCACGGGAAGGTGCGAACGTCCGTCCAAGTAAAAAAGAGGGCTCCAATGAATTGGGTTACAAAGCCCGAGACTTCGAGAGGGGACGTGAGGGTACTCTTGGTATCCCTCTGTGAGGCTGCAGATGATCCTCCTGGGCTCACAGAGGTTAAGGTCTGCGTTAGAAAAACCAAGGGTATGCCTTGGTTGCAAATTATGGCAACCTAAAGACTAGGATGGACCAGAGTGATTCGGCGAGAAAACGGTAGCCCTGTGATAGCAGCTCGTCGTCTACCATTCATCTTGATTCAGTTGAGATACGTGAAGCGGAAAGGCGGAGAACTCCAAAACACCATATACTTGCTATCTAGTTATGGGTGAGGATGGCCATAGGTTAGTGGGGCATAGGGGGCCTACGTATAGTTCTCATTTTTCAAGGTGTGCCTTTCATTAGTTGAGGGAGGGGTCGAGTGGGACCATAGCCACTAGAATAAAAACAGACCTTAGCATCTGCCAGGGCAGATATCTGAAAACTGCCGACCGTGTTCTGCGTTTCTTGATTTGCCCTGCCACGGACTCGGATAGCACATATAGAGTACATGTGCATCTAGTCATCGAAAACGGTTCACGATACTTACATGGGGAAGGTCTAGGAACATATATCGCTCTGGGTAGTATGTCCTAGACTAGGGGGCGTATTTCGTTAGGTAGCAAAATCCCTAGTAGTCCTAGTCGGCATAAGCCCTAATCGAAATAAGGATACATGGCAGTCCGAACAATTACGGAAATGATAGCACTACGCTAATATAGTATATAGTTACGTAACAAAGTCTGTATGGTAAATGGGAAGGGACTGTACACATATGTGGGAAAGAAAATACGAGTAGGGGGGTATCCACATTTACGAGACATTAGGTTAATATGCTAGAACGTGAAAGTGAACGACATACGTTTAGCCTTGAGTACTAATGATGAGATTAACCTAATAACTAAGAAGATATACGGAACGGTATATGTAGGGTTATACAGAAGCTTACTATAAGTTCACTCACACAGAACTTATGTTCTGACCCCCTCCTCATTACATACTTCCAGGTTAGCTTCATGGCAGAGATGGTATAGCTTTGGATACTGGTTTAGCAGTATTATTAATAAGGTAAAAGCTATGTTTTGACTATATTTTAATCCTTCCGCTGTGAGATTTTCACGAGTTCTGACATACTTTCTTTATCTCTGTCCTTTTCTGCAGGATACCAGAGCACCCAACTCGGGTCTTGATGGACTGGATTTCTAAAAGAATTCGGTCTGTCGAAATCCGGGTTGTCACATTTTGTGCCATATGTCCAAGACCTGAACCAGTCATCCACGAATGTACCCACGTTTTCTGGGAAACTACCATCGAAATGTGCGGTTCACCTACCATGTATCCGGCTTGGAGGAACTCCCTGTTGCATCTATAAATGCTTCATTTTGAGGGGCTTTTGGAACTTCTACTCTTCATGCATGCCATTGCAAGCATCGAACAACTGATAATCTCCTTCTTCTTCAACCAAATCGGTGAATTCGGAGAGAATTATTCATTGTAAATTAAGTATTGAAGATTATACTCTTTGTAATTGTAGTCTCTTCGTGAATCATGGAATTATGAAGTGGATGTTGGATTGTTAATGCCGAACCACTATAAAATTGTTGTTGTCTTGCTTTTTCTTTCATTTTTCAGTCATTTCTTCACATTTCGTGCTCTAAACACGATTTTTTGGATGTTAGTGCCATTTTTCGGTCTAACACTAAGGTCCAAAGCTAAGCGTTGCGGATGTTGTAGTCTTCTATAGTGTTAAATTTCAATGATATAGAACAGGAGTTAGTAAATCAAAAACATTTGAGAGCGTTTGAATATGAAAAAATTAAAACAACATTTATTCAATATCATTCATTACATATTCCCTTTCGGATATCCCTTACAGAAAAAATATAAATATTACAAAACATAAGAGCAACATATAAAGAAGCCCTCTCGGATGATCATAGTGTAGGTAAAAGGCACTAAACACCTTTGCCTCTACCTTTCTCATAAATGATAAGTAAACGTACAACGGAAAACTCCTTATCATCTATACCATCATGCTCGTCTCTTGAAGCTTCGTTCGAAGAAAATAATCTGGAAACCTTAACTCTCAACCTACTCAAAATGAGTATCCTAGAGTAAAAGAGAAAAACTAAAACTTCGAATTAATCAAACAGATTGGTGTGAATGGTGACATATCTACCTAAACCTGAAAGGTAACCAGCGAGACCATGATGCTTAGTGGAATTGGTTTCCTCTCGCTAATATCGAAACATAGAACCAACCCTATGCTCTTGCACTTCAATGGTTAGCGCAATACAAGCAATAATGAAAGTAATATGATATGCAACATGCAATATGCAATCATGTTGTGGATTTCCCATCCCTTTCATTATACTGACAATTGTTTTAATGGTGCCAGCTTATGCATTTTGACCTACCAATTCCGTAGGTATCAATCTAGTTTCCTGACTATTTATAAGAACTATACTTCTTATTCAACTTAAGATACCCTCCCTAATTTTTTGGACCAATTATCCCTAATAAATTTATGAAGTAACCCCTTAAATGGATGTCAGCTAACCGCTGGCACTCTCTTAGTTTTATATGTTGATTTACTAAGACCTGTGCATTTGGACTCGAAACCACTTCCATTGAGTTCAAAATGCCGTTTAGAACTCCGAAAAGTATAAGCTTCGATATATTCCGATATCCGGAATAGTGGCTATGGGCTGGAGTTGTTCGGTTAACAATGCATAGCCCTTAAAAAGTGAAATTTTGCATACGAGCTCAGAATTCGACGATATAAATTTTTATGGATTCATAATGACAAATCATTGTTGAGTTCCAAATGGCGCATCGAACGGAGTTAATATGTAATAACCCGAAAATCTGGGCTAGTTTAAAATTTTTATTTTGGCAATTATAGCGAATTTTGAATATTTAAAATGAATTATTTTAAATAATATCGATGTGAAATTTATTTTGAATATAATTCGAACGTATATATTTATATACGTCGTCGATAGAATATAAATATTTATATATAATTATAATAGAATTGAAAATGGCGCGGTAGTTCGATAATTCGATTTCAAACTTCAATTGAATGTACCGGGTGCAAAACAATCCGGATTTTAGTGAAACAAAAAACATTAGGATCTAATTGTGAATATCTTTCCAATGAACCCGAAAGATCGAAATTTCATAGCGGGAATCAAAAGATATGTCCAGTTGAAAATTCTGAATAGTCGCTATGGAATTCAGGCCCTTAAAAATGGAAATTTTGCAAACGACCTCGGATTTCGACGAAACCACTTTTGTTGGATCCGCAGTGTCAAGTAATTGCTAGATTTCAGATTTCATAATTTTTAGATTCAATATGTGAGCGTGGCAAAGGAAAACGCGTTTGACCAGTTTCAGTTGATTTTAATCGACTGGAAATTGGCCATTTTTCCAACGGTCTCAGAATTCGACGAAACTAGTTTTGTTAGGACCGTATCGTCAATACGAAGCTAGAAAATATTTTTCGGGAATTTTTAGAGTTCGTATGCGACCCCGGTAATTTGAAATGTACGTTTAAAATTCAATATAGTGATTTAAATGTAAATTTAACGGAAACTGATTCAAACAGTCGAATCAGCCTACGATACATATCCCATTGTGTTCGGAATGGGTCGGAATGGGGGTAATACGCTATGGACGACAGGCGGTGGACCTCGATTAGAGGTCGTTTGTGAAAGTCAACTTTTTGCAATTAAAAATAAATAAATTAAATAATATAAACTTTATAAAAGCCCCCCCCCCTTTTTTACTTCTTCTTTCCCGATCCACCAAAAAAAAAAAGAATTAGGCGATGGAGGAGGAGGGGGGAGGAGCCGCCGCTCCTCCCGCCACCTCGCTCGAAACCCTCACCACCCCCCCCCCCTCCAGTGCCGCGGCGAGCCACCAGACCCCCCCCCCCCCGACCTCTCCAGCAACCGCCGCCACCGCTCGTTCAACCTCCGGCCCCTCATCACCGGAAACCGCCTCACCGCGCCCCCCCAGGCCGCCGCACCCCCCAAAACCCCGCTAGCCACCTCGCGAGACCCCATCCGACACCTCCGGGACCCATAGCCGCCACCACCCATAGCAGCGCCCCTCTAAACCCCCTTCCGACCACCAGCAGGGCGTAGCAACACCCCACGCCCCCTCTCCGACAGTGAATGATGCTTTTCCCCATTCTATTTCCTATGTAAGTCTTTATTTTATTTTTCTATTTTCAATTACCATTTTATTTGACTATAAAACTGAATTTATTATATAGGAAAATTTAAAATAGAATTTTTATTCAATCGGAGAGTAATAAAAATATGATTTTTATATTTTTAAAGTATTAAAAATATAATCTTTACTATATAGAAGATGTAAAAATATGATTTTTATATTTTTAAAGAATTAAAAATATAATTTTTACATGTTAGGAATATTAAAAATATCATCTTTTTATAGGTAGCAAAATAAAATGTGATTTCTATAGGGATGGAAGTGAAAAGGTAAAATCTTTAATAATAAAAAGACGATATTTTAATAATAAAAAAGACGATATTTTAATAATAGAAAAGACGATATTTTAATAATAGAAAAGACGATATTTTAATAATAGAAAAGGCGAAAACTTTATTTTTATAAAGGCGAAAACTTTATTTTTATAAAGGCGAAAACTTTACTTTTATAAAGGCGAAATCAATATTTTTGAGATGGAATTTTTATCTATATGGCACCAAAGTAAAAATTCGATTTTTATATATTGAATAGCATAGTAAAAAATTCGATTTCTAAATATATGAAGTGATTATAAAAATATGATTTTTAAAATTGAAAGTGAATAAATAAAAATTTGATTTTTATTTTAAAAACAACAAAATATAAAAATGTGTGATTTTTTTTTATATATGTAGTGGCTACGGGCAACAAAGATGACGAAGATGCGATAGCGATGAAGATTTCTATCAATGAAGTGCCGTGGAGCTAGGATAGCTATCGGTGAGAACTTCTCACCCTAAATTTCTTTTTCTAGTTATATATATATACTAGGATGCAGACGGTGTTTAGTAGCACCCGACACCCATCATCCACAGACCATGGATGGCTTGTTTGTTAAATTGTTTGGTTGTGTAGTTGGTTAGTCTATTTGGTTTAAATTGAATTGTTTGGTGAATTGAAATTGATTTGATTGATGTGTGAATGGCGTGGGCCTTCACTAGACCGGGGATAAGGCTAGGCCTTGTTCCGTTTCTAGTATCGTGCCGTTATGCCGCCGAAATTTTCTAAAATATGTTAGAAAAATAAAAATATCATTTTATTGAATAAATGAACTTAATAGAAATTCATGTGTTAAAATAAAATGTTTATCATTAAAAATATAATTTTTAACGTGAAAGTGAATAAATAGATATTTATAAACAAATCGGCCGATTTGTTTATATACACTGATTTGACTGATATTGATTGGGTCGATAAATTTTACACATCGCCCAACTGCACAAACGAAAATGTGTGTTTGTTGATTTGAAACCCCACACGGGTGTTGGGATGAAATTTGAAGTTCACTCATCCTGATTGATTAAATATGTCGATCGATTGGTCGACAGACTGTGTAAGCGTCGATTATTTATATTTGATGCTTATGCAGTTGTGTGGTGCACTTTGGTTAATGGTTGATTATTTTTCAAAGCTATTATATACATGTGTTGTATGGAATCCATATAATTAACATTATATGGTGATTGATTGGGCCTCATTCCAATCGGGAAAATAATGAATATTATAAAAGAAAATTCATGTGTTGAATATAAAAATAGTCATGTGTTGACGATGATCATGTGTTGAAACTATTCATGTGTTGAGTGAAATATTTTATACAATGAAATTTACATCTTTATCATATTTAAAATTAGAACTACTTCCCAGTAGAAGTCTAATTGAAAATCAAACGATAGATACCATGGTTTTATAAAATATTTTACATAACAAAAATAGTGATGTGTTGACAGTACTCATGTGTTGAGATTAGTCGTGTGTTGAAAGAAATATAGATTCATGTGTTGAATGGGAAAAATATTCATTTGTTGAATAGAATAAAGAAGTTGTGAAAAATATAAAGCCGTGTTGATTAGTTTTGCGCCATTTTGACGTGAACGATAATTATATCAATTTTATTCAAATTGAAATGAATATTATAGCAAATTCGAATTGAAAAGAAAACGAATTTGAATTGAATATAAAAGGACTTCGAATGGAATTGAATATAAAACAAATTCAAATTGAATTGAAAACGAACTGAAATTTAATTGAATTCGAATCGAAATTTAATTGAATTCGAATCGAAATTGAAATCAATTTGAATTGAAACGAATTGAATTGAATTGAATTGAAACGAATTTGAATTCGAATTAAATAAAATTGAAATGAATCCGAGTTGAATTGAAATCCAATCGATTTGAAATTGAAGGTGACGTTGAAATGGTTTTGAAAACGAATTTAAAACGTTTTATAAAATACGTTTTAAAAAGGAAATTGACGAAATATATATAATATATATATATTATATATATAATGGCCTGAATAGAACGCGCCGCTCCGCGGCAGTTCGTGAATTTCGACCATTGACTTCGAATTGACGTTGCGGGAGATCCGACCGTCGGATTCTCCTAAAACCGGAACCGTTGGGTTCGTACCGAAAAGAGCTTTCCAATGAATATTAGAAATTTGAAATCTAACGGTTGGATTTGGAATTATGTCCAAATCAAATTTTGAAAAGGTCGTTGTAAGTGCAGTTCGATGGCCATTGGTGGAAATCGACTGTACGGGCCTTGATAGAATTATTAAAAATAGTCAATATTCCCAATACGTGGATTGGACTGGAGTTGAATCGAAATTATCTTCGGGATATTTCGATGTTGGATTTCGTGACTATACATATATTGTTATGGGAATTTGAAAGATATATTTTATATCGTTATTTCCAATACGATATATGTTGGTTTCAGAATTTGATATTGAATATAAGCCGATATATTTTCTATTCAGAGCCTTGTATTTAATATCAAATGTGATTTGGGTTTATCGTGAATCGTGTTTTAGAAGACATTGGTTCTTTAACCCAGTTAAAGGCAAGATATCGATTTTTGAGAAGATTAAAACTAAATGGAGTTTTAATGAATCTTTAATTAGATTAAAAATGTGAATTGATAATTTAAATTATCAAGTCTGAAAAGTGATCGAGAATGGAGCACCACCAGTTTTGCTCCAAAGCGATAGTTAAATCTTTAATTAGATTTGAACGTGAAATGGTAATTGATTTTACCGATAACACCGTGGTGTTAGATGTGGAGTATTACCAGTTTTCTCCATGGGATATATAGGTTGGGATTGGGAAATAAAACAAATAATTACTTCGGTGTGGTTCGTTAATCCCGACTAGTTTGAAATGATATCCAAAGGAGGATTAAAGAATAAATTTAGAAGAATTTATCTTGGATAAAATTAATGGGAACATTTCCCTAAGAATGTGATTTTGTGAATAAAAGAATATTCTGAATTGGAATGAGGCGTTTGTTGTGTTTGTGTAACATTCGTTTATTATATACGTGGGTTATTCAGAAAGGCCGGGTTTATACCCATTCTGAATAACCGATTCGACGAGATTTCGAAGATGAAGACGGTGGTAGAAGACCGGAAGTCTTCACATCGTTTGGGTGATTACTGATGATCTTGATTGGGCTGTACACCCAAGATGAGGGAAACAGTTGGTGATCGTCCAGACGTACTTGGAGATGGATGGATATGCGAGGAAAGTGCCTCCGGTTTCGTTCAGACCCAGAACGAACTTGTAAATGGATTGTGTGTCTGACATTGGATTTTATTCTGTGTTGATTGATCTCTATTAAATATACATCTGTTTGGCGGCGGAGAATTTATTCTCTTGCTTAACGCCCTTCTCTGAGACGTACGAGCTCAGAGGTTGTATATCGATGGACATCAGTCGCATGGAGTGAATTGCCAATGTGGCATGCGTAAGTGGCAATTGATCAAGGCTTCTGTTGAAAAGCAAAGTCTTGTGGTTGATGATCAAAGCACGGTCTGTGTGGCGTAGCTTTGTGTATAACGTGAATTCGCGAGCCTCACACCCCGGTATGAGTCAAAAACGGGATACGGACCCAAGGAGTGCACGACGTTTCTTTCTAGCTAGGGTGGTGTCAGTGACCTACCAGCCCTGACATTTATATACGTTTCACCTGTGTGGTTGTTGGATACGAGGCGCCTCGGATATAGGTCTGTAAGGACCGGGAAACGTGTGTTCAGGAATAACTAATCCTCAAAAGTAAGAGAGGACCGGCCTTGGAGGATCCAGGGATTGCTGTGTGCGGTCCCGAGGCATTTGCTAGAGTGTCTCGAACGCGGAGAGGAGCTTGCCCCTTGCCTCGACTCATGGCGGAAATCCAATTTCCAATACGTGTATTGCGGTTTTAATTGTAGAACTAGTATGGCGACATGATAGATGGTACCCATGCCGCCTATGATTGATATTTATGATTTGAATTGTTTTGACACTATACACTTATTATAGTATCAAATAATGTGTTTTAAACGTATCAAGCATGCTTTGGCTGTTATAAGGTAAAAACCCTATCCTCCGGCTTGCGATGCATTGTGTGATGGGACCTGGGTCTTATAACAGCTTCATTTTTCTTTATTTAGCATTGCGCTGTTTGTTCTATGCACTGGTATTCTTGGGAGGAAACCCGTTCCGTGTTATACGGCGTGGTCCCTTGTTTTACCTAACTTTAAAACCAATATTAATAACTGTTTTAGTTCTCACACCAGTCCCATGACTGACCTGGAGTTTATTGTTTTAACCTAAACTCTGGGTGCCCCTATTTTCCGCACGGGCAGCTAGTAGTTTTGGTTTTGCAGATTTATATTCACAGGGTCCTGATTTACAGTTGGAACGATGCTCGGAAAGCTCTGTATCCGTGTATCACTTTCAGTTGTATTTTGTATTATTTTCCGCTAATATGTAATTTATTGTAATCTCTGATATTTATCAAATGTAATTTATTCATTTATACTCTGTACATTCTTGTATCTGATGGAATTGTTGTAATAACAATGAAATGTTCTTCTGTATGCGTTCCGATGTGTGTTGTTCTCAAAGTATCCGCTCTTTCCTTACCGGGGAAGTTACGGGTCCTCTCAGTTTGGTATCAGAGCTTTGGTTTACAGAGCTCGAGAACAAGACACATTAGAACCATACGAAAGAATTCATCAGATATTGGATTTGTAATATCCAATTAGAATGACTCGTTAGAGATAGGATCAGTAGTATCCTAGAACGAGTGTGAAGAGTATATTTTTCAAAAGAAAACCATTTTGTTTTGGAAAAATTTAAATCGTTCTAAACGTATTTGAATATTTATTTATATTGATATGGACAATCCAATATATAAAGGTTTTGCATATACGCGTCATGAACGTATATTCGAAGTTTTAATATACTGGATAGATATAGGGTTACACTCTAGTCGCCCGGAGATGATATTGATGATAGCGATCGCATCATCAATATTTATGTTCGTGTTACGAAGGTGTGATTTTCTATATATTTCCATTAGACTGGTGTGAGAGCCAAAACAAATATAGCTAGAATACATTGTTGTGAATTGGCCTCAAAAACATGATTTTCTGTATATGTATCAAAATTATGAATTTGAAACGTTAAATTCACTAATTGATTGATGTTTGTGTTGTTTGTTTATTTGTTTGATAATTTTGAACCATTTAGCCTAATATAATCAAATATTGAATTGTATTGAAAATTGGTCGCATTTGCTTGCATATACATATACTTACATTGAACAGGTCATCGCAAGAAGGCTAGAGCCGAAGAATAAAATTTGTTTGCCCGACAAATAGGTACATGTTTACTACATAATTTACTGTTTTGTTTGGGTGATAATGATTTTATGAGCCTATTGGCTAGCCGCTTGGCTTTTTCTTTTTCTTTTAGAGATCTGAAGGACCGGGGAAGCTATTTGAAATTTCCCGATGCTCCCGGTGCAGGGGAGGTTATGGCGAAATTTTTCGAAAATTTAGGGTGTTAGCCAAATTTTTGAAGAATTTGGAAATTCTCAGAAACTGAAAAGTTGGAGAATAGAAGCCAGATCAAACGTAGAGTTGATTAATCAAACCACTTTCGACTTTGTTCCTTTTCGGGGACGAAAAGTTTTAAGTGGGGGAGATTGTAATAACCCGAAAATCTAGGCCAGTTTAAAATTTTTATTTTGGCAATTATAGCGAATTTTGAATATTTAAAATGAATTATTTTAAATAATATCGACGTGAAATTTATTTTGAATATAATTCGAACGTATATATTTATATACGTCGTCGATAGAATATAAATATTTGTATATAATTATAATAGAATTGAAAATGGCGCGGTAGTTCGATAATTCGATTTCAAACTTCAATTGAATCTACCGGGTGCAAAACAATCCGGATTTTAGTGAAACCAAAAACATTAGGATCTAATTGTGAATATCTTTCCAATGAACCCGAAAGATCGAAATTTCATAGCGGGAATCAAAAGATATGTCCAGTTGAAAATTCTGAATAGTCGCTATGGAATTCAGGCCCTTAAAAATGGAAATTTTGCAAACGACCTCGGATTTCGACGAAACCACTTTTGTTGGATCCGCAGTGTCAAGTAATTGCTAGATTTCAGATTTCATAATTTTTAGATTCAATATGTGAGCGTGGCAAAGGAAAACGCGTTTGACCAGTTTCAGTTGATTTTAGTCGACTGGAAATTGGCCATTTTTCCAACGGTCTCAGAATTTGACGAAACTAGTTTTGTTAGGACCGTATCGTCAATACAAAGCTAGAAAATATTTTTCGGGAATTTTTAGAGTTCGTATGCGACCCCGTTAATTTGAAATGTACGTTTAAAATTCAATATAGTGATTTAAATGTAAATTTAACGGAAACTGATTCAAACAGTCGAATCAGCCTACGATATATATCCCATTGTGTTCGGAATGGGGGTAATACGCTATGGACGACAGGCGGTGGACCTCGATTAGAGGTCGTTTGTGAAAGTCAACTTTTTGCAATTAAAAATAAATAAATTAAATAATATAAATTTTATAAAAGCCCCCCTTTTTTACTTCTTCTTTCCCGATCCACCAGAAAAAAAAAAGAATTAGACGACGGAGGAGGAGGGGGGAGGAGCCGCCGCTCCTCCCGCCACCTCGCTCGAAACCCTCACCCCCCCCCCCCCCAGTGCCGTGGCGAGCCACCAGACCCCCCCCCCCCCGACCTCTCCAGCAACCGCCGCCACCGCTCGTTCAACCTCCGCCCCCTCATCACCGGAAACCGCCTCACCGCGCCCTCCCAGGCCGCCGCACCCCCCAAAACCCCGCTAGCCACCTCGCGAGACCCCATCCGACACCTCCGGGACCCATAGCCGCCACCACCCATAGCAGCGCCCCTCTAAACCCCCTTCCGACCACCAGCAGGGCGTAGCAACACCCCACGCCCCCTCTCCGACAGTGAATGATGCTTTTCCCCCTTCTATTTCCTATGTAAGTCTTTATTTTATTTTTCTATTTTCAATTACCATTTTATTTGACTATAAAACTGAATTTATTAGATAGGAAAATTGAAAATAGAATTTTTATTCAATCGGAGAGTAATAAAAATATGATTTTTATATTTTTAAAGTATTAAAAATATAATCTTTACTATATAGAAGATGTAAAAATATGAATTTTATATTTTTAAAGAATTAAAAATATAATTTTTACATGTTAGGAATATTAAAAATATCATCTTTTTATAGGTAGCAAAATAAAATGTGATTTCTATAGGGATGGAAGTGAAAAGGTAAAATCTTTAATAATAAAAAGACGATATTTTAATAATAAAAAAGACGATATTTTAATAATAGAAAAGACGATATTTTAATAATAGAAAAGACGATATTTTAATAATAGAAAAGGCGAAAACTTTATTTTTATAAAGGCGAAAACTTTATTTTTATAAAGGCGAAAACTTTACTTTTATAAAGGCGAAATCAATATTTTTGAGATGGAATTTTTATCTATATGGCACCAAAGTAAAAATTCGATTTTTATATATTGAATAGCATAGTAAAAAATTCGATTTTTAAATATATGAAGTGATTATAAAAATATGATTTTTAAAATTGAAAGTGAATAAATAAAAATGTGATTTTTATTTTAAAAACAACAAAATATAAAAATGTGTGATTTTTTTTATATATGTAGTGGCTACGGGCAACAAAGATGACGAAGATGCGATAGCGATGAAGATTTCTATCAATGAAGTGCCGTGGAGCTAGGATAGCTATCGGTGAGAACTTCTCACTCTAAATTTCTTTTTCTAGTTTTATATATATATATATATACTAGGATGCAGACGGTGTTTAGTAGCACCCGACACCCGTCATCCACAGACCATGGATGGCTTGTTTGTTAAATTGTTTGGTTGTGTAGTTGGTTAGTCTATTTGGTTTAAATTGAATTGTTTGGTGAATTGAAATTGATTTGATTGATGTGTGAATGGCGTGGGCCTTCACTAGACCGGGGATAAGGCTAGGCCTTGTTCCGTTTCTAGTATCGTGCCGTTATGCCGCCGAAATTTTCTAAAATATGTTAGAAAAATAAAAATATCATTTTATTGAATAAATGAATTGAATAGAAATTCATGTGTTAAAATAAAATGTTTATCGTTAAAAATATAATTTTTAACGTGAAAGTGAATAAATAGATATTTATAAACAAATCGGCCGATTTGTTTATATACACTGATTTGACTGATATTGATTGGGTCGATAAATTTTACACATCGCCCAACTGCACAAACGAAAATGTGTGTTTGTTGATTTGAAACCCCACATGGGTGTTGGGATGAAATTTGAAGTTCACTCATCCTGATTGATTAAATATGTCGATCGATTGGTCGACAGACTGTGTAAGCGTCGATTATTTATATTTGATGCTTATGCAGTTGTGTGGTGCACTTTGGTTAATGGTTGATTATTTTTCAAAGCTATTATATACATGTGTTGTATGGAATCCATATAATTAACATTATATGGTGATTGATTGGGCCTCATTCCAATCGGGAAAATAATGAATATTATAAAAGAAAATTCATGTGTTGAATATAAAAATAGTCATGTGTTGACGATGATCATGTGTTGAAACTATTCATGTGTTGAGTGAAATATTTTATACAATGAAATTTACATCTTTATCATATTTAAAATTAGAACTACTTCCCAGTAGAAGTCTAATTGAAAATCAAACGATAGATACCATGGTTTTATAAAATATTTTACATAACAAAAATAGTGATGTGTTGACAGTACTCATGTGTTGAGATTAGTCGTGTGTTGAAAGAAATATAGATTCATGTGTTGAATGGGAAAAATATTCATTTGTTGAATAGAATAAAGAAGTTGTGAAAAATATAAAGCCGTGTTGATTAGTTTTGCGCCATTTTGACGTGAACGATAATTATATCAATTTTATTCAAATTGAAATGAATATTATAGCAAATTCGAATTGAAAAGAAAACGAATTTGAATTGAATATAAAAGGACTTCGAATGGAATTGAATATAAAACAAATTCAAATTGAATTGAAAACGAACTGAAATTTAATTGAATTCGAATCGAAATTTAATTGAATTCGAATCGAAATTGAAATCAATTTGAATTGAAACGAATTGAATTGAATTGAATTGAAACGAATTTGAATTCGAATCAAATAAAATTGAAATGAATCCGAGTTGAATTGAAATCCAATCGATTTGAAATTGAAGGTGACGTTGAAATGGTTTTGAAAACGAATTTAAAAAGTTTTATAAAATACGTTTTAAAAAGGAAATTGATGAAATATATATAATATATATATATTATATATATAATGGCTTGAATAGAACGCGCCGCTCCGCGGCAGTTCGTGAATTTCGACCATTGACTTCGAATTGACGTTGCGGGAGATCCGACCGTCGGATTCTCCTAAAACCGGAACCGTTGGGTTCGTACCGAAAATAGCTTTCCAATGAATAATAGAAATTTGAAATCTAACGGTTGGATTTGGAATTATGTCCAAATCAAATTTTGAAAAGGTCGTTGTAAGTGCAGTTCGATGGCCATTGGTGGAAATCGACTGTACGGGCCTTGATAGAATTATTAAAAATAGTCAATATTCCCAATACGTGGATTGGACTGGAGTTGAATCGAAATTATCTTCGGGATATTTCGATGTTGGATTTCGTGACTATACATATATTGTTATGGGAATTTGAAAGATATATTTTATATCGTTATTTCCAATACGATATATGTTGGTTTCAGAATTTGATATTGAATATAAGCCGATATATTTTCTATTCAGAGCCTTGTATTTAATATCAAATGTGATTTGGGTTTATCGTGAATCGTGTTTTAGAAGACATTGGTTCTTTAACCCAGTTAAAGGCAAGATATCGATTTTTGAGAAGATTAAAACTAAGTGGAGTTTTAATGAATCTTTAATTAGATTAAAAATGTGAATTGATAATTTAAATTATCAAGTCTGAAAAGTGATCGAGAATGGAGCACCACCAGTTTTGCTCCAAAGCGATAGTTAAATCTTTAATTAGATTTGAACGTGAAATGGTAATTGATTTTACCGATAACACCGTGGTGTTAGATGTGGAGTATTACCAGTTTTCTCCATGGGATATATAGGTTGGGATTGGGAAATAAAACAAATAATTACTTCGGTGTGGTTCGTTAATCCCGACTAGTTTGAAATGATATCCAAAGGAGGATTAAAGAATAAATTTAGAAGAATTTATCTTGGATAAAATTAATGGGAACATTTCCCTAAGAATGTGATTTTGTGAATAAAAGAATATTCTGAATTGGAATGAGGCGTTTGTTGTGTTTGTGTAACATTCGTTTATTATATACGTGGGTTATTCAGAAAGGCCGGGTTTATACCCATTCTGAATAACCGATTCGACGAGATTTCGAAGATGAAGACGGTGGTAGAAGACCGGAAGTCTTCACATCGTTTGGGTGATTACTGATGATCTTGATTGGGCTGTACACCCAAGATGAGGGAAACAGTTGGTGATCGTCCAGACGTACTTGGAGATGGATGGATATGCGAGGAAAGTGCCTCCGGTTTCGTTCAGACCCAGAACGAACTTGTAAATGGATTGTGTGTCTGACATTGGATTTTATTCTGTGTTGATTGATCTCTATTAAATATACATCTGTTTGGCGGCGGAGAATTTATTCTCTTGCTTAACGCCCTTCTCTGAGACGTACGAGCTCAGAGGTTGTATATCGATGGACATCAGTCGCATGGAGTGAATTGCCAATGTGGCATGCGTAAGTGGCAATTGATCAAGGCTTCTGTTGAAAAGCAAAGTCTTGTGGTTGATGATCAAAGCACGGTCTGTGTGGCGTAGCTTTGTGTATAACGTGAATTCGCGAGCCTCACTCCCCGGTATGAGTCAAAAACGGGATACGGACCCAAGGAGTGCACGACGTTTCTTTCTAGCTAGGGTGGTGTCAGTGACCTACCAGCCCTGACATTTATATACGTTTCACCTGTGTGGTTGTTGGATACGAGGCGCCTCGGATATAGGTCTGTAAGGACCGGGAAACGTGTGTTCAGGAATAACTAATCCTCAAAAGTAAGAGAGGACCGGCCTTGGAGGATCCAGGGATTGCTGTGTGCGGTCCCGAGGCATTTGCTAGAGTGTCTCGAACGCGGAGAGGAGCTTGCCCCTTGCCTCGACTCATGGCGGAAATCCAATTTCCAATACGTGTATTGCGGTTTTAATTGTAGAACTAGTATGGCGACATGATAGATGGTACCCATGCCGCCTATGATTGATATTTATGATTTGAATTGTTTTGACACTATACACTTATTATAGTATCAAATAATGTGTTTTAAACGTATCAAGCATGCTTTGGCTGTTATAAGGTAAAAACCCTATCCTCCGGCTTGCGTTGCATTATGTGATGGGACCTGGGTCTTATAACAGCTTCATTTTTCTTTATTTAGCATTGCGCTGTTTGTTCTATGCACTGGTATTCTTGGGAGGAAACCCGTTCCGTGTTATACGGCGTGGTCCCTTGTTTTACCTAACTTTAAAACCAATATTAATAACTGTTTTAGTTCTCACACCAGTCCCATGACTGACCTGGAGTTTATTGTTTTAACCTAAACTCTGGGTGCCCCTATTTTCCGCACGGGCAGCTAGTAGTTTTGGATTTGCAGATTTATATTCACAGGGTCCTGATTTACAGTTGGAACGATGCTCGGAAAGCTCTGTATCCGTGTATCACTTTCAGTTGTATTTTGTATTATTTTCCGCTGCTATGTAATTTATTGTAATCTCTGATATTTATCGAATGTAATTTATTCATTTATACTCTGTACATTCTTGTATCTGATGAAATTGTTGTAATAACAATGAAATGTTCTTCTGTATGCATTCCGATGTGTGTTGTTCTCAAAGTATCCGCTCTTTCCTTACCGGGGAAGTTACGGGTCCTCTCATAATATGTGGCCGTGCGAGCTGAAACAGTTCCGGGTAAAGCGAGCAGTCATTTTACAAAGTAACATTATTGATACGACCTCAAAATTCGATTTAGTTTTTTTATGGATTCGTATCGTCTAATAATGGTTAAATCCAAGAGGACATGATTTTTTGAGTTAGCATGTGAGCGTGCGAGAAGAAAAGGTGCGCCAAAATCGCATTTTTAGAGCTTATCTGAGAAATTTTGTGATTTTTTTGAATGGTCAAACGAACTCGGAATTCGACGAAACTTGTTTCGTTGGACTCGTCTTCACGTCTACTATCTCGTGTCCGAAATCCGCGGCCATCGGGGATCGCTAGCGTTCAGGCGATACGCGAGAAACTAGCATATAAACACTTTTACTTCCTTTTCTTGTTCACTTTCTTCCTCTTCCTCTTTCTTCACAAAAACTCAAAAATGGCCTCCTCCTCCCCAAACCGTCTGCCACCGCCCTCCTCCCCGCTACCGCACCACCTCGAGCCGCTGCACCCTCTCCTCCTCTTCCCCTCCTCCTCTTCCTCCTCCTCTCTCTCCTCTATCCAATTGCAAACCCTAAGCCCCAAATCACCACCACCCGCCTCCGTGGACCCCACCGCCGCACCTCAGCCCCTCACCCACGTCAGTCAGGCCGGCGCCCCCCTCAGCACCACCCAACTCCGGCCGTGGGCCCCGCTACACCCAAAAATCCATTTTCACCAAAAATCCCGTTTTGCAAATAACACCCTGTCACCATTTCGTGAATAACTCCCAAACGGTGCGTTTTTGGCCAATGTCCCTCTAGACCAAAGTTGTAGAGCACGAAATTTTCTTCGATTTAGCTATATGGAAGTCGTGTTTTGGAGTTCGGAGCTGCTCGGAAAACGCGTTCGAATCTGTTGTTCAAAAGTTGAAAAATTCGTGTACTTTCGCGAATTCAGGCGAATTGGAGTATTTTCGGCAAAAAGACCCATAGACGAAAGTTGTCCGGAATGGCGCGTTTAAGCTAGAAAAAAGATGGTGTGAAGATTGAAGCTCGTTTGCAAATTCTAGGACCCGAACAGCGAATCCGGGCATTAGAAAAAAAGTGAGTTTTCTCCGTTTTAAAGCTTCTACAGTTTTTGACATATGAAGTAAATAAAAATATGATCTTTATATTATAGAGAGGATAAAAATCCGATTTTTAACTTATAGAAGATATAAAGATAAGATTTTTATATAATGTAGATAATAAAAATGTGATTTTTATACATGTAGTGGCTACGGGCAACGAAAGTGACAAAAGGCGAGAACGACAAGATTTTCTACATAATAAGAGTCGAGATGATTGGATTAGCTAGTTGGTGAGAACTTCTCACTCAAAATCTCTTTTTCTAGTTATATATATATATATATACTAGGATGCAGACGGTGTTTAGTAGCACCCGACACAATCGTCCACAGACCATGGACTTGTTTGTTTGGTTGTGTAGTTGGTCAGATTATTTGGTTTGAATTGAGTTGTTTGGTGAAATGGAATGTATTTGATTGATGTGTGAATGGCGTTGGCCTTCACTAGACCAGGGATAAGGCTAGGCCTTGTCCCGTTTCTAGTATCGTGTCGTTATGCCGCCGAAATTTTCTAAAATAAGTTAGAAAAATAAAAATACCATTTTTACTTTGTGAATGGACTGAATAGAAATTCGTGTGTTAAAATAAAATATCTTATCGTTAAAAATATAATTTTTAACGTGAATAGGAATAGAGTGAATGTGAATAAATAAATATTCATTTACAAACCGGACGGTTTGTTTATGCACACTTATTTGAAGGACATTGATTGGGACGATAAATTTTACACATCGCCCAACTGCACAAATAAAAATCTATGTTTGTTGATTTGAAACCCCACATGGGTATTGGGATAAAATACGGCATACACTAATCCCAATAATTAGTTGTATGTCGATTGATTGATTGACAGGTTGTTATAAGCGTTAGATATCTATATTTGATGCTTATACAGTGTAGTGCACATTGGATGACGGTTGATTATTTATCGTTGCTATTATATACATGTGTTGTATGGAATCCATATAATTAACTTTATATGGTAATTGATTGGGCCTCATTCCAATTGGGAAAATAAGGAATATTATAAAATAAAGGTTCATGTGTTGACAGTACTCATCCGTTGAGATTAGTCATGTGTTGAACGAAATATTTTAACAATAAAATTTACATCTTTATATTATAAAATAAAGGTTCATGTGTTGACAGTACTCATCCGTTGAGATTAGTCATGTGTTGAACGAAAATATAGATTCACGTATTGAATAGAATAAATATCCATTTGTTGAATAGAATAACGGGATTATTGAAATATATAAAGTCGTGTTGATTAGAGATGCGCTATTTTGACGCGAACGATATTTATATCGATTATACACGAATTCGAATTGATTTGAATAGAAATCGAATTTGATTTGAATAGTAAACGAATTTGAATTGAATTGAATAGAAAACGAATTTGAAATGAATTCAAATTGAATTGAAATTTGAATTGAAT
This sequence comes from Allium sativum, assembly GCA_030737875.1. Classification (NCBI taxonomy): domain Eukaryota; kingdom Viridiplantae; phylum Streptophyta; class Magnoliopsida; order Asparagales; family Amaryllidaceae; genus Allium; species Allium sativum. The sequence continues at coordinate 989,030,075 of CM060913.1, forward strand.
TTAAATGAATTTTAAAACGAATTTATAAGGGAAAAATTCAATTTTGATTTGAATTGGAAATGGAAGTTGAAATGTTTTTGAAACGAATTTAAAACTATTTATAAACTTCGTTTTAAATAGAAATCGACGATATAATATATATATATATATATATATATATATATATATATATATATATATAATGGCCTGAATAGAACGCGCCGCGCCGCGGTAGTTCGTAAATTTCGACCATTAACTTGGAATGGACATTACGGGATCCAACCGTAGGATTCTCCTAAAACCGGAACCGTTAGGTTCGTATCGAAAAGAGCTTTCAAACGAATATTAGAAATTTGAAATCTAACGGTTGGATTTTGAGATACGTCCAAATCAAATTCAGAAAAGGTCGCTGTAAGTGCAATTCGATGGCCGTTGTTGGAAATCGACTGTACGGGCCTTGATAAAATTATTAAAAATAGTAATAATTTGCGTAAAATCATAAGAAATGATTTGGGAAAAATTGGGATGAAAAACTCCATATTTGAAAAGATAAAAATAGATTTTTATCGAAATGAACTAGTTTTGAACTAGAATTAAAACTCATTTATTTTTAAATAAATAAATTGGATTTGAAATGGGTTTTAAATAGAATTGATTGGTGGGTTTATCGTGAAGGGTGTTTTAAATAACACTTGTTCTTTAACCCGATACTAAAAAAAATTGATTTGGGTTGTCGTGAACTGTGTTTTAAATGACATTAGTTCTTTAACCCAGAAAAAGGAGTTTTAAGGAATCTGCAATTAGATTGAAATGCGAATTGATAATTTAAATTATCAAATTTGGAAAATGAGCGAGAATGGAGTATCACCAGTTTTGCTCCAAAGCGATAGTTAAATCTTTAATTAGATTTGAACGTGGAATGGTAATTAATTTTACCGACAACACTATGGCGTTAAATATGGAGTATTACCAGTTTTGCTTCATGGGATGAATAGGTTGGGATTGGGGAATAAAATAAATAATTACTTCGGTGTGGTTCGCTAATCTCGACTAGTTTGGAAAAACCATAATTTGGTTTGATACGACATCCAATGGAAGATTAAAGAATAAATTTAAAGAATTTATCTTGGATAAAATTAATGGGAACCTTTCCCTAAGAATTGAGATTTAGAAACTAGCTGTAGGTTAGTTAAGAAGAATGGTTTCCTGGGTATTGATTTGATGTTGGTTTCGGCCTTCGGGGTTAATATTTGGGGAATTGCTCTCTTACTGATTTACTGTTAGTGACTAATGAATTGGAATGAGGCGTATGTTGTGTTTGTGTAACATTTTTTTTTAATATACGCGGGTTGTTCGGAAAGGCCGGGTTTATACCCATTCTGAATAACCGATTCGACGATATGTCGAAGATGAAGACGGTGGTCGAAGACCGGAAGTCTTCACATCGTTTGTTTAATTACTGATGATCCTGATTGGGTTGTACACCCAAGAGGATGGAAATAGTTGGTGGTCGTCCAGACGTACTTGGAGATCGATGGATATGCGAGGAAAGTGCCTCCGGTTTCGTTCAGACCCAGAACAAACTTTTAAATGGATTGTGTGCTTGACATTGGATTTTATTCTGTGTTGATTGATTTCTGTTAAATATATATCTGTTTGGCGGCGGAGAATTTATTCTCTTGCTTAACGCCCTTCTCTGAGACGTACGAGCTTAGAGGTTATATATCGATAGATATCAATCGCATGGCATGAATTGCCTGTGTGACACACTGAGTTGCATGGATCAAGGCTTCTGTTGAAAAGCAAAGTCTTGTGGTTGATGATCAAAGCACGACCTACGTGGCAGCTTTGTGTATAGCATGGATTCGCGAGCCTCACACCTCGGTATGAGTCAAAAACGGGATAAGGACTGCAGGGAGAGCACAACGTTTCTTTCTAGCTTTGGTGGTGTCAGTGACTTACCAGCCCTGACATTTATATACTTTTCACCTATGTGGTTGTTGGATGAGGCACCTCAATTTTAGGTCTGTAAGGACCAGGAAACGTGTGTTCATGAATTTCCAATCCTCAAACTTAAGAGAGGACCGGCCCTGAAGCATCCAGGGGTTACCCAGAGTGTGTAGTCCCGAGGCATTTGCTAGAGTGTCTCGAAGCGGAGAGGAGCTTGCCCCTTGCCTCGACTCATGACGGAAATCCAATTTCCAATACGAGATATTTCGGCTTTATTTGTAGAGCCTAGTATGGCGACATAGTAGCATGGGATGCTATGCCGTCTATGATTGATATTTATGATTGAAATTGTTTTGACACTATACACTTATTATAGTATCAAATGATTTGTTTTTAAATGTACCAAGCATGTTTGGCTATTATAAGGGAAAATCCTATCCTCCGGCTTGCGTTGCATTGTGTGATGGGACCTGGGTCTTATAATAGCTTCATTTTTTGAAAAAACATTGCGTTGTTTATTGATATGCACTAGTATTCTTGGGAGGAAACCCGTTCCGTTCTATACGGCGTGGTCCCTTGAATTACTCTCTTTTAAAGTAAAGTTTTAAATAACTGTTTTAGTTCTCACACCAGTCACATGACTGACCTGGAGTTTATTGTTTTTAACCTAAACTCCGGGTGCCCTTATTTTCTACACGGGCAGCTAGTAGTTTTGGTTTTGCAGATTCATATTCGCAGGGTCCTGATTTACAGCTGGAATGATATCCGGAAAGCTCTGTATCTGTATATCACCTTCAGTTGTGCTTTGTAGTATTTTCCGCTACTATGTAATTTATTGTAATCTCTGATATTTATCGAATGTAATTTATTCATTTATACTCTGTATATTCTTGTATTTGATGGAATTGTTGTAATAACAATGAAATGTTCTTCCGTCTGCGTTCTTTTGTGTGTTGTTCTCAAAGTATCCGCTCTTTCCTTCACGGGGAAGTTCGGGTCACTTCAATATGTGTGTTGAAATAGAAGTGAAATCTTATATATATATATATACGCCCCTCGTCCACAAACCATGGACGATATTTATTGGTCGTGATTGGTGTGAAAATTAGTTGATTACGAATGGTTGACTAGAATTGTTTGTGGTTGAAATTGATTGGTTGTGGTTGAAAAATACCCGTTTGTGGTTGAGAATTATTTGGTTGAAACCACATAGGATTAGTTTATGGAAATGAAAAAAATATACATGCCGCCTACGTGCAAACTAGATGCATGAAATCCCCATTGTCAAAAGCTGCGAGGCTTTAAGGTAGAGCGAGGAGCCGTACTAGGGTCGGCCCCGGTTTTAACTACCCTACCGTTATGCTGCCAAAATTTTGAATAATATTCATGTGTTAGAATTATTTTCATGTGTTGAAACTATATTCGTGTGTTGAATAGAAATTCATCTATTGAACGACATTCATGTTTTGAAATAAATTGTTTTGTAAAAATAAAAATCACCTTTTTATCTATATATATAAACTATAGAAAACCTTCATGTGTTGAATTGAAATTCATTCATTGAATAGAATTTCATGTGTTGAATGGTATTCGTGTTTTAAAAATAAAAATCACCTTTTTATCTATATATATAAACTATAGAAAACCTTCATGTGTTGAATTGAAATTCATTCATTGAATAGAAATCCATGTTTCGAATGGTATTCGTGTGTTAAAAGTAAAAAATCACCTTTTTATCTGTATATACGAACTATAGAAACCGTTCATGTATTGAATAGAAATTCATTCGTTGAATAATATTCATGTGTTGAATGGTATTCGTGTTTTAAATAAATTGTTTTAGCAATAAAAATCACATTTTTATTTTATATATATACGAACTATAGAAACCGTTCATGTGTTGAATAGAAATTCATTCGTTAAATAATATTCATGTGTTGAATGGTATCTGTGTTTTAAATAAATTGTTTTAACAATAAAAATCACATTTTTATTTTATATATATACGAACTATAGAAATCGTTCATGTGTTGAATAGAAATTCATTCGTTGAATAATATTCATGTGTTGAATGGTAGTCGTGTTTTGAAAGAAATTATTTTATAATAAAAATCGTATTTTTATCATCTATATTAACTATATAAAATAGTCGTGTTTTGAAATAAATTGGTTTACATTAAAAATCACATTTTTATTATATACATGAATTGTCAAAAATAGTGAAGTGTTGAAATAGAAGTCTGTTGGATAAAAATATCATTTTTATCAAATGTATGAAAAGCATATAGTTTTGAAATCGAAGAATCGATTATATTTTTATATATATAAATATAATTAAAATAAACTGAACAACGAAGCTGCAATTCATGTTTTGAAACGTGATTTCAAACGATTAGTGCGGGAGATCCGACCATCGGATTTTCCCGAAACCGAAACTGTTGGGTTCGCTTTGGAAATATCTTTCCAACGACACCAACTTTGTAAAGATCCAACGGTTGGATTGTCTGGAATGTTTAATTCAAATCTGAAGAAAAACAGCGCCAGAATAGATTATATATATATATATAAATATAATTAAATTAAATCGAATAACGACGCTGCAGTTCGTATTTTGAAATCGAAACTTCAAACGATTATACCGGGAGATCCGACCGTCGGATTTTCCCGAAACTGGAACCGTTGGATTTGTTTTGAGAAGATCTTTCTAATGATATAAATTTTGTGATGATCCAACGGTTAGATTTTCAGATATGTTTAAATCAAATCTGAAGAAAAACAGCGCCACGGTCGCATTATGGCCCGAAGCGTCGTTTGAATAAATTGACTATTTTAAAATAAATAAAAATAGCGATAAATCATTATAAAATATTATAAACGATATGGATGTGAAATTTAGAAACTAACTGAAGGTTGGCTAAGTCGAATGGTTTCCTGGGTTTTGATCTGATGTTGGTTTCGGCCTTCGGGGTTAATATTTGGGAAATCGCTCTCTTACTGATTTACGGTTAGTGACTAATGAATGGAAATGATGCGTATGTGTGTTTGTGTAGCACTTGTTTATTATATACGTGAGTTGCTCAGAAATACCGGGTTGATCCCATTCTGAATAACTAAATCGACGATAAGAAATCGAAGATGAAGACGGTGGTTGAAGACCGGAAATCTTCACCTCGTTTGGATAGTAACTGATGTCCTGATTGGGAGGCATCCCGATATATGAATAATGAGTGGTGATCGTCCAGACGTACGTGGAGATCGATGGGTACGCGAGGTATATAGTGCCTCCGGTTTCGTTCAGACCCAGAACGGACTTGCAAATGGACCGCGTGTCTGACATAGGAATTCATTATGTGTGATTGATAGCCATCAGTTACATGGCGTGAATTACCATTGTGGCATGCTAAGATGCAGTGATTAGGTCTTCTGTTGAAAAGCAAAGTCTTGTGGTTGATGATCAAAGCACCGCCTGTGTGGCGTAGCTTTGTATATAACGTGAATTCGCGAACCTCACACCCCGGTATGAAGCAGAAACAGGAGAAGGACCTCAGGGAGGGCATGCGTTTCCTTCTAGCTAGAGGTCGTGTCGGTGCTTAAACTGGCTGACATTTATATTGTTTTCACCTATGTGGTTGTTGCTGTTGCGAGGCGCCTCGGTTATATCGGTCGATCCGGGACCGATTGAGTCATTCGTTGGCTCATTTACGCCCCAAAGGGCGGGGAAACGTAGTGTTCAGGAATTTTAATCCACATCGGTGGACTGGCCCTGACGATCCTAGGGTCACCCGAGCTCTGATCCTGAGACACGGGCTAGAGCGTCTCGAAGTCGGTAAGGACTATCTTTTGCCTTGGTTCATGACGGAAATCCAATTTCCAAATACGTGACTGTGCGGTTTTGATTGTATACCTATATATGGCGACATAGTGGTATGGGGCATTAATGTCGTCTATGATTGATACTTATGATTTGAAATTGTTTTTGAAACATATAAACAATAGTAATAATATCAAATACTTTTGTTTTATTCGTACCAAGCATATTTTGGCCATTATAAGGTAAAAACTATATCCTCCGGTTTGCGTTGCATTGTGTGATGGGAACTGAGTCTTATAATGGTTTCATTTTTATAAAAAGCATTGCGATGTTTAAAAGATTTAATTGTTTTAAAGCACTGGAAATCCAATGGAGTAAACCCATTCCGCGAAAGTGGCGTGGTCCGGTGATTAGCCATATTAAATGTGTTAAGTAGATTTCTCATACCAGTCCCATGACTGACTCGTAGTTTGTTTCACTTTCAAACTCGGGTGCCCCTTTTTCTACACGGGCAGCCTTGTGTTCAGGTTTAGCAGGCTTTTTATGGATAGTTGGAGCTGAAGATGGATTCAATCATTTATCTCTTTTTATGTTGTTCAGCTCCTATTGTACATTATGTTTTGTTTTCCGCTGTAGACATTTATGTATAGCTGAACTGTATTTGTACTAAGTATGATCCTGTATACTGTGTAGCTCCGATGATTTTGTTTATCTAGTGTATTATTTGTTCATTATCTGGTGTATTTATTTAATTCTATTCTGCTATTATCTGTTTATGTGTTATATTCCAAAGATTACCCTTAACACCGTCAGTACGGGTTTTGGGGTTGTCACAAATACATCTGGACAGATATAACAACATGTCCACACATACATCAAACAACGGAATAAATAATGGGCAATTTCATACGTCTGAACTCCTCCACTTCGTCTTTGGACTTCACAGCATCCAAAAATCTGAACCTAAAATAACTCGGTCCAACCTGAGAATTACAAATGTTACGGATCGGTCTGGTGAAGCAGCGTGAGATGACCTACACACACATAAACACGGACGTTTTTTACCTTACTATAACCCAAAACATTTTCGATATTAAAATCTAATGATAATATAATAGTGTCTATCAAATAAATAACCAAATAGTAAAACACTTGCATCTTACGCTCTACATACATAGTCCATAATCATAAACCGCAAGGTGCTTATTGGAGATTGGGTTCCGACAATGACAAGGTATGGAACCACCTTCTGATCAGTGTATTCTAAAGGGGATACACTGGGGTTCAACAAGAACATCTTGCAACCCAACCACACATGACTAGTCACTCATTTAGCTTGAGTGGACATAATGTATTATCACCCACGATTGGGATCAACAATCGTTACTGAAAGCTGCAGCAGCGTAGATGAAGAAGCAAAAAGGAATAACTCTAGATCGTGATAATACAACCTCTTGTGTGCGACCCAACTAGCCATGCTGCCTGCCCGATTTTCATCATTTCCCGGTTGATGAGGCTTGAGGCTACGTTTACCTTTCTAGAATGGCACGCCACCATTTACTTTGAATGCCACATCGTCAGACCCATTCATCCACTAATTGATTTCCTAAAAATATTACAGGTATAAAAGCTAAGAGAAGAGGATTCCTACGCCACCAAATGTAATACCTTTAAGAGATCAATCGTACGTGATTTGTTAGGCATACTCTGTCATGTCTATACAAGTTGTCCTGGGACTGGACAAACCGAAGGCACTCTCCTACCACATCCAAAGGATCAGTAGTGAGTTGTCCTTACAAACCCGCAAAATCTCACTCATGACTGAATCACGTCAGAATACCCCTGTGTTGCAACATAGAGTCTATTTGACAAGTAACCCTTCCGCTTATGAAGATCCACGGTCTACAATTTCTCCATCTTGATCATCATCTTCCATTCTCAACGTTTACGTATTTGCTGGTTGGAATGGTTTTCGAATATAAATTTGATCTCGGTCTTTCCATACCAACAGTCGATTTGACTAGATTTTGACAGTCGGTTATTTAACTATCAAAATAAACGACCATAATCCATGAAAAATAAGTGGATTCATTAGTTCAATATACTGCACCCCTTGGTCTCTATAGTTAAACAATTAAATTTCTAAACCTTCCAATATTTGGATTACCTCTTTTTCGAATCCTATCTCCCAATTGATTTATTGAACTTATATCTCTTTGAATTATAGTTTATAATATTCTTCACTTTTATAATCAAATTCAATCCACTTAAACTTCCATTCGATTTCAACTCATATTAAATCTTGTTTAAAACTTTATAGAATTCCTATTAGGTAATAGATCCAAAATCTAACTCATATAGACATGAGAAAAACTTGTTAAAAATACTTTTTAATTATAAATAAGGTATTACTCAACTCAATTTCCTTTATCACTATTTCTATTTCAACATGTTTACTTTCAAACATTATTCATTTTAAAAAAATCAATATTATTTCCTTTATAGAAATGGACCGATATATCAACACAACTTGATTTCATTTGAAAACACTATTATAGGTTCAAATCTTGCCTATCGAATCATTTTATAAATATATATTCTTGGTTTATAATTTACTAGATAAAATAATTATTCATTTCCTTTAACAAATTTTAGCTTCAAAATAATAGATTTCAAAATCTATCTTCGGTTATAATAATCCAAATTTTATAAGGGTAAGTTTGGCTTACATCCCCAATAAGTTTGGAAATTAGGCTCACATCCAATCAAACGTTTTATATAAATCTCATCCCTATTTTTCGAATAATCATAAAAAAATCAGCAAAAAAATAAAAAACATGTAAATTCATAATTAAATACAATAATTAATCATTATCAAATTTAGACATTAAAACCATCAAAAACCAAAAAACAGCGAAGCAACAGTATATTGCATCAAAAGATGCACTTATTTGTAAATAGTTGCATACATTTATGAATATATTTCAGTTATGCATCAAACTGTAGTATAAATGCATACATGTATGTAGAAATTATGGAAAAACGCATCGTTTTATGCATTTATTCATTCCTGGGCTTTTTTCAAGCATTCACGGTTTTTAGACATTGTTGCATATATTTATGCACATATTCAGAAGCCTTCATCCCTTTTAACTTTGTTGCATAAATGTATGTATATATACGGAGTAAATGCATACATGTATGCAACTATTCGTAACACATGCATCTCAGTTCGACTTTATATGCATATGTGTATGCAACTATTACCAATATATGCATACATGTATGCATATATTCACCCAGATTTTTAATAGATGACACTGGATGAAATATATGCATATATTCAGTATAACCGCACAGATATATGTAACTTTTTTTTCAAATTGCTTCGGGAATATTTGCAAAATTTTTTGGGGTTGGTAGTGCATTTTTTCCCTAGAAAACACGTAACATGAAAAATACGGATCCGCTTTGTATTATAAAGTTGGGGTGGATGTCGTTTGTATTTTAATCATTTTTAGGGACATGACGTGAATTTCCCCATTTTATAACTTCCTTTGACGGTAAATAAATCTTTATAAAACGATTCATTCTTAGGCCATCTGTCGATAATTACTCAACCAATACCATCCATTGGTAAATATAAACAAATGCTGAATTTGGACTCACCAATCAACAATCAGTCAGATTGATTAAACATTTATTAATGCATAAAGTGGCACTAACACCCCAAAATGCTTATCAACACTTCAAATTTGATTTAAAAAAAACAAAGCAAAGAACAAATAAATGCGGGGAAAAATAAAGTGCAAGCAATTTAGAGTGGTTCGGCCTAAAAACGGCCTATGTCCACTATGAAAGCAATTTTCATTATCATCACGGTGATTACAAAATACACATTTCCCTGAATTTTATACATTTCGCTCTAATCTCTTTTATCTCTTGAATTTGATATGGAAATTCTTAGATCTCTAGAGTTGTGAAGATTAATGGGATGAATCTTCTATAATTTGGCATTCAAATGATCTTCGTTGGTTCCATGTTGAATGAGATTATAGAACAAAGCTTGAATGAACTCTAATGGAGGTTAGAATGGCTTAAAACGGTTGAGAGAATGTAACACCCCACCTCCGTTAAGGTCACTCACAAAGGGAATGCCTTAACTTTAGTGGAGCGTTTTTGGTAAACAGACAAGGAATATCACAAGACAGATATAAAAATTTTGCAGCGGAAAATAAACAACTTTATTAAATCACCAAAATACTTTGTTACATAATACCATGAGTCATAAAACCATTATAACAAAACACTTCTGTCTTGTATCATCAGAGTACATAGGTATTTAAAAGAAAAACATCATTCCCCATATTAAAGAGCAAGCCATATAAGAGATAGAGACTCGAGCCATACTTCAGAAGTAGCTCCTAGATGATGATATCCAAATCCTGACTAAACCTGGGTGTTTCCTCCCTGAGAACCTGGGGGGAAACGGAAGAAAAGAGGCGAAACAAACTAGGTCAGACATACGTCTGGTGAGTCCAGTAACTTTTAGCCAGTAAATAAACAAAGGTAAACATGACAGGCATACAAAGTGGATAAGAGGATTCACAGTACAGATGGCAGGTATGATAGGACAAATAAGGTAAGATGTATGATTCACTACAAACTACTCTGCACTATTACTAGTCAAATCAAGATGGGATGATCCCTTCCGCTAATGATAACGATGGTGGTAGTTTCGTATATTCCTAGCTGCTGTCATAGGTGCTGCCTGCTCCTATCTCAACTAGTCATACCCACTACCCTCCTACTATAAATTGGTAGACTTAGGGCATACATCCGGATATACCCTAACCACTACCTTAATTGATCGGCTCCCTACTCTGTAGATACCCTGTGCTGGTCCCACAACTAGGGGGTATAACTTCCCTAAAGTGGCAACCCAAGGTGTGCACAGTTATACCTACTGGTGTCACGGTCGTCTTGTCCCCCTCTGCCCGGCACATGCACGCACATGTCCCTGGTCGGTTTGCGCCGCCCACACCATTCGTCTCGTTTTGGATCTCTTACAATCAATCAGTAAGCGTGCCCCTTCTCCGCCTAGTACGGAGTTCTTTACTTTTATACCCCTCCGGGTTACTGACTGAAATGGGTACCACACAACATGATACAAGCTCTCCCCTATGTCTTGTATCCCCACTAGGTTTTCTACTGACTATGTATACCCTAAGGTGTCTTTAATTACATAGCCCTCAATCAGTTATGCGTACCTATTGGTGTCTTTAATACATAACCCCTATTCTACCTAGCGGTTATGCGTACCTATAGGTGCCTTTAATACATAACTCTATCTATTCCAATTAGTTATGCGTACCCCTAAGGGTGTCTTTAATACATAACTTTACTATTTTGCCCCGGTTATGTATACCATTAGGGGTCTTTAATTACATAACCCTTTTTATCCGGTTAAGTTTGTGGCCTATATATACTAATATTACCCACCTACCCATCAGTTATACTTAACCCACCCACTGATTTAATCCTATTTATTTAATGGTTAAGTTTGTGGGCCTATATATATTAATATTACCCACCTACCCATCAGTTGTACTTAAACCACCCACAATCCAATTTGTTTTACTTAACCCTAACTTATGTCTATCATCATACCGTCCATATGTATTAAGTTAGGTTAAGTTGTCTTTAATCAGCATTAATTAATTATTGAGACACCTAATCATATTTCACATGCCACCCAAGGCACCCACTTAATTCCCCATGCCACCCAAGGCACCCACTTAATCCCTCATGTCCCACTACATGTTTATCTGGTTAAGTGTTTCTTAATTCATTAAGATCGTAACCTTATAAAGACCTCCCACATTAGGCTGGCATTTGTGGCAGCTGGATTTGTCGGGCGGGTCCGGGCAGTCTTACCCCACAAACGAGTCTAACCTCGTGTCTTTACAATTGTTACGTGTTTAATTTATGCCTAAGACCTCCCACATTAGACTGGCATTTGTGGCAGCTGGATTTGTTGGGCGGGTCCGGGCAGTCTTACACCACAAAAGAGCCTAACCTCGTGTCTTAGACGATTAATTACTCCTAATTAATCATCCCCCAATTTGAATTACTTTCCCTATTCAAATTATCAATTAATTCCAAATTTCACTATGGCCATAATTGACTCAATTATGTCCATCTGTTTATGGTATGAAAAATCATAACAATTTTCATCACAAATTTATTTTATGCCAATTCTCAATATTAAATCTTCAGACTTTAATTGCTTAAACATTCCTCTTTTGATTAATTAAGTTAATTAATTAATCCTTTCCTTTTTATAGGTGTCAATACCTATCTTATTAACAATTTAAATTTCCTATCCATAAATGGTCATATTCAAATTGTACCAATTTTACCCATGTCATAATAGATAATTATTTATATGTTTCCCTACTAGAATCATGTGTCCAATTTACATAATCACTATGTAAATTATGCCTATTACAAATTCCCCTTTTCCCCGTTTCTTAACTAGCATAACCGTTTGCGTTTTTGGCGTCATCGAGGCTACAAAGTAGCCTCGCCATAACAATAAAATAAAGGGAATGACAAGGTGATCGTTTTTAGTACAATTTTTGGCATAAGCATGACAACTAGGGAAAATGACATGATAACTTCGCATATAATTATGATTCACCACATAATTAACAACTTGCATAGGTTCATGATTTTGCAACATAACAACTTGTATAGGTTCATGAATTAACATAATTAACAACTAACATAGGTTCATGATTCACAACATAACAACTTGCATGATTCATAACATAACCTCTTGCATAGGTGACTTACATAGGTTCATGATCCACAACATAACAACTAGCATAGGTTCATAAATTAACAACTTAACAACTTGCATAGGTAACTTACATAGGTTCATGATTCATAACATAACAACTAGCATAGATTCATGAATTAACAACGTAATAACTTGCATTGGTAACTTGCATAGGTTCATGAATAATAACTTGTATAGGTGACGTGCATGATCTCATAACAATTTGCATAGATTCATGATAACAACTTGCATAGATTCATAATAACAGCTTGCATAGATTCATGATAACGACTTGCATAGATTCATAATAACAACTTGCATAGATTCATGAATTCATCACACAATAACTTACATAATTTCATGATCAACAATAACAATAAACCTGCATACTACAAACAACATATACCCAAATCATAGTCTACCACGATTCACTTTTATTTATTTGAACCTAAAAGTGGCTAGAACTCACCGAAAAAGGGGTATTGAGTTCTGGGATCTGAATTCTGTAATTGATTAGCGTTCCCTTGTTGTAGACAATTTCGTTGTTGTAGTTTTAGGCTTGATTTGAATTGAATTGTTGTCTTTAATTTGCTTCTAGTTGGTGGCGGCTATTCTAGGGTTTGGAGTGACAACATGACGGCCACTGATCTAATTTTGATTTGATTCTAGGGTTTGAGTCTACCCCTGTTTATATAGAATTTCAATTTAATTATAGCCGTCGGATGACCCTAGAGTTAATCGCAACCATTCAGTCTAGATTAGAACTATCCAGAAACCCTAATGACTCATTAACTAGTTAGAAATGACTCAGCACTGACTCACCGTTCGAATCAGAGCCTCAGAAATTTGTGCAGATTTTTACCTCGACCTGGGCGCACCTGCCAAGTGCGTCAGTGCAATATTGCATGGGCGCACTTCCCAAGTACGCCAGTGCAATTTTGTTCTGGCGCACTTCCCAAGTGCGCCAGTGCATTCTGGCCCGTTTCTGGTTTTTCTGCCTAACTTCGTTCGTCTATATCTTCTTCATACGGCATCCGTTTTATGCAAACTCAGACTCTATCTCAAGCAGAATTCTGAGGCGAACGCAATGGCACGACCGTTTCCCTTAATTCCCACATTTGAAATTAAGTATTCTTAAATTTAGTTAATTTGATTATTCAAAAATTTGGGGTGTTACAGAGAACAAATGAGCAGCATTTCGTGGAGCTAGGGATCGATCCCCTAAAATGTGGAAGCCATGGGGTATTTATAGGTGTGGGGAGAATGAAGTGAAGAGGCTGAAATCGTATATGCAGGCTATGGATCAGTCTTAAAATTATTTACGAAAATGCCACTGGCCGATCGATCCAGCTATGTCCAGTTGTATCCAGTTGTTTCGTTCCGACCGACCCATGGTGGGAGAGAACGATTGATCCATCTGACTATTGCTACAAACCGATCCATTTGGATGAAACACGGCCGACCCACACAGTAGTCTTTTGGCTTGAGCGACCCATATTCCTGGAAGATGACCGATCCATACCATTGCAGCAGACTGGTTCGTGCCTTTTAGAGAGGACCGACCCAGGCCTTTAGTTACTGACCGATCTATGCTATTATAATTTGACCGACCTATATAAAAGGAACATGACCGACCTATCTAATTTGAATCTGACCTATCAATGTATTGTATAATTTTTAGTGGACAAACATATGCCCCTCGGAGTTTATAATTCTTTGCTTGCAAAAAATTGTGAGCTCCAAAGTAAACATTTTTAACAAACTATGTCTTATCACACATTGATGAGTCATTTTTGTTATTTTGTGGATTGGCACGTACATTTCACTATGGGTTGACGTCACGCGTTTACTATGGATCATGACACGCATGGACATATAAGGGTCGACACCATGTGTGGCAATGGGTCGGCCGGACATAAGCCCGAATGGATTGGGCGCCATGAATTCTAATGGGTCGGTCGACCCATTCATACTCCGCCTTTATAATGTCTTTTGGCCTTTATCTTCTTGTTTTGTTTCTTCAATTTCGAGTTACTTTAATGGTGGTGGTTTGTTTTTCTGATGAAAGATCGTTCTTTTATCCGCTTTACTCCAGCCGATTCTCTTTACTCTCAATCAAATCATTCTCGCTATACATTGGAAGCTCCAAATCCATCATTGAATCTGATTCCCATCGCTAACTTCATCAATTTCGAATCAAATCAGAACAATCTTCTCAAATTCAAAGCGCTACTCTCATCTTAGGTGATTGTTTCTTTTAATTTTGCATCAAATTAGTTATTTTGGATCTAGGGTTTGAATTGTTTTTGGAGTTTGGACTTGGATCAGAATTTGGTGTGTAATTTGCGGGTTAAGATAATTTTTGGGATTGTAACGGTTGGAATTTGGAACGGATGTAATTGAATTAGGTTTGGGATTGTACATAAGTAGATGAGAGATTCAAATAGTACTGAACCCTTTAAATAACGATTTCGGTATAATGCCTATAAGGTGTTTGTTTAATTGTTTGAATGTTGAAAACCTTGTATATTCGGTTGTAATTTGATTTCAGCCAGTCGAGTTTTGTCCCTCGAGTGTTGAAATGTATGCAAGTTTTTGAGTTTGTTTTTTCTTTTAGAAAAATGCATATCCATTGTAATCATGCGAATTCTTCCTTGCTGACTGTGCTTGATAATGTTGTCATTAAGTCACGCTTTGTATTGCTGACACCATGCTGAAATTACTAGAGTCGGTTGCATTTTGATCTTTAAGATTTTGGTCATAACACAGAGAAGCCGGATAATTTTTAGGCGTTGATGGACCGGCTGTCGATCCATTATGGATTGAACTGTGCCGACCCATTATGGATCGGTCTAGACTGATCCATTATGGATCGATTAGTGCCTTTCCATTGTGGATATGTCAGTGCCTATCCTTTCATTGCCACTTGTTCTGTAACAAAACACTTGTATGTTTTGGGCTAATATACTCCATTGTCGACTGCCCATGTTGACAACAAGTTAGATAAATGCTTAGAGAATTTCAATAGTGAACTTTACGACTTGCATTTAAATGATATATTTGTACTCGATTGCTTTACCGATTGTTTATAATCTAGTTGCATACCTTTTGTGCAAACATAACTATTCTAACACAAGTTAATTGTTAAGTTTGGAACCAATTAATCGATTTATAGCAACTATCGATCCCAAACCTCGCTTTCACGTATAGTTAAACATATCATAATATTTCTCATATTAGAAAACGCGCACTTGTAGTTTGTTTTCAAGCACGGTTATTTGTGTAGAAACGGTAACTCGACAACAATCACGCCAACAACCCGAAGAACCATCTGGGCCTACTCAAATCGAGACTTATGTCCAGACCTCAGAAATTGCGATGGCAAATTTCCCTAGGACAAATTTTGAACAGGGTTTTCCTCTACCTCGACCTCTTACTAAAATACCTCTTGAGAGGAAATCAAAGAAGCTTTCGGAATGCTCACACAAGCACTTGTGTTCCTAGTTTTGGATTCCATAAAATGATGCTAAATTAACAGAAAAGAACAAATTTGTTGACCTTCCACCCCCCGGCTACGTTACAGTGAATCTTCATATGTTAGTAAACAGAGTGGCCTTTATGTGCTTTTTATGAGGACAATACAACAAATGCCCACTTTCGAGGAGATCTGTTCTCTATATGTTTTCAAAAGGAGGAAAGAAGATCCATTCATTATCTTTGTTGAAGGAATCTAAAATTCCAAAATCATAATGACTTGTCAGAGAGTTTTAAGGGATTCATAGATCAGTACTGATATACACGTAAATGTGTATATTTTACCCGCTTATTTATCTTGTTTTATCTTTTAAATAATTGATATTGTGTATTTATAGTTGTGTTTCCAGATTATTTATGATGAATGGATTAATGCACTTAATTGTTGAAAAGCTTGAAGAATTAGTGTAAAAAGAGTGTTGATTTTGAGAGCTTGATTAAAGCTTGAAGAAATGTTGCAGTTCAACCACCTTCTTCAGCATATTTTAAAGATTCAATGCCTTTTCATAATGATGGTTGGTCACAGAGAATTATGGAGTTCCTATTCATGCTCAAAACAGTTGGAATTGATGTCATTTGATGCCCGCAAGCTATGACATTTGCAAATCCATTCATACGTGTTCACATTAGCTCATTTGAAAGGCCTTCTATTCACATGCGTTCACACTTAGCTATTTGGTTTATGTGTTATTTTGGAAAAGGGATTTTGTCCTACATTGTGTAATGAGCCTCTTAGCCTTGGCTAATACAGCTATAAATACCTTGTATCTTATTCATGTAAAAACACACTTAGTTTTATTCTGTAGTTCTCTTCTTGGAATAAAACTCTTCTTCTCCCTTTCTCTCAGTTGTTATTTTATTTTATTTATGTACATGTTATTTAGTTTCTGTTTCTCTTCTTCTTTAGCTATATCTAGCTAATCCCCTTTGATTAAGGGGTGATGACTCTAATATGATTCAACATTAATAACATAGCCAATAGATGATGTCTTTATACATGTAGATCTGGATCTGAATCAAGGGTTAGATCTGAACCTTCATATTCTGTGTCGTTTAAGAGCTATGCTCCTTCACAGGGTATATTCGTGTTCGATCTAACAATTATCAGATTTAGATCTAATTTTAGGGTTTTAGAAATTAATTAGTGAATCTGTCCTAATAGTCTATGGTTGTTTAAGAGCTCAGCTCCTGCATAGGCTATGCTTGTCGTTATTTACTTATTTGTTTCTAAGAACCTAATTATCATTGATTCATGTGTGTGACAGAAACATGAATTATATCTATATTTATTTGTTGGATATTGATGATTATGAATCCAATCTATGTCATTATCCCCTGATTGCTTTCTCTTATTATATAAATCTCTCTTTTTATTTAATTGCTGTTATTTTCTATGTTTTCAATCGATCAAAATCCTGGAATAACTTGATTGGATTTATTAATTAAAATATTTTTGGTCCCAGAGTTCAACACCCTCTACAACAATCCTTGCTATTTAGGAAAGCCGAATGGATTTTACAGTTGTTTACAATTGTTTAATTTGTTCGCAAACAAATTTTGGCGCCGTTGCCGGGGACAAAAATAATTTTTATTTTTAAATCCTTCAGGTTATATTTTTTTTTCTTTAGTTTTCCTTCAAATAAAAAAAAACTTTTGATTAGCTTTTATTTGCTATTGCTGGTCTTCTAATTAAGAGAGGAAAAAATTTGCTATTTTCGGTTTAATTTCTTTCCCTTTTCATTGCCTTTTGTTTTCAATTTGTTTCCCTCTTCTTGCAATTATTTCTTTCCGGTTCCCTATAAATTCCTTTCCTTTTATAATTTTCATAAATAAATATTAAAAAACACTTGCTAATTTTTGTTCAATTTCTGTCCGCTTGTTTTTCTCATTTTCTTTCCCTTCTTTTTAGATTTCTTTCCTTTCTTTGTACAATTTTTTTCCTTTTACAACAATAAAAAAATTAAAAAAAATTCCTTTTGCAATTTGAATTCCTCCCTCTTTTGCCTTCTGCATCCAGACCCTCAAACCCATACACCTCTATAAATCACTCTTACCTCTAAATTCATCACAGACCAATTTACCTTCATCGCCTCTGCAAAACAAAAACTCCACAAACGAACCACCAACTACAGATCACCTTCCGCGCTTCTCAAACTCCACGCCCATCCATCTTCAAAGTTTTACTCCATAACAACCATTTCCAGACCCCTCATACAGCTCTTTAAAGCATTGCCAATCTTCACCACTGTTTCAATACACATCCAAAATTAAATCACCCTTTCAATCACCCCCCCCCCCCGACATCCATATTCACGTTCACACAGCCACTCAACATTCACTGCTCATCATCGCATGCCCTCTATTTCAAGACAATTTGCCATCCTTGCCTGAACAACACACCCTATCACCCTCTACAAACATACACCTCCCCCTTATCACACCACTCAGCAATCCCCAAATAATAATCCTTCTCAGTCCATCAAATAACCACTGAACGGCTTAATGTCAACCAAGCTACAACCCATCTCTATCCACAAAACACTCCATACGTTCACCTACCCCAAAACCAAGACCTACCCCAACCAACAGCAAAATTTGCTATTCTCCGAACCATCCCACTTCAGCTACTGCCATTTAACTACACACCTTTGCATCACGGAACCACAAGCGCCCTCAACCATCATACATAAGCCGCGAACAACCCAGATCCGCCAAACAAAAATCTGTTCCTGCCCCTCACCAAACCCAAATCTGCTCCGAAAACCCTAGATACGAACTGAAGAACACCAATTAGCCAATTCGAATTTGCCAATCCAAGAAAACCACAATCAGAAAGCACGATCTGCCCCTCAATCCGTCGTCTTCCCACCCCTGTGTATCCTTCAATTCGATCAGTTGGAGAAACTTTAGTTCGCATGGTTTTTCTTTTTCTCTGTTGCGTTGAGAAGTCGGTGTCATTTATAAAAGAAATTTTAGTGAAATCCTTTGGATCGAGCGTTTGGGGTTTAGTTTATTTTGTCGGATCTTTTAAGTGCTAAAATTTGGATCGCGACATCACGCAATTAAAATTTTTATTTTGATTGTTTTGTTTTTGTTTTCATAAAAAAAAGCCTAACAATTTGTTTTTTGAAAGGGTATCAATTTGGAAAAAAAAGTAGTGCGGCCCCGTTGGCTTGGTTTAAGTAAGTTGGGTAAGTTAAGTCATTTTTGGGTTAAAAACAAAAAAAAGGGTGGGGCGTGAGTTTGTTTGCTGGGTTAGATTTCAATTTATGGAATTAGAAGGAGCGTGATGTGTTTTTAAAGGGGACTGTTTCCCATTGCTGATGTGAACGCAAGTGATTAGCTTTGGTTTGGCTGAATCGGTTTTGCTTGTATTTTTCATTTTTCTATCTTTTTGTTTTTCCTTATTTGTTTTAAAAAAAACCGTTTGTTTTACATGTTTTTATTTAAATTGTTAATTTAGATTTTGTTTACTTTCTTCTCTCCTTGTATTTTCAATTTGCTTTCATCAATTTTTTTTTTTTAAAAAGGGGAATTTAAAGCAAAGAAGAATTTCAAGCAAAGTAAACACAGATTCAGAAATCAACCAAGTTGCAAACAGATTTGGTTGGAGCGGTTGCACATCAAGTGGGGTGTGAATGCTCTAGCGCTTCTCAATTACACTAGATGGACTGTCGATCTAGGTGAGATTTTTTCTAAACTCTATAGGGACTGCTGCAAATAAAAAAATATAGACATTGCTTGTAAAAATCTTATGCAGGGGCAGCGGCTTGCTTGTAAAATCTTTTAATTTCTATGATTATTATTTCTGCATCTGTATTCATTCTGTTAAGGGAAATACCCTAATTCACATAAGGTGAGGGATTTCATCACCCTTTCCTTAGCCCATAAATTGCATTTCATCGTAAAATCTGACTAATAATAACGGTTAGACGTTGGACCTAAGGGAGTCGCGGGCGCATATAGGTCTTAATTATATTTTGATAGTTGATTTATTTAGAACGAATTATTTCTTGGTGTCTAAACTACGGTAGAGAAATAACCATTTATAAATATTACGGTGATTCGTAAATATTATATCGGTTGTTACTCTGTAGGTACTTAAACCTTCAGATGCATTGCTAGGGTGATTCCTGGTGCACCGATAACTCATGTCCGTTAACTGGCTGAGAAATCTTTTGTTTTAAGTAATCAAACGTGTCACTATATAATTTTGGGTTAGGAGCTACTAAGGACAGAAAAATTCATTGTAGTTAATTTCTGTGTATCTGGTTGGTTTGCGAATTGCAATAAAATAAAATAAAAAAATTCAAAACCCCTCAAAAACAAATAAAAAGTTGAAAAACAAAAAAATAAATAAATAATTTAACTTCTTTTTTATTCTTTAGCCCTAGTTAGTTCTGTAGGTAGGAATTTTCAACAAAACTCCCATTTTCAAAACTTTTTTCCTTCTCACCTCTTCTTGAACTCTCTTCTTCTTCTTAATAGTGCATGCAAACTTGGACCCGTGACCAAGAATCTCGTCGTTTGGTTAGAATCAGACCACCTTCCCTTTCCTCAAAAACCAATATTCCTGAACAACCCTTAGAAATGAGTAACGAACCCGCACCTCGTTCCCTGATGGATAGAATCCTTCCTAATGGAGTTTATGTCCCTTCTTGCATTCAGTTACCCAATCCTGTGGGTAACCACTTTGAAATCCGATCGAGATAGATAAACATTCTTCCCAAATTCAGTAATTTTTCTCATGACGAACCATATAGTTTCTTAACAAAATTTGAATATGCTTGTGCAACTTTTAAATTACAACAGTTATGTGAGGATGGTATTAAACTTCGTTTGATTTCATTTGCACTAGCTGACCGAGTAGAAAAATGGTTTCTCAGCTTACCCCCAAATTCGATTGAAAAATAGGATGAATTTACAGCAGTTTTCCTAAAAAAGTTCTACCCCCCAGAAAAAACGACTAGAGTCAAAAACGAAATCACTAATTTCCACCAAAAAGGAGGTGAATCTTTTAAGCTATACTTCGAAAGATTTAAAGAACTATTGTTAAGTTATCCCCATCATGGTTATGAAACATGGTCGTTATGTCAAACTGTATACGATGGACTCGATAATAGTTCTAGATAAATGTTAGAATCCATGTGTTAGGGAAATTTTCTGAAACAGACTGATGTAGAAGCTTGGGAATTTCTGGATGAGTTAGCAGAAAAATCGAAACAATGGGAACGAACTAATGAAAAATCTCTCTATTCGCGATCCAGTAGTAATTCTATTAAATCCTCTTCTTCTTCTTCTAATACTCTTGTTGATGCCATACTGAACGTTGTTAGAACACACACTCAGTCTAATATCGTTTCCCAAGCCATGTGTCACATATGTCTTAACTCTGATCATACGGCTGATGACTGTCCCCAGTCCCTTGAGCAAGTGAATGCTTTCAATAGACCCAATAACCACCCAAATCTTTCTTATGGTCCAAATAACCCCCTGATGAATAGACCCTCGAATCGAGCATTTCCGAACAATGCTTCGAACCCTCCCGTTAGGCAAAATCAGTACAATTCGAACCAGTCGCCTTTCCACAATCAAACGGTTGCACCTCAACATGAAAAACGCCTTTCTACGATTGAGGGGAATTTATCTGAGGTGAGTAACCTATTGGCGCAAATGACTAAGCAAAGTGTTGAGAATCGAAACAAGTTAGACAAAACGTTACACTCATATATGCAAAACATGAATCAACAAATGGGCGAAATCCAAAAACAAATGTCTCAACTTAACGCTAGATTAAGTGAAAGGGAAAAGGGTACGTTTCCAAGTCAACCCATCCAAAACCCTAGAGGACAAAATTCAAACTCCAACCAAATTCACATCATTCAAGATTCAAATGTTAGTCACTTGAATGCGGTCACGACTCTTAGATCCGGCAAAAAGATTGACAACCATGTGGTCAACCCAAATGCTTTACCGGACGATCTTCCAAACCTCACCGAAAATTCGACCAACTCGGATCATAACATTGAGCTAATTTCAGACAAGGACCATCCTCAAACTCAAGGAGCCAAACTTACTGAGTTGTCTGCTCCATTTCCTCATAGACTCCGACCTAGGAAAAATACGGATCAGCTAGAAAAGATCCTTTAAATATTTAAGCAAGTTAAAGTGAACATTCCTCTTTTAGATATTATACAACAAGTTCCACAGTACGCGAAATTTATAAAAGATTTGTCCACTCAAAAATGTCATACACATGTACCTAAGAAAGTGTTTCTGGCGGCAACTCTAAGCGAAGTCTTGTCCCAATCAATGCCAGTGAAATACAAAGATCCTGGCTGCCCCCACAATATCATGTACTATTGGGGACAAGAAAATCGATAGATGCCTGCTAGACTTAGGTGCAAGTGTTAACTTGCTTCCGTATTCCGTCTATCGCCAATTAGGGCTAGGAGAATGGAAACCCACTAAGGTTACCCTTCAGCTTGCTGACCATTCAATTAAGAAGCCTGTGGGTGAAATCGAGGATGTATTGATCAAAATAGGCGAATTTATTTTTCTAGTTGATTTCATTGTCCTAAAAACTCAACAGGTAAGCAATCCTGCAAACCAGATCCCTTTGATTCTAGGATGACCCTTCTTAGCAACCTCTAATGCGCTTATCAACTGCAGAAATGGGTCTATGAAACTTTCTTTTGGTAATATAACTGTTGAGCTAAACATCTTTAGAAATGAAAACTCTCCTAACTCTTATGTGGATCAGTTTTGTGAAATTCTATGATAATGAACCTGAGCTCGACCATCTGAATAACGTTACTGAATCGAATTATGAAACCTTGTTTCAAGATATTCCCGAAAATGTCTCTGATTCGATTCCTGTCGAGCCGCTCACAATTGAGTATGTCCCTCAACCAGTTTCTTCAGTTGAGTCATCTCCAAAATGTGAACTCAAAGTGCTGCCCAGTCATCTTAAGTACGCTTACTTAGGAGACAATGAAACTTTTCCTGTCACTATCGCTTCTGACCTTACTTTAGAGAAGGAACAATTGCTCCTTCCCGTCCTTAAGAAAATTAAGGAAGCAATTGGTTTGTCCATGGCTGATATTAAGGGGATTAGTCCTTCGATAGTCCAACGTCGAATCCACTTTATAGATGATGCCAAGCCCACTCATGATCCCCAGTGTCAACTAAACCCCATCATGAAAGAAGAAGTTTGTGCTAAAATCCTTAAATGTCTTGACAATGGAATCATCTACCCAATTTCCGATAGTCAATGGGTTAGTCCGATTCATGTCATACCTAAGAAATCAGGGATAACCATGATTCAAAATGAAGCTAACGAGCTTATCCCAACCCGTACCCAGATTGGTTGGCGTGTTTGCACTGATTATAGGAAACTTAATGCTGCAACATGTAAGGATCATTTCCCTCTGACATTCATCGATCAAATGTTAGAACGACTAGCCGGTCACGAGTACTACTGTTTCCATAACAGGTACTCGGGTTATAATCAAATCCCTATCGCTCTGGAGGACCAAGAGAAAACCACTTTCACTTGTCCTTTCGGTACATTTTCGTACCGTCGTATGCCTTTTGGTCTTTGTAACGCACCTGCAACCTTCCAGAGGTGCATGATTAGCATTTTTTCTGATATGATCGAGCGATTTTTGGAAGTTTCTATGGATGATTTCTCCATCTTTAGGGACTCTTATACTGAGTGTTCACATCACATCACCTTGATCTTGTTCTTAACCGTTGCAAAGATAAACACTTGACTCTTAATTGGGAAAAATGTCACTTCATGGTCAAACATGGCATTGTTCTAGGACATGTCATCTCTTATAAAGGAATTGAAGTAGACAAAGCCAAAATCGAAGTTATCTCTAATCTTTCCATTCCCAAATCCATTAAGGACATCCAATCCTTTTTAAGTCATGCTCGTTTTTACCGTCGCTTTATAAAAGATTTTAGAAAAATCACTCGACCTTTGACTAGTCTTCTTGGTAAGGATATTCCTTTCGACTTCAATTCTGATTGCATTTCATCTTTTGAGCATCTTAAAAATGAACTTATCTTTGCCCCGATCATCTGCTCTCCCAACTGGAAGCTGCCTTTTGAAATCATGTGTGATGCCTCGAATTTCGCTGTAGGCGTTGTCTTAGGACAACGTATTGATAAAATTCTTCATGTCATTTACTACGTGAGTAAGACTTTGAACGATTCCCAAATCAATTATACGACCACTGAAAAAGAACTTTTGGCAGTCGTTTTCGCTCTAGAAAAAATCAGACCTTATCTAGTTGGCTCACACATCACTGTTCATACCGACCATTCCGCACTTAGGTACCTTTTCTCTAAAAAGGATGCTAAGGCTCGTCTCATTCGTTGGATCCTTCAGCTTCAAGAATTTGACATCACCATTAAAGATAAAAAAGGATCCGACAATGTTATTGCGGACCACTTGTCTCGTCTTCCAAATTCCCCGTCTTCTTCTCTTCCGATCAACGAAAACTTCCCGGATGAACAATTCTTTTCGTTGTCCACTGGTCCTTGGTTCGCTGACATTGTCAACTACTTAGTCACCAAGCAGACCCCTTCTTTTCGGTCTAAGAAGGATAAACAAAAATTCTTTTCCCAAGTGAAACATTTTTATTGGGATGACCCCTATCTTTTCAAGCATTGTCCCGACCAAATCATTCGAAGGTGTGTTCCCGACAATGAAACTCATAGATAGTGTCCTCTCTTTCTGTCATGACCAAGCCTGTGGTGGTCACTTCGGTCCCAAAAAGACAGCCGAAAAGGTTCTCCAATCGGGTTTCTACTGGCCCAACCTTTTCAAAGACGCTTATGAATTTTGCAAAACTTGTGATCAATGTCAATTTTTAGGAAAAATTTGTAAACGAAGTATGATGCCCCTAAACCCCATTCTAGAGGTCGAAATTTTTGATGTTTGGGGTATAGACTTCATGGGTCCTTTCCCTAATTCTTTTGCTTTACATTCTCTTGGCTGTTGATTATGTTTCTAAATGGGTCGAAGCTGTTCCATGCAAAACGAACGATAACAAGGTTGTTGTGCGCTTCTTAAAGAAAACATCTTTTCTCGGTTCGGCACACCTCGCACAATAATTAGTGACAACGGAACACACTTCTGTAATCGTTCTTTCGAAGCCCTCATGAGAAAGTATTCGATAACGCACAAATTATCCACTCCATACCATCCTCAAACTTGTGGGCAGGTTGAAGTATCGAATAGGCAGATTAAGCAAATCCTTGAGAAAACTGTGAACCGAAATCGCAAAGACTGGTCCCAAAAGTTAACCGACGCTCTTTGGGCTTACCGCACCGCTTTCAAAACAAACTTAGGTATGTCCCCTTATCGGTTGATTTTTGGTAAGCCATGTCACTTGCCAGTTGAACTAGAACATAGGGCGTTATGGGCAATTAAAACTTTAAATCTTGGCTTAGAGCAAGCAGGTGAACTTAGGAAGCTTCAACTTAACGAACTTGATGAAATTCGAAACGATGCTTATGAAAATGAACGAATTTACAAGGACAAGACGAAAGTTTTTCATGATAAATTCATTTTACGTAAAACTTTCATGCTTGGTCAAAAAGTTTTATTATATGACTCAAGATTGCATTTATTTCCGGGTAAATTAAAATCTAGATGGATAGGATGTTACACTGTATGTACTATTTTTCCGTATGGTGTGGTTGAAATTGAGAATCCAACCGATGGATCACCCTATAAGGTCAATGGTCAACGCCTTAAACCTTACTTGGAACCAATACCGAACCAAGAGGAAGAGCTCATGGTCCTCCATGAGCCACATTACATTCGGTAAGACGCACTAATCCTCTTTTGTACATATGTAAATATTCTCTTATTTTATTTCCCTTTCACTAAGATATGTCTGATTAAGACTATGAGGACACAGTCACACTCAAGTGTGGGGGGCGGGGAGGGGGGATTTACATTACGTCAGCAATCAAATTTTATGAACTAGGTCATTCATTGAACAACGATTAACTTAAAATTCATAAATAACACCTTGTTCTTATTTGATAAGTTGAATTGTTGGGTGATGGGAATGAACATTATTTATTCATTGAGTTGTAATGTGTCTTTTTAAGAAGCTAGCTTGAGACTGTGCAGATGTTAGTCGTGTTCTGAAGTAAGCATGTCAACCCTTGTTATACATGTTAGAATGTGCAAGTAAAAATAATCAAATAATAATGATTTTGCACTTACATTTGTTGGATTTTCTGAGTTCGTTTTCATGCATAATATTTTCTTTTCCACTCAAATTTTCAAAATCGTAAGTTCTAAAATCCACTTGGCCCAATTAAGAAGAAATGACTCATAGTAGCGTTCTTCATCGATACCCCACATTATTCAAACCAAAGTTTTAGTCGAATTACATCCATGTTTCGGCGAGTTGTTCTTATATTGGTATACTTAAGAACCTTGCACTAGTTTATTTTCGAAAGGTTTAGAAATGTCACTTTTTATACCAATATTACACTACCCACTCCGTACTTGTTTTAAGGTAGAATAACCATATACCACATATTATTTTATATGGGTTATCTATCTTACGAAACTTTGCTTATCATTCGTTTCAGCTTTTTATATAACATTAATCTAGATTTGTGTGTTGAATTAGGGTTATAGAAGTAGAGTAACTAGGGCCCAAAACTTTCCTTTCATGAAGTGTTGGTTATGATTCGCTTAGTAGAGGAGGAATCAAATGAAAGAATACGGTACCATTCCATTCCATCTCCACTCATCATTGATCATGCAAAAAAAAATTTGAAATAAAGAGAATATCTCTGAGAGTAAAATAGTCACTCGTCATTCTTGACTATAAAGCATTCATTTCCATTCCATCCACATCTATCATACCGTACTTAGAAGCAAGGATTGTAGTAGAGGCGATGAGAGGAAACAAAACGTCCATATGTGCCTAAGTATTACTTTACATTTTGTAGCTTGAAGTTCAACCAATACACTTGCCCTCTTATCAATAATATTTTTAGAACTTACAAATTTCTCTTTCATCTATGCATAACTCATATCCAATACATTACAGTTACACTGGTGCAAAATTATTCAAAAAAAAAGAAGAAGAAGAATAAATGATTGGGTGCACATTGTCGATGTGTAGAACTTTGGTTGACACCACGCTCTTAACCTTCAAGACAATTACAGTGCTATCAAGGAATTACGATTCAGCTTGGAAAATTTTATTCATTTTTGCATCAATAATGGGATGGACAATTTGGTACTAAACTATTATTATTGAAGTTAGGTGAAATCCTTGGAATGTGAAAGACCTTAAATATATTGTTTGATTAATCCGCGTACCTAAGATGCTTTGGATTTTGTGGGTGGTATCCGCTGAAAACCCTCACGAGACAACACTCGTCCTACTAGGGACACCTAGGGGTTTAACGGCTTGTTGCATACGCTAAATGCAATCGTGTTTCCTATGAAAGTATGACATATCTTAGTTTATTTTATTCGAGGACGAATAAAAATATAAGTGTGGGGGTATTTGATATACAAGTAAATGTGTATATTTTATCCGCTTGTTTATCTTGTTTTATTTTTTAAATAATTGATATTGTGTATTTATAGTTATGTTTCCAGATTATTTATGATGAATGGATTAATGCACTTAATTGTTGAAAAGCTTGAAGAATTAGTGTAAGAAGAGTGTTGATTTTGGGAGCTTGATTAAAGCTTGAAGAAATGTTGCAGATCAACCACCTTCTTCAGCATATTTTAAAGATTCAGTGCCTTTTCATAATGATAGCTGGTCACAGAGAATTATGGAGTTCCTATTCATGCTCAAAACAGTTGGAATTGATGCCGTTTGATGCCCGCAAGCTATGACATTTGCAAATCCATTCATACGTGTTCACATTAGCTCATTTGAAAGGCCTTCTATTCACATGCGTTCACGCTTAGCTATTTGGTTTATGTGTTATTTTGGAAAAGGGATTTTGTCTCACAATGTGTAATGAGCCTCTTAGCCTTGGCCAATACAACTATAAATACCTTGTATCTTATTCATGTAAAAACACACTTAGTTTTATTCTGTAATTAACTTCATATAAATACCTTTTATTTATGTACATGTTATTTAGTTTCTGTTTCTCTTCTTCTTTAGCTATGTCTAGCTAATCCCCTATGATTATGGGGTGATGACGCTAATAGA
The DNA here is from genome assembly GCA_030737875.1 of Allium sativum. Taxonomy (NCBI): domain Eukaryota; kingdom Viridiplantae; phylum Streptophyta; class Magnoliopsida; order Asparagales; family Amaryllidaceae; genus Allium; species Allium sativum. The sequence continues at coordinate 989,058,417 of CM060913.1, forward strand.
TATGATTCAACATGAATCACATAGCCAATAGATAATGACTTTATACATGTAGATCTGGATCTGAATCAAGGGTTAGATCTGAACCTTCATATTCTGTGTCGTTTAAGAGCTATTCTCCTTCACAGGGTATATTTGTATTCGATCTAACAATTATCAGATTTAGATCTAATTTTAAGGTTTTAGAAATTAATTAGTGAACTTGTCCTGATAGTCTATGGTTGTTTAAGAGCTCATCTCCTGCATAGGCTATGCTTGTCGTTATTTACTTATTTATTTCTAAGAACCTAATTATCATTGATTCATGTGTGTGACAGAAACATGAATTAGATCTATATTTATCTGTTGGCTATTGATGAGTATGAATCCAATCTATGTCATTATCCCCTAATTGCTTTCTCTTATTATATAAATCTCTCTTTTTATTTAATTGTTGTTATTTTCTATGTTTTCAGTCAATCAAAATCCTGGAATAACTTGATTGGATTTATTAATTAAAATATTTTTGGTCCCAGAGCTGGATACCCTCTACAACAATCCTTGTTGTTTAGGAAAGTCGAACGGATTTTACAGTTGTTTACAATTGTTTAATTTGTTCGTAAACAAGTACTACTATGTTTGTGTCCTGAGAGTTTTTATGGAAGGTTGATGGAAGGAGGTGAATTCTCTTCCTTAAAGTTCCTTTATTTCCTTTTGCATTTAAGTCTCGGGTTTTAAATCCTTTCCTTATTTTGCAGAAATTCCACCTTTTGACCCAGATGCTGCTGTCGATCTGGACCTACTTGACTCTTTAAAAGTTGTTGTCGAGGAACAGAGGAGTAGAAAGTTTTTAATTATAGAGGAATCTCTTCGTCAATATCATTTTCTCAATCCTTTTCGTACTAGACCTAACTTTTGTTTCATCCCCCAAAACCGGCGGCTCAAGCACTAAGAAAGCTTCTTTAAAAAAATTCTAGGGCCCTGCTAGTGGTAGTAGGACTCCCTCAAAGTACCTGATGCCTTCAATTGTTGAATAAGATTTTTCGCGTCATGAAGGCAAATATCTTATGAGGAAACTGAGTGAGTTGAGGAGGATGAAACCACCTCGGACCCGATGAAGGAGATTGAGCCGTCTGGAGAAGTTGGAGCGACCCCTAGGGATAATTTAGATGTTGAGAAGGTTGACGAGAACCGCACTATTCAAGATACTCAAGATACTCAAGGGAAGAGCTCGACAAACACTTATAAGAATCTGAGTAAACTTAGCTCCACTAAAGATCTTATCCAGGGTGATACTATGACCTTGGATCTAGCACCATTGGTTACAAAAACTGGAATTGAGATAATTGTAGTTTGGTATGCACCATTAGGGAAAACACTTGCGGATATAAGGATTAACTTAGATTTGCCTCTTAAGATCGGTTCATTGCTAGATGCACATTAGCAAATATTTTACTTCTGTTATAAGTTCTTGGTATGTTGTATAAGATTTGAAATTTGTTCTAGTACTTTCCAATTTAAGTACCGAAATTCTGCTTTGCCTTTTTTCAGGTCCAGAAATGAATCTTTCATTTGTGAAGAACTTTAAACAACACAACAAATATTACAGTCCAAAACATCTCTAGAAACCCCGCCATTCACAACACTCACAAGATTCTCACCAATCTCAGCATTTTCAGAATCCGCAACTTTCTCATCAGTCACTGCAAACACATGGCTATGAATTGACTGATGACCAAAGGCGATTATACGTAGACCCCTCTATGCTCCTGAACCGGCCAATTCTGTACTTTTTGAATGATTCAAAGGCTGGTGTCTAAGAGGGATGTACCTTGATTTAGATATATATCCATCTGACAAACGGATCACACTTAATGAAATGGACACCATGAAGGGTCGTATTCTTACACAGTTTCATACCACTAATAGTCAACTTGAGACACAGCTAGATGCGGTCAGAAGCCATGATGAGAAACAACTGGGTTTATGGTACACATTTGCTAACGATCTCCAAAGACTTAACAGAGATAAACTTGATCGAATTTCCACTTTAGAAAATGACAAAGTTGATTTGATCAAGGTCCTTGAATCCCGGGATAATACCATTGCGTCTCTCACTCAAAGAAATACAGAGATGGTGGGTTTAGAGGCTGAGAATAAGAGGCTCAAAGAAGAGCTTGCCGCTGCTAAGCTATGAGAAAACACGCTAATAACACAAGTCTAAGATGCTCGGTCTGCCCAACAACTTGCTGAATCTCAGTTTTCCATGGAAAAACAAGTTTTCGCTACTTATCTGCAAGAGAACGCTATTCTTCAAGAGAAGATTACTTCTCAAAGTATGGCTCTTTTTGTGGTACATACCAGGAATGAACTTCTTGAGGAAGATAGATTTAAAGCTACGACCGCCCTTAAAAAAGCTAAGGCAGACGTCGACGCTACTTTATTCAGATTTTATGTCTTCAGCATCATGAGTCATGGAAGCTTACGCTATTTGGGAGATAACTTTGCACTGATTTTAGCCCTTGTTTGAGAACATGTACTTAAGTATGCTGAAGGAGATCATGATGAAGATTACCTCTTGCAAACTCTCCTAGATAAATAGGACCGTGTAGCCCTGGCCAAAGGGAAGATACAACTGATGAATAAGCGAGGATTGTTAAGTGATGAGGTCGGACCTTCTGGGAGGTAACCTTAGGACATGGCCAACATCGATTCCCCTACTGACCCTGCTAATGTCAAGGCCTCTAGCTCTCAAACTCTGACCAATCCTCCTATCGATTATTCAGCAGTTCTCAAAGAGAAAGATACAACTGCTGAGGAACATACTACCACGAAGGATATTGTTGAGGAGCACAACAGAGATAGTGAAGGGGATGATTATGACAACGCAGACAAATACAAAGTTGAGTACATAAATCCTCAAGATCTAGGTAAAACTGAGATTGACTAAGTTGTGCCATACTTGGATTCTCATTTTAGTTCACCTGGATCTCTTGCATTCCATGCTCATTATTCCTTTGCATTAGGCTTAATCTCATCACAATTTTCTTCCAATGTAGGCAACACGACGAATGAGGCTATCATTACCGATTCGTTCTTGATGTTGACTTCTCCTGCCCCACTTGTTACTCCTCCCTGGCAGATGCATCCTTACTTGCTGTTAGGACTCTAGGATCACAAGACACACAGATTGATGCATTCGTTAACTTGGATGATGATGATGCTGACTATATTCCTGGCGATGAGGCTGAATATTCGAACTGTAACGATTCCGATTTTCGCCCAGACCTAATCGATCGCAAAATCGACTAAGATCGTTCATAAACCCGAATACACTAACTTTGGGCATGCAACACATCAGAACAAATAACAGAAGACTTTTATAAACATTTCATTAATGTTACATCAGAGTACAGAATATCAGAGTACATCGAAATAAATACCACAGCGGAAGATTAAATTACAATAATTATAATACAATGCAGACTATCGTTGCTCTGGCCACAACTTTAAGCTTCGATCCAGAATCCTGCCTAAGAAATAGATATCTGCAAAACAAGCCACTCGACTACCCATGTGGAAAAGTGGGCACCCGAGTTTGCAAAGTGAAACAAACTACGAGTCAGTCATGGGACTGGTATGAGAAATCATACTTAACCTATTTAATAAAAAAGGCTAATCACGGGACCACGCCGCTAACACGGAACGTGTAGGATCTAAATTAACCCTAGAGGGGGGTGAATAGGGTTTACGCAGATTTTCACAGAGTAATTAAATAATCACAGCACAGATAATAATCAGAATAAATTCGGAAAATAAATAACACAGATATACCCAGCTTCGGCAAAACCCTGCCTAATGCTGCATTCCCCAAGGTTTCTACTAGGAGTTAAAACAATCTCTACGCTTACAATCCCCTGTAAACTCACGACACTCGCTCCCAACTGTTCTTAACCCTACGCTCAAAACCCTACATGGTATCTATCCCCGAAACCAGATTTCCCGAGTTACAGATCCCATAATTTGTCTCCCTTGTTTTAGAGACGAACTAGAAAACTCTAGACTGATTACAAATTGAAACTAAAGACGAATAATAAAAATATTTAAAACTCTTTTAAAAAGAAAAAAACCCTAGTTTGAATTTATAAGCTCCTTTTGCCCTTATAAATCTTGGTCGGCCACATTAAATGGTGCACCCTTCTTTATTTTGGACCGATCTTTTTGTCTACTGGAAAACAAAAATATGGCGGCTCTAATTATTCTAGGGTTTCCTCTCAAATCCCTAAATTATTATGCTTGGTTGATGAAATTCGATTCTCTGTTGCTCGAGTACTTTTCGCTTCAGTCTCTGGGGTCTATCGATTGATTTGGGAATTTGTTGACTTAGGGTTTCGATTCTTCTTGAATTAGAAGCCACAGCACTCTCCTGTGATACTCTTGAATTTCCAGTGTTGCTTATACAAGTTGAAGAACTTCTATTTGATCCAAGCACTTTATTGACAATTTGGTATGATTTTAAATTTGAATTTATGCTTTAATTTTGCTTGAACTTGGATAGGATTTTGCCGATGAGGATTGGTGTTTAAATAGGATTAAAAAACCGATATTTTCACTGATTTCAATGCTGAGACCAGGTCATGATATTAGCGTGAACTTTGGGCTTGAACTTTTCATATATTTTGGGGTTTTGAAAATTTTTGGCTTTGAATAATCCCCTATTTACTGGAACCTTAACCATCCATAAGTATGAACTGATGTTTTAAAAAAAAACTAATGCTTAACACTTGATTTGCCATATTGATTTTTCACTTGAGTTGTTTGCATTGACTACTTGTTTGGATAAGATCAGATACTATCCTCGATTTGTGTTGAGCCGGAAAAATAAGAATCGATGCTATACTTGAGATTTTATGAATAGATGCTACATATGATTTGCCTCGACCAAACTGTTTTCTCCATGGCTTGACCTGTGCACTGGTAAATGAATGGTGCACCTCTGTTTTCAAACTGGCTTGATTTGTGTTAAGCTTTTCCATTGTAATCTTTGCATTTTGCATGCTATTTGATTTTCTTCTTTGGTCTGAAGCTTATCCGTCTGAAATCTGATACTTGCAACTGACTAGAACTGTTGCTATATTCCACTTGTTCATCGCAGTTTGTACACTTAAAAAAAGATATTACTTGAATTTGTCTTGAAACAGATGCTATACTTGAACATCTTTTGAATAGATACTTGAATCCTTTTGCGTTGCGTTGACCTTGCCATTGTAATTGGTACTGTTTTGCACTTTGAATAAGAACTGATATAATTCTTGATCATACCTTACCTGCTTTTGAACTGTTATACTCCTTGTATTTGTTTTGTTGTGTGAACAGGAGCATGTAACACTATCTTGACCATTTTTGTCGATGCATGAGTAGCCGCTAGTATCACACCATCCATGTAGTCATTGCTGATCTGCTGCATACTGAAATGCTCACTTGCTTGTAAAGTTCTTTGACACACTTGAATATGTGTTTTGTGTTTGCCGTTTCACTCCTTATTGAACATGAGCTACTGCCTATTAACTTGCTATTTTACTTTTAGTTGCTGAACCATTAACTGAAACTGATCTTGTATATATACATATATGTTGGTCTTGAACCCTGCGTATAAAAGTGTATCCCCTGAATCTGATTTTTCATCATTCATTGCTTGTGTTGTTTGATCTACATGCATAACCATGTATCATTAGTTTTGTTGACATGAAACTGTTACTTGTTCATGCTTTACTCATGCCATTCTATGTACACCATGTATGCTGAAACACTCGCATATGCCTGCCTTGTGTCAATTCGAACATGTGCGTACTTCATCATGTCCATTTGAGTTTTGTGGCCGAGTGCATTTGCATTTGAGCTAAGAACGGACTTGTCTGGTTTGATCACTGCCTTGTACATATGTGAGCTGCACCCTCTTCATTCATATGATCTGCCATCCTTCATTTGTGCATATCTCAACCCTTGTGCCCGACCACATGCATCCTTATACTTGTTTGTTGTTTTGACATATATGCTGAGCTACTTTGCCATGGCTCGACTCGACCATGTTTTGGCTGCACCCTTTAACTTGACCTGAGCCATTTGATTTCTGTTGTGTTCATCATGACCATACTTGAAATTGCTTACTGCTCATGCATGACATGTTGTACACCATTTCCATGAATGCATTGTCTTGTTGTTTTGCTCGATCATTCTGGCTTTTTATTTTTATTTGCACTTTTGGCTCGACCACTTGCACACTGATTTGCACTGAGTTGAGATGGTCCTTGTGGCTACTCCTCAGTTGCACACTGGACTGGTGAGGCAGTGCACACGTGTATATATATACATGTGTGTATATGTAGCTATCCAGAACATATTTTTCTTGTCCCTGCATATCAGACCAAGTCTAGAAAAGTGAGGAGAAACACGCCGTAATTCTGAGGCAAATAAAATTTTAAAAATAATTTTTTATTTGCTTTTATTCAATTTTATTTTTGTTGTAGTCTACTGTGTATTCTTTTGTATGTGACAGGAATGAAGATGACTGGACTGGATTGGAGAGCTATGAAGATAGAAGACTGAAGATGATGATGTTCATATGTATCAGTATTTATGAGTGAACTGTATAGAAATGTAAATGACTGTTGAGTGAACTATAGTGAGTGTAGTGTATTTGAAAGTGTAAGTTTTGTAGAGAGGAGCTGAGTATGAAATTGAATATGTTGAAATGTATATCAGTGATGTATATACAAATAGTGGTGTTATAAATCTGTACTGTTTAAATATTGAAATAAAATATTCTTATTTAAATAAAATACTGTGTGAATATTTAAATTTCTGTACAGTTGTATTTTATTTTTAAATATAAATATTATACTCCTGTCTCTGATGTATAAATAGAACAGTACAGTAACAAACACATTTAATATAATATTTATTTGGTTGTTATCATCAACCAAAAATCGTATAATTGTGTATACAACACTGTTATATACAACAATCTCCCCCTTTTGATGATGACGAACAAATAAAAGATTTTGAATGTGTTTGAACGTGAGATATATTACTCCCCCTATTTGTATGCTCCCCCTACAACTGAACTCCCCTTATATATGTGGAAAATATTAATGATGAAATCCAATTGACCATTCTCCCTCTAGATATTTAATTTCCAATCTTAAAATATTTTTGAATTAAATACTCATCAATCATAATCTTGACCATTCTCCCCCTTTTGTTATCATCAAAAGGATAATAGGAATTGAAACCGTGATGAATAAAGACTATAAATATAAATTCAAATTAAGAGAGAGTATATATATCATAAAACCCATTTAATCAAACAAAAATCAAAATAATCTTTAAATCAGAAGCAAATTTCACTTTCAGAATGAATGGATTTACGATGGATTTTATTGAATAAGGAGAGTTCAATAAAAAATTGAATATTTGAATATGAATTTCGAAGATTTTAAGAATGCTCAAATTGTGTTAAGCTCTTTCTAACCACGCATAGCCCAAAGGTCTTTTAAATGGGGTTAGTAGTAACTTAAGTTTATCCTCTCTAATGAGTTCCATCCATGCACAGCCCAAAGGTCTTTTAAGTGAGAATGGAAGCACATAGAGATTAAGGTAATTCACCCACGCATAACCGCGACGACTTTTAAATGGGAGTGAATACCAAGGATAAATTATTTATTATTATTGTTATTATTAATTTCAAGAATACTTAGAACTCCCCAAATTAAATAAAACCATGATGAATGACAAAAATATGGTAGATACAGAAGATGGTCGTGAAATAAGTTCTAATTCAAAGATATTATAAAATCTGTCCAATCATCATGAGATTTAAAATAACATGTCCTCTAGTTACGAATTATATCATACTCATAACTCATCACAGTTTCATAAATCTATTAATAATTTTGATGAGTCATAAAATGGTTCAAATCAATCAATAATTTCAATTTTTGAATAATTTTAAAATTGAAAATATCAATTCCAAGAGGAGTTTTTGAAAATATCAATGCAAGTTTGAAAAACAGTTTCAAAATCAATTAGTAGAATGTGAAATTATCTAGTATTTCTAATGCTGATTGTTCCTAGACAATTTTAAAAACAACTTATATATTTAATTCAAATTGTCTATGGAATCTGAAGATGTTTAATTACTGATTTCTCAACTCGTCGTCCTGTCACCAAGATATTCAAACGAATCAAATCAATTTCCTTATCAGAGCAGCACAAGATTATTTTCAAAGCAAGAATCACAAGTGACATTCTCAGAGAATTTTCAGATAAACACAAGAAACTTTCAATGATCAAATCTGAAGATAATTATTTGATATCACTTGAAAAAAAAATCAAATTTTTATAATCCAAGAATTTCAACAATCAATAACGAATGATTTCAAAATCAGCCAAGTAAAAATAAAGAAAATAAAAGAAATAAAAACTAAAAAAGGAAAATAAACTAAAAAGGAAATGAAATAAAAATACGAGTTTAGAGATCATACCTGACTTACCGTAATCGATGTAATCCAATGAATCTCCAACTCTGAATCTATGGCTAAGGAACTCCAAATAATTCGATATATGAGTCAATTTGAATTTTATCTCACTTAAGCACAGTTGTTCCTTAGCTTCCCATGGTACCTAAATGTTTATATGATCGAGTGTTCTAACAAAAGTTGTTTTACCACTCTTATCTTTGTTTACACGTTATGGTACCCAAACCCGTTTATATAACAATCCATTACTATCCACTACAGTACCCTTTGGAACCCAAATTCGTTTAGACTTATTCAAAAACATTCTGTTAATTTTTGGAATCCAAACATGTTTAAATGAATTGTTTTTAAATGAGTTGTTATTTCGTTTATGATATAAAAACCCTTTGAAATTATTAGATTTCAAAATTTCAAATTGATCGTTTTCAAAAACATTTAAAGAATTTTTAAAATCATTAGAATTTTGTTCTTCAACTTGATCAGATCCAAAGCCAAGTCCATTTTTATTTTGAACAAAAAATTGGTTTTTTAACAACATTTCAACGATTTCTCTCCTTTGGAAAATTTAGTCATAGTTGACTCAAGTCGTTGAATTTTAAATTTAAGATCGCTATTTTCTTTCGTTAAATTTGAACAACGATTTATAGCGATTTTCCTCTTTTCAACATCAGTTTGTTTCAAAACCAAATTTTCATTTTCAAGTGCTTTGATTTTAGCATTAGACTTAGAAATTTCAATTTCAAATTGTTTTCTCTTTTCAAAATCAAGTTTTTCAGATTCTCTAAGCTTTTCAATTTCCTTTTCAAAATCACGATTTTTGATCTTCAAATTCACGTTTTCACTTTTAAGTAACTCAAAATCAGTTTTGAATTTCATAGGATCATTACTCAAAATTTGACATTTTTCGCATACTGAAAATGGTGAATTCTTAACTTTTCAAGTTTTCTTTCTAAGCTGTTATTTTCGTGAACTAGTTTTGATTTATCAGATTTCAATTTCTTAACTTTTAGTTCAAGAGAATCAACGGTTTTTGTGAGGTCGTGATACATTAATATTAATTCTTTATAGGTAAAATTCGATACCTCACTAGAATCTTCTTCACTACCTTCCGAATCAGATTGAGCCATAAGACACAAATTAGCTTCCTCTTCATCACTTTCAGAAACTTCTTCTCCTTCCTCGTCATCCCATGTAGCAGAAAAGCCTTCTTCTTTCTTCTGATCTTCTTCTTCTTTTCATTTTTAAGCTGTCGACAATTTGGTTTGATATGTCCGGGTTTCTTGCAGTTGTAGCAAAACACTTCATCGTCTGAACTTTCTGAACTTTCGGATTTGATAGTTTTCTTCTTTTATGGCTTGTATTTTCCTTTGGCCCATTTTTTCAAAACCATGGCTAGCTCTTCAACGGGATCGTCATCATTACTTTCAACAATATTATTTAGAGCGATCATCTTTTCCTTTGATTCAGAATCCTTTTGTTCTTCTCTTGCTTTTAACTCCATCTCATAAGTAATCAGATTTCCGATCAACTCTTCCATGCTTACTTTATTCAGATCTTTTGATTCTTGTATCGTCATCACCTTAGCTTCAAAATTCATTGGTAGCACTCTCAATATTTTTCTGATCAATTCCACTTCGGTATAGGTTTTGCCAAGAGCTTTTGCATTGTAGACTAGTGACGAGAAGCGTCCATACATCTCTTTTATATCTTCTTCTCTTTGCATAGAGAAATTTTCATATTCGTTGTTGAGTAAAGCGAGATGAGATTCCTTCACTTGAGATGTACCTTCGTGTGTGACCTCCAACGTATGCCATATTTCCTGCGCAGTCTCATAATGAGAAATTCGATTAAATTCAGTTTTATCAAGAGTACAGATTAAAGCATTCCTTGCTTTGGCATTAGTTGAAAATAATTTTTTATCATTAGCATCCCATCTATCTTTTGATTTAGGAATTTCAACACCACTAACAATAATAGTGGGAGATCTATAACCCGTTTCAATAATATCCCACACATCATAATAAACTAAACTCAAATAAATTTTCATCCTAGCTTTCCAATAGGCATAATCAGTTCCATTAAACATTGGTGGCCTAGCTATGGACTGACCCTCAGAAAAAGCGTTATTAGACAGATTCATGACTCTAGAGTTAAAATAAAGTAAAAAATACCTGCTCTGATACCACTTGTAGGATCTAAATTAACCCTAGAGGGGGGGGTGAATAGGGTTTATCGCAGATTTTCACAGATTAATTAAATAATCACAACATAGATAATAATCAGAATAAATGCGGAAAATAAATAACACACAGATATACCCAGCTTTGGTAAAACCCTGCCTACTGCTGCATTCCCCAAGGTTTCTACTAGGAGTTAAAACAATCTCTACGCTTACAATCCCCCGTAAACTCGCGACACTCGCTCCCAACTGTTCTTAACCCTACGCTCAAAACCCTGCACTGGTTTCTATCCCTGAAACCAGATTTCCCGAATTACAAATCTCGTAATTCGTCTCCCTAGTTTTAGAGACAAACTAGAAAAATCTAGACTGATTACAAATTGAAACTAAAGACGAATAAAAAATATATTTAAAACTCTTTTAAAAAGACAAAACCCTAGTTTGAATTTATAAGCTCCTTTTTTCCCTTGTAAATCTTTGTCGGCCACTTTAAATGGTGCACCCTTCTTTATTTTGGACCGATCTTTTTGTCTCCTGGAAAACAAAAATATGGTGGCTCTAATTATTCTAGGGTTTCCTCTCAACTCCCTTAAATTGTGATGCTTGGTTGATGAAATTCGATTATCTGTTGCTCGAGTGCTTTTCGCTTTAGTCTCTGGCGTCTATCGATTGATTTGGGAATTTGTTGACTTAGGTTTTCGATTCTTCTTGGATTAGAAGCCGCAACACTCTCCTGTGATACTCTCGAATTTCCAGTGTTGCTTATACAAGTTGAAGCACTTCTATTTGATCCAAGCACTTTGTTGATAATCTGGTATGATTTTAGATTAGAATTTATGCTTTAATTTTGCTTGAACTTGGATAGGATTCTGCCGATGAGGATTGGTGTTTAAATAGGATTAAAATTCCGATATCTTCTCTGATTTCAATGCTGAGACCAGGTCATGATATTAGCGTGAACTTTGGGCTTGAACTTTTCATATATTTTGGGGTTTTGGAAATTTCTAGCTTTGGAATAATCCCCTATTTTCTAGAACCTTAACCATCCATAAGTATGAACTGATGTTTTAAAAAAAAAACTGATGCTTAACACTTGATTTGCCATACTGATTTTTAACTTGAGTTGTTTGCATTGACTACTTGTTTAGATAAGATCAGATACTATCCTCGATTTGTGTTGAGCCGAAAAAATAAGAATCGATGCTATACTTGAGATTTTAAGAATAGATGCTACATATGATTTGCCTCGACCAAACTGTTTTCTCCATGGCTTGATCTGTGCATTGTTAAACGAATGGTGCACCTCTGTTTTCAAACTGGCTTGATCTGTGTTAAGCTTTTCCATTGTAATCTTTGCATTCGGCATGCTGTTTGATTTTCTTCTTTGATCTGAAGCCTATCCGTCTGAAATATGATACTTTCTATTTACTAGGTATGTTGTTATACACCACTTGTTCATCGCAGTTTGTACACTTAAAAAACGTATATTTCTTGAATTTGTCTTGAAACAGATGCTATACTTGAACATCTTTTGCATAGGTACTTGAATCCTTTTGCGTTGCATTGACCTTGCCATTGTAATTGGAACTGTTTTGCACTTTGAATAAGAACTGATATAATTCTTGATCATACCTTACCTGCTTTTGAACTGTTATACTCCTTGTATTTGTTATGTTGTGTGAACATGAGCATGTAACACTGTCTTTACCATTTTTGTCAATGCATAAATAGCCGCTAGTATCACACCATCCATGTAGTCATTACTGATCTGCTGCATACTGAAATGCTCACTTGCTTGTAAACTTCTTTGACACACTTGAATATGTGTTTTGTGTTTGTCGTTTCACTCCTTATTGAACATGAGCTGCTGCCTATTAACTTAACTATTTTACTTTTAGTTGTTGAACCATTACCTGAAACTGAACTTGCATATATACATATATTTTGGTCTTGAACCCTGCATATAAAAATGTATCCCCTGAATCTGATTTTTCACCATTCATTGCTTGTGCTGTTTGATCTACATGCATAACCATGTATCATTAGTTTTGCTGACATGAAACTGTTACTTGTTCATGCTTTACTCATGCCATTCTATGTACACCATGTATGCTGAAACACTCGCATATGCCTGCCTTGTGTCAATTCGAACATATGTGTACTTCATCATGTCCTTTTGAGTTTTGTGAATGAGTGCATTTGCATTTGAGCTAAGAACAGACTTGTCTGGTTTGATCATTGCCTTGTACATGTATGAGCTGCACTCTCTTCATTCATATGATCTTCCATCCTTCATTTATGCATGGCTCAACCCTTGTGCCCGACCACATGCATCCTTATACTTGTTTGTTGTTTTGATATATATGCTGAGCTGCTTTGCCATGGCTCGACTCGACCATATTTTGGCTGCACCCTTTAACTTGGCCTGAAGCATTTGACTTTTGTTGTGTTCATCATAACCATACTTGAAATTGCTTACTACGCATGCATAACATATTGTACACCATTTCGATGAATGTGTTGTCTTGTTGTTTTGCTCGATCATTCTGGCTTATTATTTTTATTTTCACTTTTGTCTCGACCACTTGCACACTGATTTGCACTGAGTTGAGATGGTCCTTGTGGCTACTCCTCAGTTGCACACTGGATTGGTGAGGCAGTGCACACGTGTATATATACACGTGTGTATATGAAGCTATCCAGGATAGATTTTTCTTCTCCCTGCATATCAGACCAAGTCTAGAAAAGTGATAAGAAACACATCGTAATTCTGAGGCAAATAGAATTTTAAAAATAAATTTTATTTGCTTTTTTTCAATTTTATTTTTGTTGCATTCTACTGTGTGTGTTCTTTTGTATGTGACAGGAATGAAGATGACTGGACTGGATTGGAGAGCAGTGAAGATAGAAGACTGAAGATGATGATGTTCATATGTGTCAGTATTTATGAGTGAACTGTATAGAAATGTAAACGACTGTTGAGTGAATTGTAGTGTATATGAAAGTGTAAGTGCTGTAGAGAGGAGCTGAGTATGAAATTGAATATATTGAAATGTATACCAGTGATGTATATACAAATAGTGGTGTTATAAATCTGTACTACTTGAATATTGAAATAAAATATTCTTATTTAAATAAAATACTGTGTCAATATTTAAATTTCTATACAGTTGTATTTTATTTTTTAATATAAATATTATACTCCTGTTTGTGATGTATAAATAGAACAGTACAGTAACAAACACATTTAAAATAATATTTATTTGGTTGTTATCATCAAACAAAAATCATAAAATTGTGTATACAACACTGTTATATACAACAGAACGGGTTAACTCCATTGGATTGCCAGTGTAAGAAATAAAGTAAATCGTTAAACAACACAATGCTTTTTGGAAAAATGAAACCATTATAAGACTTAAGTCCCATCACACAATGCAACGCAAACAGGAGGATAGAGTTTTACCTTATAATGGTCAAAAATTGCTTGATACGATAAAACGCATTTGATATTATTATTGTATATATGTTCCAAAAACATTTCAATCATAATGTGTCAATCATAGACGGCATAGCTACCATGTACTATGTCGCCATACTAGTTATACAATCAAAACCATATGGTGTCGTATTGGAAGTTGGATTTCTATCATGAACCAAGGCAAGGGATCGTCCTTACCGAATTCGAGACTCTCTAGCCCGAGCCTCAAGATACAGCCGCAACTGCACCTAGGAGCCATAGGGTTGGTCCCTAACTTAGGTGGTGGATTATATATAAATTCCTGAACAATACGTCTCCCCGCCCTTTGGGGCATAACATAGAGCCACTAGGGACTCAAACACCGAGGCGCCATGCAATCCATCATCCACATAAGTAAAAATGTCTGGGCTTGTAAGACCCTAATGCCACTTCTAGCTAGAAAGAAACGCATGTCCTCCCTGGATCTTTCTCCCGTTTCTGGTTTATACCGGGGTGTGAGGCTCGTGAAGTATCACTACAAAAAGCTATGTTAAATAAAGTTGTGCTTTGATCATCAACCACAAGGCTCTGGTTTTCAACAAAAGCCTTGATCATTTGCATCTTAGCACCCCACATTGTCAATCCATACCATACCATTGATTTCTGCCAATATATAACCTCTAAGCTCGTGTGTCTCGGAGAAGGGTGTTAAGTAAGAGAATAAATTCTCCGCCACCAAACAGATATATATTTAGCAGAGATCAACGAATACAGCATAAAGGAATACAATGTTAGACATACCATACATTTACAAGTCCGCTCTAGGTCTGAATGAAACCGAAGAAACCTTATTCCTCATCCCATATATCCAATACAGGAGAGAGGTTCTCGCATATCCATCGATCTCCAAGTATGTCTGGACGATCACCACTTATTACCTTGTCTTGGGATGCCTCCCAATCAAGACATCGATAAACATCCAAATGATGTGAAGATCTCCGGTCTTCAACCACCATCTTCATCTTCGACTTTTAATCGTAATAGTAATTATTCAGAATGGGTTGAACCCAGTCATTCCGAATAACTCGTGTATTTTTAATCAATAATTAAGTGCCATAGAAACACATCATACGCCTCATTCCAATTCAGAATATTCTTTTAATTTAAATATTCACATTATTAGGGAATGGTTCCCATTAATTTTATCAAAGATAAATTCTTTAAATTTATTCTGAAATCTTCTTTTTAAAGATCCATTAAAACTCCTATTTGGTTTTAATATCAAAAATCATTACTTTATAATTACTCAACTTTAAGAAATTAATCTTGTCTTTAACTGGGTTAAAGAACCAATGTCATTTAAAACACAGTTCACGATAAACCCAAAATCATCTTCCATTAAATATGGAATTTTCACAGAAATCAAATCATTATATAATCGATCTAAATTTCCGTATCAGACTAATAATATAAATGGAATAAGGCAAAGCCTTTTAAATTCCATATATAACAACGGTCATATTTTACAGAAGCTCATGTCGATTATTATTAAATCGAATTCCATTCAATTCCAATTTAATATATTAAATTGGAAAACTTTACTTTGGAAAATTTCCATTTAAATCTTAATAAAAGATCTATAAATTCCAAATTATATCTTCACAGTAAATTGGGGTAAAGAACGAATGTCGTTAAAAACACAGTTCACAATAAACCCAATTCACTTTTCATTTTATTTCAATTACTAAATATAATTGGAAACTCTAATAAACTTAAATAAAACATTTATTATTTTCGTACGGGGTTTAAGAACAATGTTATTTAAGACACCAACCCAAAAATCCAATTTATTATTTAATTCCAATTAAATATTAATTAATTGGAAAGCTTCATTAAATCTTAATTTAATGATTTATTCTTATTAATAACTTGTTCATTTTGATAAAAAAATATTATTATCTTTTCAAATATGGAATTTTTCATCCAAAATCTTTTCAAAACATTTATTATGATTTTACATAATTTTTCCATATTTTTAATAATTTTATTAAGGCCTGTACTGTCGGTTTCCATAAACGGTCATCGAACTGCATCCATAGCGACCTTTTTCAAATTGGATTGGGACGTAGCTCCAAATACAACAGTTAGATTTCAAAACTCTCATATTCATTATAAAGCTCTTTTCAATATGAACCCAACGGTTCCGGATTTAGGAGAATCCGACGGTCGGATCTCCAGTTACATCAATTTGAAGTTAATGGTCGAAATTCGCGAACGGTCGCTGCACGGCGCGTTCTATTCAGGCCATTAAATAAATAAATAAATATCATCGATTTCCCTTTTAAAACGTATTTATCAAATATTTATAAATTCATTTTAAATTGATTCCAACTTCATTTTCAATTTTAAATCAAAATTGAATATTCTATATTTTTATCATATTAAAATAATAATATTTCCAAAATATTAAATTTTGAAATCACTCTTTTCCGATATTTATTACAAAATGAATAAAATCGGCCGATAAACCCGTTCGGGTTAAAAATGGCGTTTCTATACTTAACCCGGCTTCACACTTTTATATTTTTGTGTCCATCCAAAAATGGACATAAAAATCATAATTTTATTCTTCCCTAAATTTATTTTAAAATATTCATTATTTTAAAATATTCTTTATTTTATAAGATTCTTTATTTCTGAATATTTTTTATTTTAAAATATTATGAATCGGAATGCAACTCAATCAATTTCGATATAATTTTAGTTATATGGACTTTCATACATCACATGTATTTAACAATAATGATAAATAATCATTCAACAATCCATTTACATCCAAAGTGAAGTTTTATAACTGTGTGAGCATTAAAATAAATAAATAACACTTATCACAGACTGTCAATCCATCGATTGACAGATAACTAAATATCGGGACTAGTTTATGTCAAATATCGTTCCAATACCCGTGTGGGGTTTTCAAACAACAACAGTTCATCTAAATGAATCATTGGTTAATGAATTTAACCAATTATAATTCTGCTAACATGTTGATGATAATGAACAAAACATGCTATTATATTTCTAACGTCAAATAAAAATGTATTTTATTCGCATAATTTCTCTACATGTTTCTAATGTCAAATAAATATGTATTTTTTTTTGCATACATGTTGTATTCTTCTAATGACAAAAATAAAAAGACAATTTTGTCTACACACATGTTTTCAAATTCAAGTGACAAAATAAAAAGATAACTTTGTCAACATACATATGTTCTAGTTCTAATGACAGTATAAAAGGATAATTTATTTACATAACAACGTTTTAATGTCCTAATGACAATATAAAAAGATAATTTATTTATATAACATGTTTAACGTTTCCTAGTGACAAATAAATGAAAGTTTTTATTTGACAGCGATTCTATTATTAAATATGACAAATAAAAGGATATTTTATTTGTATAAAATTTCATTATTTAACATGACAAATAAAAATGAATGTTTTTATTTGTTTACAATTCTAGTTTTTTTTTAACATAACAAATAAAAAATGATATTTTTATTTTAACATGACATTTTCATCTAACATGACATGATTCCAAATAAATAACATTTTTATCTAACATGACATGATTCTAAATAAATGACATTTTTTTTCTAACATACATTTTCTAACAAAAATGATATTTTTAATCTAACATGACATTTCTAATAAAAATGATATTTTTATCTAACATGACATTTCTAATAAAAAGAATATTTTTATCTAACAAGACATTTCTAATAAAAATGATATTTTTATCTAACGTGACAATTCTAATAAAAATGATATTTTTATCTAACATGACATTTCTAATAAAAATGATATTTTTATCTAACATGGCATTTCTAATAAAAATGATATTTTTATCTAGCAGGACATTTCTAATAAAAATGATATTTTTATCTAACTTGGCATTTCTAATTAAAATGATATTTTTATCTAAATGACATTTTCATTTTAACAAAATTAATATTTTTGCTTTAACACAAATCTATTTAACAAAAATGTTATTTTTATTTTAACATAAATTTCCTTAACAAAAATGTTATTTTGTGTTTTGACACAAATCTATTTGACAAAACTTTTATTTTTTTGAAACAAATCTATTAACAAAAATGTAATTTTTGTTTCAACTCAATTCTAATTAACAAAAATGTAATTCTTATTCTAACTCAATTCTGATTAACAAAAATGTAATTCTTGTTCTATCATTATATTTTGACAAAAATACCAATTTTGTCCCAACTATTACATTTTGACAAAAATGACAAATTTTGTTTCAACCATTATATTCAACAAAAATTAACATTTTTGTTTCAACAATTATATTTAACAAAAATGAATATTTTTATCTCAACAAAAATGAATATTTTTGTTTCAACTATCATATTCAACAAAAATTGGATAAAAATAATTCTTAATTTTGTTGAAAATTCTAATTCAACAAAAAGAATATTTTTATGTTGAAAATTCTATCTAACGTAAAATTTTCTAACAAAAATGATATTTTTAATTAACATAACATTCTCTATGTTACTAAGGACAAATAAAAAGAATGTTTTATTTTCATAACATTTTCTATGCTCTTTAATGACAAATAAAAAGGGATATTTTATTTGCATATATTTCTTTTTATATGACAATTCTAGTTCAACATAAAAATGATATTTTTATGTGACAATTCTAGTTCAACAAAAAAATGAAATGTTCATGTGACAATTCTAATTCACATAAAATTGATATTTTTATATGACAATTCTAATTCACATAAAAATGATATGTTTATGTGAACAATTCTAATTCACATAATGATATGTTTATGTGATAATTCTAATTCACATAAAAAGGATATTTTTTTATTTTACCGATTATAATACAACAAAATTATTCCATCAAATCAACAGCTCAATAAACAACATCAAACAATTTAAATCAAATCACGTATAACATCAATAACAATTATTTAATTTTAACTATTAAAAAGGAAATCTCACCTTGATTGGTTTGGAAATCGCTAAATAATCAATTATTTAAATAAAATTAATCATGTGTTTAATTTTATCAAGAATTCCAACAGCTCCAGTTTCCATCCCAGTTTGTTTCATTACGTAGATTTTTTTGCTGTGATTCCAGCGAGCCCTGGTTTGCCATTTTCTGTGTTTGTTTGAATAGGTTACAAGGATTTAAACTTTTAACAATTTAATTACATAATTAAATGAATTAAATAAAAATTAAACCCTTAATTACTTTCAAAGGAATCAGGGCCGTCGGTTTTGTTTCTCTTCCACAACGTGTTTCTGTTGTTTTCAAACTTATGCTCACCACTAGGGTTTTAAAACCACCCCTCCCCCCCTCTGATGATCAGAAGCCTATCGGAGGACGCTGCTCCGACCGCCATCGTCGATGCTCCCCGCGCCCTCAATCAGGAGCAAATCGAAGCTCCCTTGTATCATGAAAAATGTCTCGACGGTCGCGACTTCAGGGTGCTGCAGCGGCCACCACGATGATCGGAACTCGATCATAGCCGCATCCATTCGAAGAGCACACAAAACTCTTCAACTTCTCTTTTGATTTCATGATTTTATCTTGTGTAATTTGGATGTAATTAGTGATTAAAATTTGGACATTTCGGGCCATTGAAACTTGAAGGTGGCGGCTGGTATAGAGAAATTAGGGTTAGGGCTATATTGGTTAGGGTATTATAGAAAATATATTTTAATATTATTTTAATATTTAATTCCAATTTTTATTTGTTTATCACTATTAACTCTAAATCCAACCTAAGGACTGTCGCCTCTAGCTAAATGCCCTCATTCCGGACATAATGGAATATGTTTCGTAACCCAATTCGGCTATTACGATCATTTTTATCGAAATTAAAATATAAATCAATATATATTGAATTTTAAACGTACATTTTAATTTACCGGGGCTACGTACGGACTCCAAAAATTCCCAAAAAATGAATTTAGCTATGTTTTGACAATACGGTCCTAATAAAATTTATTTTGTCGAATTTTGAGACCATTTGAAAATGATCATTTTCTGGTTGACCCAATTTGACTGAAATTGACAAAACACGTTTATATTTACTACGCTCACATATTAATTCCAAAAATTATGAAATTTGGAATCTTGCAATAAATTGATATTCCAGATCCAACCAAAGTCGTTTCATCGGAAACGGAAGTAGTTTGCAAAATGTTTATTTATACGGGCTATATATTATATTAAATTCCATAGCGACTATTCTGAATATTCAACTGGCCATAACTTTTTATTCCTGCTATAAAATTTCAATTTTTCATATTCGTTGGAAAGATATTATTAAACAGATTCTAATATTTTTGGTTTCACTAAAACCTGATTTATTTTGTATTCTGTACATTTGGTTAAAGTTCAAATTCAAATTTTCAAACTACCGTGCTATTTCTAACTCCTTTTATAATTATAATAAATATATTAGTTCGAACTTTGATTTAAATAAATTTTTAATTGTTATTATTTAAAATAAATCATTTGAAATGTTCAAAATCCATTAAAGTTTCCAAAATAAAAAATTTAAATTGGTTAGAAAATTCCGGGTTGTTAAAATCTCCCCCACTTAAAATCTTTTCGTCCTCGAAAAGGAACGGAGCTGAAAGTTGTTTAACTAACTAACTCAACTTTCATTCTTTTATTGGTTTCAATAATTTTATTAGTTGAACTAATAATCACACAACACAATCATCAATCAATTAGTTGATTAGCTTTTCAAATATATATAACTTATATATATATTAAAAATCATATTTTCTAAGATCAAATTATATATATATAATCATAAATATGTTAATTATAAACTTGTCACTCTCAACTCATTCTAGGGAATTTCTGTAACAACCCAGAAAATCAGAACCAATTTAGAAATTTTATTTTGGCGATTTTAATGGATTTTGAATATTTAAAATGATTTATTTTAAATAATAACGACGGAAAATTTATTTTCGACAAGTTAGAACGTATAAATTTATTTTAATTATATAACGAGCCTGAAATGGCGCGGCAATTTGAAAATTCGATTTCAAATTTCAATTGAATATATAGAATTCAATATAAGTCAGATTGGATGAAACAAGAAATATTTGAATCTGATTAATATATCTTTCTAATGAGTGTAAGAAACTAATATTTCGTTTTATAAGTTGAAAGATATGTCCAGTTTAAAATTCAGAAAAGCCGCTTTGGAATTTATATATTTTTTTAATATACAAAGGCCGTAAAGATAGTCATTTTGCAAACGACCTCCGTTTTCGATGAAACCACTTTTATTGGAACCAGAATGTCAAGTTATTACTAGATTCCAATTTCCATAATTTTTGAAATCAATATGTGAGCATGGCAAAAGAAAACATGTTTGGTAATTTCAGTTTGAATTTAATCGACTAGAAAATGTCCATTTTTCAAACGGTCTTCAAATTTGACGAAATTAGTTTTGTTAGGACTGTATCGTCAAAACATAGCTAGATTTATTTTTCGGGAATTTTTGAAGTCAGTATGTGACCCCGGTAAATTAAAATGTATGTTTAAATTGAATATATAATGATTTATATTTTAATTTAAAGAAAAACTTATCGAAACATTAAAATTGGCTTAAGAAACATATTCCATTGTGTCCGAGATCGGGGTATTTAGCTAGGGGCGACATTCATTTTGTTTGATATGGAGCTCGTATGGATAAACATGCATTTTTGAAACTAAAGTAATTAAATAATAATATAATTAATTATAAAATCCCCCCTGGCCAATCAGATTCCACGAACCCTAACCCTAAATTGCGCAGTCACCAAGAAATAAAGGCCCCAAACCATTCGAAATTTAACCCTTAAAATTCTCCTTATCCCCACAGTGATTTGAGATGATTTCTGAACGAAAAACGAAGAGCAAAGAGTGCTCTTTACATCCATACCAAGTTGGACAAATATGGTTAAGAATTAGGGTCGATTTTTGAGTGCAAACGACCGCCGTTCATGGCGGGTTTGGGGGCGCAGTGAGCCGTCGGAGGTGGCATCGCTCATGGTGGAGGGGTGGTTCGCGAAGGCGCATAGCTTGGTGGGGTCGATGGGGGGTCTGAACCCCTGTGAAGGCGGCGGCGGGTCAACTTCCATTTAGAACAATGGGTTCAGCGGGACTGTAGAAGGAAGAAAGGAGGGTAACGTTTTAAACGTTATAATTAGCATTATTGATTATGTTTTAATTAATTTAATTATCCAATTTTGTCATTAACGCGTTAAATTTAATATCTTCTCTATGCGAGGTCCAAATCGCGCGAAACTAGATCCATTGCGATCGTAGGGACGAGAGCTTTGCAACCAAATTGACCGCATCCTAAACAGAGCATGTCAAAATTTCAGGCAATTTCAAATCGAAACAGAACAGAAATTCAGATAAAACTGACGGAGTGGATCCTAATGTGAGAACTCCTCACTCTAATTATTTTCTAGTTAAAAATATATATTAGGATGCAGACGGTGCTTAGCAAAACCCAACACCTGTCGTCCACAGACCATGGACGACTTGTTTGATTGTAATGCGTTGTGAAGATTGATTGTGATTGTGATGTGAAATGGACTATATAAAATATTCATGTGTTGAAGTAAATTATTTATCGTTAAAAATATAATTTTTAACGTGTATATGAATTAAATAAATATTCATTTACAAATCAGATGATTTGTTTATGTACACCCATTTGACTTAAATGGAATGGGACGATAAATTTTACACATCGCCCAAGTGCACAAATAATATTCTGTATTTGTTGGTTGAAACCCCACACGGGTGTTGGGATGATATTGGACATACACTAATCCTAATTGTTTAGTTGTATGTCGATCGATTGGTTGACAGGCTGTTGTAAGCGTTAATTATTTATAATTAATGCTTATACAGTGTAGAATGCACTCTGGATGATGGCTGACTATGTTTGATTATTGTTTTGTACACATGTGTATGAAATCCATATAAATAACATTATATAGTAATTGACTATGTCTGATTCCAGTTTAGAAAGAATGAATATTTTAAAAAAACCGAATATTTTAAAATAATATTCAGTAAAACATCAAAATCAGATTTTAATGTCCGATTTGGGACGGACATGAATATATTTAAATATATAAAGCCATGTTGATAAGATTAACGTCATTTTGACGTGAACGATATTTATATCGATTTTATTCATTTTCATAATGAATAACGAAAAGGAAATGATTTCAAAACCTGATATTTTGAAAACATTATCATTTACATATTAATGATATGGAATATTCAATTTTGATTTAAAATTGAAAATGAAGTTAGAATCGTTTTAAAATGATTTATAAAACACGTCTTAAATGGGAATTGACGAAATATATATAATATATATATATATTAAATGGCCTAAATAGAACGCGCCGCACAGCGACCGTTCGCGAATTTCGACCATTGCCTTCGAATTGACGTTACGGGAGATCCGACCGTCATATTCTCTTAAAACCGGGACCGTTGGATTCGTATCGAAAAGAGCTTTCCAACGAATATAAGAGATTTGAAATCTAACAGTTGGATTTGGAATTATGTCCAAATCAAATTTGGAAAAGGTCATTGTAAGTGCAGTTCGATGACCGTTTATGGTAATCGACAGTACGGGCCTTGATAAAATTATTAAAAATATCGACAATTTGTGTAAAATCATAATAAATTATTTAGAAAGAATTGGGATGAAAAATTCCAAAAAATATATTTTTATCGAAATGAACTATTTATGAACTAGAATTATAATCCAATATTTTTAAATAAATAAATTGGATTTGAAATGGTTTTAAAAATAACCAGAATTTGCAATATATGAATTGGAATGGATTTTAATCGAAATTATCTTCGAAATATTTCGATATTGGATTCCGTGATTATACAGACATTGTGGAGGAATTTGGAAGATATATATATCGTTATTCCAGTACGATATTTATTGATTTCAGAATTTGATGTTGAATATAAGCCGATATATTTTCTACTCAAAGCCTTGTATTTAATATCAAATGGGATTTTGGGTTTATCGTGAATGGTGTCTTAAATAACACTGGTCTTAAACCCAGTAGAGAAAATAATACATCTTTTAATTAATATTTAAGGAAAATTTTCAGTTAATTAACATTTAATTGGAATTGAATTTTAAATTGGATTGTTGGGTTTATCATGAACGGTGTTTTAAATAACACTTGTTCTTTAACCCGATTAACAATGGAACGAGAATTTGGGTTTGTCGTGAATGGTATCTTTAATAATACTATTCTTAAACCCAATGGAGTTAAGAAAATTAGAAACTAACTGGAGATTAGTTAAGTTGAATGGTTTCCTGGGTATTGATCTGATGTTGGTTTCAGCCTTCGGGATTAATACTTAATGAATTGTTCCCTTACTATTTTACGGTTAGAGACTGATGGGATGGGTTCTGCAGTAATACTTTTCTTAAACCCTATGTGAAAAGAATAAATCTTTTAGTTAAGATGTAGAGAAGAATTACCAATTAATTAACATTTAATTGGATTTGAAATGGAATATGAATTGGGTTTACTGTGAACTGTTTTTAACGACATTCTTTCTTTAACCCGATTTACAGTGAAATGAGATTTGGAACTTATAAATCTTTTAATTAAGGTTTAATGGAATTTTCCAAAGTAAAGTTTTCCAATTTAACAAAATAAATTGGAATGGAATGTAATTCGATTTGGTCATAATCGAAGTGAACTTCTGTGGAGGAAGACTGTTACTATATATGGAATTTAAAAGGCTTTGCCGTTATTCCATTTATATTATCGGTTGGATACGGAAGTTAATATCGATTATATATATTGATCTGTTTTCCGTGAAGATTCCATTGTTAATGGAATGTGATTTTGGGTTTATCGTGAGTTGTATTTTAAATGACATTAGTTCTTTAACCCAGTTAAAGATAAGATTAATTTCTTAAATTTGAATAATCATTAAGTAATGATTTTTGGAGATTAAAACTGAATTAGAGTTTTAATGAATATTTAATTAGATTGGAATGTGAATGAGAAAATTAAACTTATCGAATTCATGAAATGATCGAGAATGGAGTATCACCAGTTTTGCTCCAAGCGATAGTTAAATCTTTAATTAGATTTGAACGGAAATGGTAATTAATATTTACCGATAACACTGTGGTGTTAGATATGGAATATTACCGTTTTTGCTCCATGGGATGAATAGTTTGGGACTGGAAAATAAAATAAACGATTACTTCGGTAAGGATCGCTAATCCCGACTAGTTTGGATAAACCTTAATATGGTTTGAATTGATATTCAAAGGAAGATTAAAGAATAAATTTAAAAGAATTTATCTTTGATAAAATTAATGGGAACCTTTCGCTAAAAATGTGAATATTTGAATAATAGAATATTCTGGATTGGAATGAGGTGTATGATGTGTTTATATCACTTAATTATAATATACACGCGAGTATTCAGAAAGGCCGGGTTTATACCCATTCTGAATAACTGATTCGACGCTAAGTCGACGATGAAGATGATGGTTGAAGACCGGAGGTCTTCACATCGTTTGGACGATTACTAATGTCTTGATTGGGTTGTACACCCAAGACGATGTACTAAGTGGTGATCGTCCAGATGTACTTGGAGATCGACGGATATGCGATGGCCTCTCTCTTGTATTGGACATATGGGACGAGGAATAAGGTGCCTTCGGTTTCGTTCAGACCCAGAACGAACTTGTAAATGGATTGTGTGTCTGACATCGGATTTTATTCTGTGTTGATTGATTTCTGTTAAATATATATCTGTTTGGCGGCGGAGAATTTATTCTCTTGCTTAACGCCCTTCTTTGAGACGTACGAGCTCAGAGGTTATATATCGATAGATATCAGTCGCATGGTATGAATTGCCTGTGTGGCTTGCTGAGTTGCATGGATCAAGGCTTTTGTTGAAAAGCAAAGTCTTGTGGTTGATGATCAAAGCATAGATTTAATATAGCGCCACTTTGTGTATAGCGTTAATTCGCGAGCCTCACACCCCGGTGTGAACCAGAAATAGGAAGGACTTCCCGGTAATGGACATATGCTGGTTTCTAGCTAGGAGGGGTGTCAGCATTTTCCAAGCCCTGACATTTTACTCATGTGGATGTTGCTTATTATTAATTGATGGATAGAGAGGCGCCTCGGATATATCGGTCTCTACGGAGCCGATGGATATGGTGGTTGTAGAGGCTTACGGGCGCCAGATCACCAAGAGGTTCGGTAGAACGGCTAGCATATAGTTTGTAACACCCCGTATTTTCTATGAACATAAGAATGACAAACTAGAGAATAAATAAATTGTAAAAAAATAATTAAGGGAAATGGGTTGCGCCATTGCGTTCGTCTCGAAATTCTTCTTGGAATAGAGTCCAAGTTTGCGTAAAGCGGACTTCGTACGAAGAAGATATGGCCTTTAGAAGTTTCAATAAAAACCAGCCCGAAATTCAAATTTCAGATTTCGAAATTAAAAACAGACACCCGGGCTGGGCGGGAAAACTCCCGCCCAGGACCCAGGTCGACACTAGGGTCGACTTGGGTAAACAGGTCGACACTAGGGTCGACCTCCCCCCTTCTCCAGATCTGGAGATAGATCCATTTTTCTGTACTTGGACGCCTTTCTGACCGGATTCGTGAGCTCTAACCTATTTAAACACCCCCAAACCTAGCTTTCTCTCCACACAATTTCATTCTGCCTATACTCTGCCTCTATTCTTATTAACATAAAATAATGGCGTTGCCACTCTGCTGGAATCAAAACTAGAACTAGTGCATCTTCTTCCAATCTGAATAGAATTAAAAGAGAACAACTATTTTCTAATCTAATTGATAGTCTACGTCAAAGGAGAGCTATTCAGTGTCAGAATACAGATTCCAGAATACAAGAATCATTCCTTTTTGTGAGTACAGTTATTTTCAGATATGAAATTTAATTATTATCTTGACATTTTTGTGAACCTTAATCTGAGGATATGCATACTTTTCTATGGATCTATCTTGTTAATATTATTGTGACTATTTTGTATCTGTTACCTCTTTTCTTCCTTTTTGTTTATAGCCAGGCTACCATGAGCCTGCGCCAAATCTCATAAGAGATTAATGCACGAACGATAAATTTTGGGACAAATAATGGATAATGCATAAATTGGACATGACTGATCTTTGACTGATTTGAGAAAAGAACATAGGTTGTAAATTAAGATCTAGAATCAGTACATACTATGTATGATAGACTGTGATTTGGAAGAAGAATTATTATATGATAGCATATGACTTGGAATTAGGAATATAATGCATGTTATAATGCAAGATCTGATTTTGAGGACATAATACATGATTAAAATTTAAGATCTAGATTTGGGGCATATTTTATATCACGATATATGACTTGAAAAGAAAAGGAGGATATGTGACTTAGGCATAAAAATCTATATTAAAATAGGATAACTATTAATGTGAATGCACCTAATTATTTATTTTTTTGGATATTTGGCATCATAGGCTATAATTTGGCATAATTCATATTGTTTGGGGCTTTTAGAGAATATTCTGTACTATGCAAAGTTTAACTCAAAATTTGGGCATATGTTGTATTATGAATTATGACCATAATTTAGGCATGTAAGTTTAGGCTTAATTTATGATTAGGCAAGATTTGTAAATAGAATTTTAGAAATGTTTAATCTGCTAAATCTGTTGAATTGCCTAATCTGCTAAATCTGTTATCTGCTAAATCTAGAGAATTGCCTAAATCTGTTATCTGCTAAATCTATTGAATTGACTAATCTGCTAAACCTGTTATCTGCTAAATCTGTTGAATTGCCTAATCTGCTAGATCTGTTATCTGTTGAATTGCCTAATCTGTTGAAAGCTGAGTAATTGTAATCTGTAGGCTCGATCTAAAAATTGAGCAAAACATGTTAATAGAACTTTGGATAATCCGCCGTAACTTGTAAAGAAGTTAAATCTGTTAAATGGACATAATTAGGCTGATATTTTCTATGATGGAATAAATTGGCTATGACACGAGGTTAGACTCTATTTGCGGTAGAAGCCTGCCCGGAACCAACCGGCTTAACCAGCAACCACAAACGGTCAGTCTAATGTGAGAGGTCGTAGGCATAACTAAAATATGCTTAGAAACGAGGTTAGGTCTGGCTTGTGGCAGAAGTCTGCCCGGAACCACGCGGCACATCTAGCGGCCACAAGCTACCGACCTAATGTGAGAGGTCTATGCATTAATATTTAATTAATGCAAATTTAAGAGAAATGTGGTGTCTAAAAACGTGTTGGGTGGATAGGGTTAAACCAACTGGACTGATGAATCTAATAAACCCGTTTCGTGAATCTGTAGGCCCAATACAAAGTTATACAATTTGTAAGTCTGTAAAATCCGTACATCTGATCTGTTAATCTGAAAACTTGTTAACCTGAGTGTCTGATCTGTGAACCAGTAATCTGAACTCTGTCTAAAACTTGTAAACAGGTTAATTTGAAATCTTCTAGTCTGGGGACACAAGGTTAGGAGGGGAAGTACTTGTGTCATCTGTTGTTTGGGACCCTTTTTAGTCAGTAACCCTTTCTGGTATCAAAACTTTGACCCCACACTATGTAGGGGTCCGGGAATGCTTACTGGACTAATTATAAGCGGTTCATTCTGATAATGGCGAGGGGTGTTGATGGCGCGTTACAACCGGGTCATGTGCGTGCATGGATCCGGTATGCTCTGAGGATGTAAGACACCATGACATTTGTAAATAGGTCTGTGACAATAGGTTGCCACTTTAGGGAGTGACACACCCAACTGTGGGGCCGACACAGGGTATTTATGAATTAGGGAGCCGAACGCTTGGGGTGGGACTTAGGGTACACTTAGTTCTGTTTGTTTCTGTTGGTACCGTCTGTTTCTGTTGGGTGGTAACACCTATCTGTTTCTGCGTGGTACCGTCTGCTGGGGTGGTAAAGGCCCATTACTAGTGTACACCTAATTCTAACATTCTGTTTCCGTAGGAATTATTTTGTTTTCGTCTCTGATTCCGTTTCCGATTCTGTTTTCGTACCTTCTGTCTGTTGGGGTGGTAAAGGCCCATTAGTTGGGTGGTAAAGGTCCATTATTAGTATTTTGTTTCCGTACCTTCTATCTATTGTGGTGGTAAAGGCCCATTATTAGTATTCTGCTTCTATACCTTCTGTCTTTTCGGGTGGTAAAGGCCCATTACTAGCATTCTGTTTCTGTAGAGATTATTCTGTTTCCGTTTCTATTTCAGTTGAGACATTAGGGTAACACCTAATCCTGTTATACTAGTATTAGTGAAGAGAAGTGAAAAGCTTAGCTTAGCCTATATCATTCCGTTTCTTCTGTTAACCTGCTATTCCTGTTGCGGTTATCTCTCATCCAGTTTTATTTACATGTCATGATACTATTATCTGTTTATATACTGAAAGTCACTGGACTCACCAGACTTATGTCTGACATAGTTTGTTTTGCCTCTTTTCTTTCCATAACCCCCCCCCCCCAGGTTTTCAGGGTGGAAACATAGGAGCTTGATTCAGATTTTCTCTGCTCGAAGTGTTTGAAGTATTGCTTGGCTTTGGCTCTGTCTTTCCATGACAGTTTATATTGGGGATTATGGCTTTAAAAACTATGCATTCTGAAGGCTTTTGTACAAGACCGATATTTATGTACTTGAATTCCGATATTGTGATTTTGAAAGATGTAACCAAACTTATTTCTGTTTCTATTGTAATAAAGTTATAAATTTTTCAAGTACTACTTTATCTGTCTTGTAAATTTCTGTTCAGTGTACTAAAAACACTCCCCCAAAGTTAAGGCATTCCCTTTGCGAGTGACCTTAACGGAGGTGGGGTGTTACACTTGATATCAGAGCTGAAGGTTACCAGATTTGATAAAAAGTTTTTGAAAACTATTTTCAAAAATGTTTAAAAAGGAAGTATTTTCAAAAGTAGAGTTTATTTTGAAAAACATAATCCCCAAATCCATATACCTATCTTTCTATCCTTTGTTTTGAATCTTTCCTTTTCTTTCGTTTCTGCATGTCTGGGGATCTTAACCTTCCGGAGGGCGTACTGATACCTGGTTGGTTCAGGAGATACCTAGAAGCTAGGGCTAATGATGCGGGCCCAGCAGATGTCCCTCCTCCCCCAGCTACAGCGGTTCCTCCTCCTCTTCCACACGTGAATACTTTCCCGAATATATGTAGAGACTTTCGAGCCATGGGTGGGAAGAACTTTAATGGAACTGAATCCTTCGTGGAGGCAAGGAACTGGCTCAAAGAAACTGAGGATTTGTTCATTATCTTCGAGGTGGACGATAGGAAGAAGATACAGTTGGCGGTATGGTTGCTTAAGGACGAAGCTTCTTTTTGGTGGGAGGTCACAAATGGAGAGCGTCTGGTAGAGAGATGGGTAGATTTCAGGTATAGGTTCGAGATGTAATTTCTCTCACGAGCGGAAGAGAGTCTATACGTAGAGAGGTTCTTGGCGTTGAAGCAAGGGAATTTATCAATGAGAGAGTACGTCAACAAGTTTAATCAGTTGGCGAGATTCGGCTTAGATTTGGTAAATATACCGCATAAGAAGGCACTAAGGTTTGCTAAAGGTTTGAACGAGCCGCTACACGGATTGGCAATGTCCCACATTTCTATGGGGGCTACCTTCGAGAAATTAGTTGACATGGCATTGATGCATGAAGAGGAAACCAAAAGTGAGAAGAAAGAAGAAAAGCTTGAAGGATCAAAGAACAAGAAGGCAGGGCCCAAAAAGGAAATAGGAAAGAAGGATGAGAATTCTGAAGACAAAAAGGGGAAGAAGTGCTTTACTTGTGGAAGCATGACCCATTTGAAAAATGATTGTAGAAAGAGGAAGGGAACCTGCTTTAACTGTGGTGAGATGGGACACTTCACTAGGGACTGCCCGAAGAAACGAGGGCAAGGGCAGAGGACAGGTCCTACTTCTGGAGGGCAGGCGAATACCCTCGAGGCTGGTGGATAGGATAGAAATATGAAAAATTTATGTAGAAGGTTTAATTTCCTTATCTGATTTTTGAGTTAAAACTCTTTCTGATTCTGGCATTTTGATTCTGTAATCGATACTCTACACTTTAATACTAGTCTAGTTTCTGATCCCGCTATAGTCTCAAACCCCATAAGGGTTACGACTCATCGGTTTGTGAATAGGTTGGGGTTTGAGGGTATCTGTGTTGGGCGTTATGTTGACTATGACGCATACATTCTGGGTTTTTATCATGCTTAGTTTCCTAAGAATCATTTGATAATCTGATCTGTACCAGTGGTCTGTAAGTATCTGAATATTTCTGATAAGGGTTTTTACTCGAAACATGATGTAGATTTTCAGTCTGGCATTGCTTAATAGGAGTAATTCACTGGGTGTCAATCTGATGTTGATTTCGGTCTTCGGGATTGATACTTAGGGAATTATTTTCTTAACCGATGTCTAATAGGAACAGAGCTCTTGTTTTAATCGTACTTGCTTCTGTCACTCAGTTGTATCATATCGATCGAATCTTCGACCTTTAGGTAGAAACTAATGGGTGTAAACATGTGTTTGAGACATGTTATGTTTGATGGTTGCAAGTGGATGCAAGTGGTTGCTAGTTGTTGCTCGTGGATGCATATACACACACTAGGCACTAGATCGGCTCAAAAGCACTCTCATACTACATATGGATGTGTGTGCATTTTTTAAAAATTTTATGGATGCAAAATGGTTGACTCAGCACATGGATGTTGCATATGAATGAACGGTTGTGCACTCATATAGAAATGATATGTATCAAATAGGAAAATTGCATACATGCTGGACTCATGGCACTGACATAATTCGCATTGAGGAGGTCAACAGAATCAGTAGACCGCCTGATCTTTGCATTAGATAAGATACATATACACACACTTTTGCATATGTTCATACAACATTAGAAGTTTCTAAGGACAATGGATGCTTGTGGATGATGGTTGAGTGGATGCGTGATTGGATGGTAGGACACATTCTTCTTAACTTGAAGATTTCGGGGACGAAATCCTTTAAGGAGGGGAGAATGTAACACCCCGTATTTTCTGTGAATATAAGAATGAAAAACCAGAGAATAATTAAATTGTAACAGAATAATTAAGGGAAACGGGTTACGCCATTGCGTTCATCTCGAAATTCTGCTTGGAATAGAGTCCAAGTTTGCGTAAAGCGGACTCCATATGAAGAAGATATGGCCTTCAGAAGTTTCAATAAAAACCAGCCCGAAATTCAAATTTCAGATTTCGAAATTCGAAACAGACACCCGGGCTGGGCGGGAAAATTTCCGCCTAGGACCCAGGTCGACACTAGGGTCGACTTGGGAAAACAAGTCGACACTAGGGTCGACCTCCCCGCTTTTCCAGATCTGGAGACAGATCCATTTTTCTGCACCTGGACGCCTTTCTGACCGGATTCGTGAGCTCTAACCTATTTAAACACCCCCAAACCTAGCTTTCTCTCCACACAATTTCATTTTGCCTATACTCTGCCTCTATTCTTATTAACATAAAATAATTGCGTCGCCACTCTATTGGAATCAAAACTAGAACTAGTGCATCTTCTTCCAATCTGAATAGAAATAAAAGAGAACAACTATTTTCTAATCTAATCGATAGTCTACGTCAAAGGAGAGTTATTCAGTGTCAGAATACAGATTCCAGAATACAAGAATCGTTCCTTTTTGTGAGTACAGTTATTTTCAGATATGAAATTTAATTATTATCTTGACATTTTTGTGAACCTGGAATTGAGGTTATGCATACTTTTCTATGGATCTATCTTGTTAATATTATTGTGAATATTCTGTATTTGTTCCCTCTTTTCTTCCTTTTTGTTTATAGCCAGGCTACCACGAGCCTGCGCCAAATCTCATAAGAGATTAACACACGAACGCAATTTTGGGACAAATAATGGATAATGCATAAATTGGACATCACTGATCTTTGACTGATTTGAGAAAAGAACATAGGTTGTAAATTAAGATCTAGAATCAGTACATACTATGTATGATATACTGTGATTTGGAAGAAGAATTATTATATGATAGCATATGACTTGGAATTTGGAATATAATTCATGTTATAATGCAAGATCAGATTTTGAGGACATAATACATGATTAAAATTTAAGATCTAGATTTGGGGCATATTTTATTTCACGATCTATGACTTGAAAAGAAAAGAAGGATATGTGACTTAGGCATAAAGATCTATATTAAAATAGGATAACTATTAATGTGAATGCACCTAAGTATGGATTTTTTTGGATATTTGGCATCATAGGCTATAATTTGGCGTAATTCATATTGTTTGGGGGTTTTAGAGAATATTCTGTACTGTGCAAAGTTTAACTCAAAATTTGGGCATATGTTGTATTATGAATTATGACCATGATTTAGGCATGTAAGTTTAGGCTTAATTTATGATTTGGCAAGATTTGTAAATAGAATTTTAGAAATGCTTAATCTGCTAAATCTGTTATCTGCTAAATCTATTGAATTGCCTAATCTGCTAAATCTGTTATCTGCTAAATCTGTTGAATTGCCTAAATCTATTATCTGCTAAATCTGTTGAATTGACTAACTGCTAAACCTGTTATCTGCTAAATCTGTTGAATCGCCTAATCTGCTAGATCTGTTATCTGTTGAATCGCCTAATCTGTTGAAAGCTGAGTAATTGTAATTTGTAGGCTCGATCTAAAAATTGAGAAAAACATGTTAATAGAACTTTGGATAATCTGTCGTAACTTGTAAAGAAGTTAAATCTGTTAAATGGACATAATTAGGTTGATATTTTCTATAATGGAATAAATTGGCTATGACATGAGGTTAGACTCTATTTGCGGTAGAAGCCTTCCCGGAACCAACCGGCTTAACCAGCAACCGCAAACGGTCAGTCTAATGTGAGAGGTCGTAGGCATAACTAAAATATGCTTAGACACGAGGTTAGGTCTGGCTTGTGGCAAAAGTCTGCCCGGAACCGCCCGGCACATCCAGCGGCCACAAGCTACCGACCTAATGTGAGAGGTCTATGCATTAATATTTAATTAATGCAAATTTAAGAGAAATGTGGTGTCTAAAAACGTGTTGGGTGGATAGGGTTAAACCAACTGGACTGATGAATCTAATAAACCAGTTTCGTGAATCTGTAGGCCCAATACAAAGTTAGACAATATGTAAGGCTGTAAAATCCGTACATCTGATCTGTCAATCTGAAAACTTGTTAACCTGAGTGTCTGATCTGTGAACCAGTAATCTTAACTCTGTCTGAAACTTGTAAACAGGTTAATCTGAAATCTGCTAGTCTGGGGACACAAGGTTAGGAGGGTAAATACTTGTGTCATCTGTTGTTTGGAACCCATATTAGTCCGTAACCCTTTCTGGCATCAAAACTTTGACCCCATACTATGTAGGGGTCCGGGCACGCCTACTGAACTAATTATAAGTGGTTCATTCTGATAATGGCGAGGGGTGTTGATGGCGCGTTCCAACCGGGTCATGTGCGTGCATGGATCCGGTCTGCTCTGAGGATGTAAGACACCATGACATCTATAAATAGGTCTGTGCCAATAGCTTGCCACTTTAGCGAGTGATACACCCTAGTGTGGGGCCGCACAGGGTATTTATGTATTAGGGAGCCAATCGCTTGTGGTAGGACTTAGGGTACAATTAGTTATGTCTGTTTCTGTTGGTACCGTCTGTTTCTGTTGGGTGGTAACACCTGTCTGTTTTTGCGTGGTACCATCTGCTGGGGTGGTAAAGGCCCATTACTAGTGTACACCTAATTCAAACATTTTGTTTCCGTAGGGATTATTCTGTTTCCATCTCTGATTCCGTTTCTGATTCTGTTTCCGTACCTTCTGTCTGTTGGGGTGGTAAAGGCCCATTAGTTGGGTGGTAAAGGCCCATTATTAGTATTATGTTTTCGTACCTTCTGTCTATTGGGGTGGTAAAGGCCCATTATTAGTATTCTGCTTCTGTACCTTCTGTCTGTTCGGGTGGTAAAGGCCCATTACTAGCATTCTGTTTTTGTAGAGATTATTCTGTTTCCGTTTCTGTTTCAGTTGAGACATTAGGGTAACACCTAATCCTGGTATACTAGTATTAGTGCAGAGAAGTGAAAAGCTTAGCTAAGCCTATATCATTCCGTTTCTTCTATTAACCTGCTATTCCTGTTGCTATTATCTCTCATCCAGTTTTATTTACATGTCATGATACTATTATCTATTTATATGTTGAAAGTCATTGGACTCACCAGACTTATGTCTGACCTAGTTTGTTTCGCCTCTTTTCTTTCTGTTTCCCCCCCACCCACCCCCGGGTTTTTAGGGTGGAAACATAGGAGCTTGATTCATATTTTCTCTGCTCGAAGTGTTTGAAGTATTGCTTGGCTTTGGCTCTATCTTTCCATGACAGTTTATATTGGGGATTATGGCTTTAAAAACTATGCATTCTGAAGGCTTTTGTACAAGACCGATATTTATGTACTTGAATTCCGATATTGCGATTTTGAAAGATGTAACCAAACTTATTTCTGTTTCTGTTGTAATAAAGTTATAAAATTTTCAAGTACTACTTTATCTGTCTTGTAAATTTTTGTACTGTCTACTAAAAACATTCCACCAAAGTTAAGGCATTCCCTTTGCGAGTGACCTTAATGGAGGTGGGGTGTTACACAGTTTGTGGCATTTATAACCATCGACGGATGGCCGACCCCGAGGATCTAGGTGCAGTTGCGGCTGAAACCTGAGGCACGGGCTAGAGTGTCTCAAATTAGCACAGGATGATCCCTTTGCCTTCGTTCATAGATGGAATCCAACTTCCAATACGTGACATTGCGGTTTTAGTTGTAATCCTATATATGGCGACATAGTGGGATGAGGCGCTCATGCTGCCTATGATTGATACAATAATATTTGAAGTTGATTTCTTCACTTATAGTAATAATAAAATATTAAATTTCGGATATCAAGCATTATTTGGCTATTATAAGGTAAAATCCTATCCTCCTGCTTGCGTTGCATTGTGTGATGGGACCTGGGTCTTATAATAGCTTCATTTTCTTTAATTAGCATTGCGTTGTTGTTTTATGCACTGGTATTCTTGGGAGGAAACCCGTTCCGTGTTATACGGCGTGGTCCCTTGATTTACCGAACTTTAAAATAAAGATTAATAACTGTTTTAGTTCTCACACCAGTCACATGACTGACCTGGAGTTTATTGCTTTAATCTAAACTCTGGGTGCCCCTATTTTCCATACGGGGAGCTAGTAGTTTTTGTTTTGCAGATATTATATTCACAGGATCCTAGTTTACAGTTGGAACTATATTCGAAAAACTCTGTATCCGTGTATGACTTCCAGTTGTGTTATGTTTTATTTTCCGCTGCTAACGTAATTTAAATCTCTGATATTTATCGAATGTATAATATTTATTCATACTCTGTTATATTCTTGTATTCTGATGGAATTGTTGTAATAAGAAATGAAATGTTCTTCTGTTTGTGTTCTGATTCATCATGTCCTTAAAGCAATCCGTTTTTTCCTTCATGGGGAAGTTCAGGTCGTTTCAATTTCTAACCCCATCTCTAATGAGTATCTCATTATAGGATGCTACTGATCCTATCTCTAATGAGTATTCTTTTATAGGATATTTCTAAACCTACCTCTGATGAGTCTTTTGTTCAGTTCTAACAAGTTGTACCCCAAGGATTTGGATTAACCATTAGCTCTGATACCAACTGTAACGATTCCGATTTTCGCCCGGACCTCGATCACAAAATCGACTAAGATCATTCAAAAACCCGAATACGCTAACTTTGGGCATACAACACATCATAACAAATAACAGAAGACTTCTATAAAAAATTCATTAATGTTACATCAGATTACAGAATATCAGAGTACATCGAAATAAATACCGCAACGGAAGTTAAATTACAATAATTGTAATACAATGCAGCAGAAGACTATCATTGCTCTGGCCACAGCTTTAAGCTTCGATCAAGAATCCTTCCTAATAAATAGATATCTGCAAAACAAGCCACTCGACTGCCCGTGTGGAAAAGAGGGCATACGAGTTTGCAAAGTGAAACAAACTACGAGTCAGTCATGGGACTGGTATGGGAAATCTTACTTAACCTATTTAATAAAAAAAGGCTAATCACAGGACCGCGCCGCTAACGCGGAACGAGTTTACTCCATTGGATTGCTAGTGCAAGAAATAAAGTAAATCGTTAAACAAAGCAATGCTTTTTGGAAAAATGAAACCATTATAAGACTCAAGTCCCATCACACAATGCAACGCAAACCGAAGGATAGAGTTTTACCTTATAATGGTCAATAAATGCTTTATACGATAAAACGGATTTGATATTATTATTAGTGTATATATGTTCCAAAAACATTTCAATCATAATGTATCAATCATAGATGGCATAGCTACCATATACCATGTCGCCATACTAGTTTACAATCAAAACCGTACGGTGTCATATTGGAAGTTGGATTTCCATCATGAACCAAGGCAAGGGATCGTCCTTACCAAATTCGAGACTCTCTAGCCTGAGCCTCATGATACAGCCGCAACTGCACCTAGGAGCCACAGGGGTCGGTCCCCAACTTACGTTGGTGGATTATATATAAATTCCTGAACAATACGTCTCCCTGCCCTATGGGGAGTAAAATAGAGCCACTAGGGACTCAAATACCGAGGCACCTCGCAATCCATCATCCACATAAGTAAAAATGTCTGGGCTTGTAAGACCCTAACACCACTTCTAGCTAGAAAGAAACGCATGTCCTCCCTGGATCCTTCTCCCATTTCTGGTCCATTCTGGGGTGTGAGGTTCGTGAAGTATCGCTACACAAAGCTATGCTAAATTAAGCTATGCTTTGATCATCAACCATAAGGCTCTGCTTTTCAACCAAAGCCTTGATCATTTGCATATAGCATGCCACATTGTCAGTCCATACCATACCATTGATTTCTGCCAATATATAACCTCTAAGCTCGTACGCCTCAGAGAAGGGTGTTAAGCAAGAGAATAAATTATCCTCCACTAAACAGATATATATTTAGCAGTGATCAACGAATACAGCATAAAGGAATACAACGTCAGACATACCATCCATTTACAATCCGTTCTGGGTCTGAACGAAACCGGAGAAACCTTATTCCTCGTCTTATATGCCCAATACAGGAGATAGGTCCTCGCATATCTGTAACGACCCAACTTTTGAACACCTCGGAAGTTGTATCATTATATAAGAATAAAAGATAGATAGAAGATAAAACTAAAGAAAACATCAGAATCTCACAACGGAACTTGATCATAACATAACAACCCAAAATATTACATATCATAAGTCAAGTACATTAGAGTACTTCATACATACGGATACATTTCACCACAAATTACATATTTAACATTTGTGATAAACTAACTTGCAGATGATTATACATAACATCATGGATAAAACAACTTGCAGATAATTATACATATATAAGCCAACATTCAGATCCTTTCCATCCAGCTACTCCAAAAGTTAAGTCAAGACCTGGATCACTTGTCTACTCATAATGTAACACCCCACCTCCGCTAGGGTCACTCACAAAGGGAATGCACTAGGTTTGGTGAAGCATTATCGAGGTAAACATGCACAGAAATATTACAAGACAGAACATATATATTAAACAGCGGAAGTAAAACAAATTTCATTACCTTATAAAATAAGGTCTAGAGCCTTTTACATCAAAACCTATCTTGCAATAGTAAAGAAGCATAAAACCTTTTCATAAATTATTCCCCAAAATAAAGCGGTGAAGCAGCCATAGCCAAGAGAAGACCAAGCTATACATGATGACCTTCAAGCATAAGAGGTCCGAACTAAAAAACATTATTTCCTCCCTGAAAACCTGGGGGGGAAACGGAAGACAAAGAGGCGAAAGAAAACGGGGTCAGTCATAAAGACTGGTAAGTCCTGTCTACTTGCAGTATAAAAACAGGTAAAGGTAACATGACATGCATAAACTGAAAGTAAACATAAGGATGACGGCAAGATAGATAAGCTAAACCAAGATAACTGGATGAACTACTGTAGCAAGATAAACTAAGGTATCATGATAAACTACGGTGTCAAGATAAATCAAGGTATCACATTGTTAGGTTTCTATCAAGTATACTATCTCAAGGTATCTATCATGTATAACATCCCACGGTATTTATCATGTATATTTGCTCTGCACCTCTCGTACTAGTATCCCAACCCGCGTCATGTGTCAACTATGAATGTCCCTTGCTCAATGTCATGTAATGGTCCATGTCAACCTAATATATATAGCATATGTAGGTTTTCCCAACTCGTATGTTTCTTTCCATGTATAAGTTCAGTCCTTTGCCGTAGGCCATACGGGCTTTCCCATGTAAACGTTTTATCCTAGAGGTTATTTTGGACTGCTACCCTTGATCTGGTTATGTTTTCTTACCATGAACTATCGCGTGTTCACTTAGGATTTATGTCACCTAGGACCACTAGGGATTATACTGCCTAACGAACGTTTCCGTGTCTCAGTTTGGGTTCAGCCACCTAGGGCCACTAGGGATTATGCAACCCGTCAACCGCGCCCTTTATCCCGCGTATGTATCATGAATCGTTTTCCATGTCTAGACGCACATGTTCTCAATGTGCCATCCGAGTTCCGTGCCAGGGCAAATCAAGAAATACGAAACTCGGTCGGGAGCTTTAAGTCGTCTGATGATGCACATATCAAGGTCTGTTTTTGTACCCGTGGCTATGGTCCTACGTGACCCCTCCCTCAACTACTGAAAGGCAATCCAAGAAAAATCATGCATGAGAACCACATACCGGACCCTCTATAGCCCCACTTTCCTATGGGCCAACCTCACCCATGACTCGATAGCAAGAACATGGTCTGTTAGGGGTTCCCTGCCTTTCCGTTCGTACACGATTGACTAAAGATGGTAGGTAGTCGGCGACGTGCTATCCAGGGCAAAATCAAGTATCGTCGACTCCACGCTAATCCATCCCAGTCTTTAGGTCGCTCACATAGCAACCAAGGCATACTCTTGGCTCTTCTATCGCAGACCTTAACCTCTGTGAGGCCAGGTTTCATGGACCATCCGCAACCTCACAGAGGGATACCAAGAGTATCCTCACGTTCCCCGAAGCTACCGCTTCGTCACCCAATTCGTTGGAGCCTTTATCTAAATCAGATATTGCTCCACCTCATATTTTAAGCGATGACCTACCGTATCGGGTTACTCATCTATCTGTGAACTGGTCCAAATCCCTCGACTAAGAATTATTACTTAGTTCCCTAAACTAAGGTTTACCACTTAGTCTCCTTGTTAATCCCTTTTTTTCCACATAGTCCCCTGAACTAGGGTTTTGTCTAATGGGTTAAGTATTGTCGTTTAAGTTCATGACTTAACCTGCCTACGAATCATGTCAAGATTTGGCTAAGTATTCAAGTCCAAGACCTAGCCCTACAAGTTGGTTAAGTATACCAAGAAGCTCATGACTTAACCTTATTCAATCATCAAGTCAAATTGGTTAAGTATTTGTTTATCCTAACCCTATCAGATTATCGTGTTAGATTGGTTAAGCATAGATTATCTTAACCTCATCGGATTATCGAGTCGGATTGGTTAAGTATGGGTTAGCTTAACCTCATCAAATCATCATGTATAATTGGTTAAGTATAGGTTACTCAACCCCATTAAGTTGTCATGTTAAGCTGGTTAAGTATTGGTTACTTAACCTCATTGAATTACCAAGTTTAGATTGGTTAAGTGTTTAACTTAACCCCATCGAATTACCGTGCTTAGATTAGTTAAGTGAAAGTTACTTAACCCCATCTAATTACCGTGTTTAGATTAGTTAAGTCTAAGTTACCTAACCCTATCTAATTACCATGTTTAGATTAGTTAAGTGTAGGTTACTTAACCCCATCTAATTACCAAGTCGGATTAGTTAATTGTAAATTACTTAACCCCATCCCCTAATTGTCTCATATGGTTAAGTGTCGTTAAGAAATCAAGTCCGGTTTAACTTAACCTACCCATTCATGTCATATCGGTTAAGTGTCATTAGTCAAATTTACTTAACCTTATCATGTGGCATTAATTAAATTAATGCACTTTTAACCTCTCACATTAGACCTTGTTGTGGTTACTAGTTAAGCCGGGCGGGTCTGGGTAGATTTACACCACAACCTAGTCTAACCTCGGGTTT
Source organism: Allium sativum (assembly GCA_030737875.1). Classification (NCBI taxonomy): domain Eukaryota; kingdom Viridiplantae; phylum Streptophyta; class Magnoliopsida; order Asparagales; family Amaryllidaceae; genus Allium; species Allium sativum. The sequence goes on from CM060913.1 coordinate 989,099,996, forward strand.
TAAGTGTTATGTGACCAACTACTCACATTGGGTCCTATTGTTTGTAGCCACTAGTTAAGCCGGGCGGGGCCGGGGAGATTTATGCTACAAGCTCAACCCAACCTCGAGTTGGCTACTTTCATGTTTGGTCTAGTGTCATATCACAGCTACAACCCATACGTGTCTAGCCCCAAGTTCCATGTTTTCGTATGTGTCATGTTCATGTTTAAGTGTTTCAAGAGTGTCACATTTTTATGCAACCCCATGTCAAGTTTTCGTGCCACATTCAAGTCAAGTTTTCGCGTCACGTTCACGTTTGTCTAACTACCCTAAAATCGTGTTTTCACTTGAGTGAAAGCGAGTCAACATAGTATAAATACTATGGTACACATTGACCCCCAAAACATGCACGATGCCACGACGGGGTTGGCTTCAAACATGCATGGCATCATCAAGGGATTGTCCTTGTACATGCATACCATCATATAGGGGTTGGCCACAAGCATGCACAATGTCATAAAGAGGGTGACTTGCATAAGTGTTCATGTCATAAACCTATCATGAAGGGATAAACATGCAGATGTTACTTATGTCATAAAAGGGGTAAACTTGCATATTATCATAAGGGACTTCGGGTTCATATACTTGCATAGCCTCAAAGTCACATTTATGCATATGTTTCATGAGTCAAAGTGGTTTCAAGTGTGCATGCTAACATACCACAAGTAAAGGTCCAATCTTGCATGGCAAACTAAGTCCAATGCAACATGAATAGCATGGTTTAGTCGCTAAAACACAACCTAAAGTCCTATGTTCATGTTAAAGGAGCAAACTAGGCTCGCATAGGTTATAGCACTCATGTTTAACCATATTTTATTCCATGCCATGATTAAACTACCGTTAACATCTCGAAGTAGCTAGAACTTACATAGCGAGGCTTAGGGAAGGATCATGCATCATCTTGACGAAGAAAGGTGGCTCCTTTGAAGAAGAACCATCATGAAACCGTCGTAGCAACGTTGATCCCTCCTCGATTTGGTGTAGAAAGCTTGCACCTTTTGATTTGAATCCGATTTGAATGCATAAGCCCTTGGAGTTGGAGATGGAGGCCATGATCACTTGGCATTTGGGCAGCACTTCGTGGCATGAGTGATTTGTGAGGGTTTAGGGTAGGCTTAGGGGTCTTTTTATAGAGATTAGGAGTAGTTTAGGCCATAGGATTAACCCTAGATCGAATCCAAGCCATCCAAAATCGTCACAAGCCTCCAAAACCGAGCCAACATGACAAGCAGGTGCACCAGGTCGGGGTTGTACAGGGGGGGTCGACCCAAGGGTCGACACCCATGTCGACCCCCTGGGGAGGGGTCGACACCCATGTCGACATGGGTGTCGACCCTGAGTGTCTGGCGGGAATTTTTCCCACCTCTCTTTTTGGGCTTAATTTCAAATCTGTTTTCGGATTTGAATTTTCGTGAAACTTCGTTGGGCCATAACTGGGTCATACGGACTCCGATTTACAAAATTTCGGACTCTATTTCGCGTATTTTTCCAAGACGAACGCAATGGCGCAACCCGTTTATCCTGATTCAGATATTATAATGTAATTATTCCTTGATTCTTGTCTTAACACGTTGTTTAAAATTCGGGTTGTTACACATAACAAGTGTTATGAGTACCCAAGAGTTTAAAGAAAACACAGAAAAATAAACTCTGGGTCAGTCGGGGGCTGGTGTGAGTAAATGATTTAAAACAAGTTTAAGAAATATAATCATACTCATAAGACCACGCCGTGAATACGGAACGGGGTTTTACCTTATGAGAATCAAAACAGTTTGTATATTTAAACCAGATATTATGATAATGTCTAGGGTTTCCATAAATAATTTAGAATCTAGTAGAATGTTTGCATCTCACATTCTACTTATATATTATATAAACAAAACCGTTTAGCGCTTATGGTTAATGGATTTCCAACTATAATAAGGTAAGGAACTACCTTCCGATAGTGTACCTCTAGAAAGGAATACACTGGGTTTAACAAGAACTTCTTGTAACCCGGCCACACATGACCAACCACTCATTTCTCTTGAGTGTATCGAATATATATCACCAATGGTTGTGTACGGCAACCATTTCCCGAATGGGACAACATTGATAAAAAAAGGAATAAAATGAACCTCTAGATAGGTGATAATACACCCTAATGGGAGCTATCCACATAGCCATGCTGCCTACCCGATTTTTTGTCATTTCCTAGTTGTGAAGCTTGAGGCTAAACTTATCTTTTGAAAGATTATATCTACGATTACTTTGAATGTCACATCGTCCTATCTGTCAGAACGCTCATTCGATTTCCCAAATATATTGCGGGCAATAAAGCTAAGAGAAATGAATTTCTCTGCCACCAACGTAATATACTTACGTAAATTCGATGTATAATATCTAATAGATATACGTTGTCAAACACCCGTCCATTCTAGTTTGTCCTGGGACTGGACAGACCGAAGGTACTATTTAAAATAGCCCTTGCATATCTCCGTCTTCACTTTTCTGACATGCGTCGTATAATTCGAGTCGAAGTGAAATATTTATTCCGGTCTCTTTGAAACGATGTATGAAATGTCTTTTATAGTCGATAAATAATTATCAACTTAATCTGATTATAATTCAGTTTATGCGTCCTGTATCTATGGGTTTCAGTTAATGTAATAGTATATGTTTATCTTGTTCATGTCTGGATATTTTTAATATCTTTTATAAATGAACAGTTAAAGTGTGTGCGTCGCACACGGTATTTTTCTTTGTTTATCATCGACGTTTAGACGATGTTTAATGCTCCAGTTCTTCTGGTAAATTATTTATTAATTCTAATTTAACTTAAATAAATTAGTTTAATAATTTATTTAAATTAGTTTCTTTATATTCTAAATTTTTCAAACTCGTTGAACTTCTTCGGTCAACTTCTGTACTTGATCTTCTTGCCATTTTCCTTCTTCCACTTGCCTATGCCAAATTAAATAAAAATTCCTTTTTTATTTAATGATTCATTTCTTCTTTATTTTTATTTTATTTTCTATTTTATTTCGAACTTCGTTTAATTTAAAACTTCATTCAAAAACTCATTCATTAGCGTTTTGACCGAAATACTTGTACCATATTTCAATTTGCCATGATGCGCATGCCGATCTCCTTCAAAACGCCACGCTCCAGCTAAAGTACCAAGTGCAACCACCTACAAAGTACCAAGTCCAAAACTCCATGTTTTTGCTTGCCAAATCACCCCAGATCCTTATGTGCTCGGCCGGTACCAAAGTACCACCTGGTACTATCACCTGCCAAGTACCATATTCCAAAATACCATGTTCCTGTGTAGGAATCTAAAGCTACACCTATATTTCCTTCATAACCAAAGTACCACCTTCCATCCTCCTATACATGGCACAACAGTGCACGTGCACAGCTGCTCCGGGCATCGAACGGCCATTGGCCCCCCTCCAGCAAGTCACGTCGCCACTCCACGTCATCTATGACCGGATCACCGCCACCAAAAACTCCTCCTTCTCAAAAATGATATCATGCCATTAAAACTCGAAACATGTTTCCAGGTTGACCCTCAAAATCCCACCACCTCGGTCGACTACGCCTCCACCTGAAACCACCACCGGTCGATTCTCCGACCATCCACGTACCTCTAACGTCGGTCTGACCATACTCGATCTATCGAGGGCCTCACACGAGACAGATGAAAACCCATCCCCAAAATAGCATTTTAAAACCTAATTTCACTTCGTTTGCTCAAACTAATAAATAGAAAATTTATTTTACATTTTTCCTATGATTATCGCACCCTCACACCTCTACCCAGTTCATGCCGTCCAACTCGATCACCGGGATCGCTGGAATTTGATCAAAGTTCCTCTTTTGATCATCTCAATATTCCTTGATCACCCCAAAGTTATAAATCATGAAACTTACTTTAAAAATCATGGTTTGAAGTCAGGTTTCCATTTATATAATCGAAACATGTTTTCGTTTGGTTTGAATTTTCAGGTATACAGAGGACTTACAGAGATCATCTCTGTTCTCTTGTTTCTTGCATAAGGGTTCGATGCAATGTTTTCTTGTTTGTATTTGTTAATGTATAACATATATATATAAATATATATTATATACTTATATGTCAACCTAGTGTGAGTCAAATGGTATGGTTCTCTTCTTAAAATGATGTTATGTGTTCAACAGAAACACAGTAACAGGTTTTAAACTAAAGCTTTAAACTAACACAGCATTTATAGGAATGTCCATGGTGTCTTTAATCAAACAAACATGTTCAGTGGTATAGTTCAGCAATACAAACATATATAGTCATTCATCAACTTGCATGGGTTTTAAAAGAGAAAATAGTGAGTGTTTACTCAATTGAAATGCTTTCCTACTGTTAAACAAAGGTTTTCCTGTTTCTTTCTTTCTTTTGGTTAGCTTGAAATAATGTGTAAAAAAAATAAGGAGCTGCTTCCGATTTATGGACTTGAAAATAATATAAAATAAAAGGGGTGTCTTAAATGCTAGTAGAGAAAAGAAGCTTCTATTTAAGTGCAGGTATGTTCAGATGGAAAGTTATCTATCTTGATGTCTAGTTTTGTCAAAAATACCCTACGCAAGTTTTGCTCTCTGTACTTAATCACACAGCGCATGTTTATTTTGACAAAAACATTAAATGCAAGAGTCCTTTATGGAAAAATACAAATTCTTCTTACATGGTGATGGAAACAATTGAATTATATTCTCAAGCTAGATGCTACTTCCATCATATGGCAGTAAGTGTTTTGGCAAACATATAGATTTAAATATATCCTTAGCTACCAAGTTTTCTTTTTATACTTAATGCTGCTAAACCAAAAGTCTACCCTGTCATGAATGAAAGCTAGTTCAAATTGAGTTGTTCCTTCACTGCCAGATGCTATTTCCATCTACAGCTAACTAGGTGTCATATCTTATTATTCGGCATGTGCTCATATATACTATGAAGGAGCTTAAAATATTGGTTTAAAGCCTTACTTTGCTGCCAAATATCTCTGCACTTAAATGATCTTTATTCTTGTCTAACAATGTCAAGAGTGAAGGCAAAATCTTACATCAATCTTGATAAAACACTTGAGTATTATCTTTCAAGTCCATTATCCTTAGGCATGACATAATTATTTTAAACAATTTACTTAATTAAATTGTTCGTAAACAAAATTGGATTTTTACTTAGTGTGTTACGAAGGAGTTTTACTATACAAATTTCAAAATGTCCTGCATACTTAAGTTAGAACACATACATGCGGAGAAGCATAAGTATGTAGTAGACCATGTTAGTGTTAGAGTTTGTGCCCTAGAGGAAATTCATTTGATGAGATTGATAACACTGTTGATGTTATTATTTTATTTGGAATAAAATGTAATTCTATTATATTATATTTACTACGTAATATAAATATTAATATATTAGAAGTCTTTAGAATAATAATACGTATTATATAGTTCGAGTAAGACTGAACTTGAGATTATATAATGTGATAAGTATTATAATTCTTAAAAGTCCCTAGTCGAGTTTTATTGTTTATACAGGACAACAATAAAGCGTTGAGACTAATATATTGATTGACTGATGATCACATCTCATTGATCATTAATATATGTGATATTAAAGTCAAGATATAAATACGTATTAGAGAATAGCGTATTGGGCTGACCCACCGTGAGATAACTCTGTGGAACATATTCAACAGTGTCATAAGTTATTCTCATAGTGACAGTGGTGTAATGGTCCTTAGACCTGGAATCATTATAATTTTATTCGAGGATATTTGTGTTTTGATATCATCTAAAATTATTTTGTAACAGAGTAATGATAACAGTGATTATTGGATACATCTCGAATCTAATGAAAATTATGAATGATCTAGATGGAATTTAACCATATGATATATTCGTAGTGATATCCATGGGCCTCTTGATTGAGTGAGACTGTGAAAGGCATGGCCGTGCTCAAATATTGATTTGTTTTAAACAGTCTACTCATCGATCAAGAAAAACGGATTAAAGAGGATGATACGATCCATGTCTCAAGTTTAATTCAGGATATACTGGTTAAAAGGATTATATTACATTGATACACTGGTCATAGAAAGGTTGTATCGAATCATTGATCTTATTATAACTTGGGTAGCAGCGACGTATTGCTAGATGCCACTCACTGTTTATAATTTAAATGCGATTTATGCCAACGTTATAATAACCTATCGGGTCACACACTTAGAACGTTATAAAGGAAGAACATATATTGGGTAAATAAATTGTCAAATTTCTTGATATTTTATATTGCATTGAAATGGTATACAAGTGGTTCCTTAATTGATGGAGCATACTTGGTTTTGTAAGGGTTTGACCATTCCCTTTATAAGATAGAGTGGAGCCGTGATTTTATTATTCTAGATGAAATAAAATAAAATAAAAACCTAACCATTCCTATTCATGAAACCCTGGAATATGGCGGCTGGCACCTAAACTCCCCTTTCTTCTTCGATTATGATCAGAGAGGAGAAATGTTCGTGTGAATAACCAGTAGAAGGCCAGTACATTGTCGTGCCTCTGCGATTCGATGCTCCATCATCTTCATCTTGGTTCGAATTCATCTGGACACAGTTCGAAAGGTATGAACCCTAACTGATGATCCATTCTATTTTAATTTATTGTTATCGCATAGATCCATGGATTTTAATTGTTAAAATGTTAAGAATTTTGGTTTCGAATAGATCGAATTGACCCAAAATTCCTTTCAATGGTATCAGAGCCAGGTTTTACGATATATGATAAATTAAAATCTGATTTTGGTTTAATTCGTGTTTAAATTGATCGGTTGAAAACATTAATAAGAGAATTATGTTTTAATACTGTAGTGGTAAATCGTAATTACTGGTTTTGAATCTTGTTTTGATTTATATGTTTGATTGAATTAATAAATATATAAATAATAGAAACTCGATTCAAATTAGAGATTGTCTCAAGATTAACAAAAATTGGTTTTGTTAACTGTTACGAGTCCAGTATTAAAGTTCCACGTTGAATCGATCATGTGCCAATTCATACCTGTTAGTACATTTAATAATGATTATCTGTCTGTAGTTTGAACACTGCTGAATTTGAATAATGTTTATTTTAGAGCCTAGGTCTTGCTAGGAATTGCCGATTGAATAATATTTTGATTGATTCCTAGTTTGGTCGATAATATCTAAACCAGTTGTGATATTTATATTGATATGAAAATTGGGATTGATATGTATGTAAAAATTTGATTTTGAAATGAAAATCGTTTCATTTGAGTATAAATCAATATCATTATTTATTCTTTTTATTAATTTTGAATGATTAAAACTTGTGGATGCGGATTTGACATTGAAATAAAATTGTTTTATGCAGATGCGAATTAATATCAGATATTAATTCTGTTTAAATCATAGTGAATTTGAACAACAGATCTTGAAATTATGAATTTGCCTAAAGCAGGGTATCCTTATACCGATGAACAATGATAATCTTATTATCAAAGTGTTTGATTAATAAATATTCTTGGTCAGTAATAACACACATTAATTCTCATGATTAAAATTGGTATTTCTGATCGATGAATCAGTTAGATATATTTCTGAGTAATTCTGATTTACTGAAATCAACAATATGACAATTGTTTACAAAAATTTTCTTATGATTATGATGATCTATATACTTGGATATAAAATTGAGAATTCATGACTATTCTTGTTTTAATAACAAGGAATTAAATTCAATTTTGAATTCTGGTTATATTGATAGTCACTAGAATGAATTCAACTCACAGTAATTGTATTGTGATTTGTTGATTTTATAAGAAAATCTATGTGCATTGTAATTTCATGATCATAATGCTTATATGTAATTGACATGTATGTAAGGATGCTTATGAATTATAATCCACTAAACCTATATTTGAGATCTGGTTTCAAAATCCCAGGAAAAATTGATTTTCAGTTATTTTATACTGTTTATATATGATATAAATTGTATGATCTTAATTGGTTAAGGAATATCACTTAAATAGTATTGATTAATATTAAATGAATTGTCTTGGATGATCTTGATAATTATCACTCAATATCATAATTTAATCTTGTTTATTTAATTGATTGATAATCATGTAAATAGAAAGTACTAGTTTACTTGGATTTATATGTATATATGTATATTTGATATACATATATGTATATTATATATACTTAAACCGGCTGTTATGAAATGGATTGTTTTATGAAACTACTGTTGCTAGAGTCTCTATTACAATCTATAGATGTATAGTATTAGTTGTAAACTGCATTACATCATGAGGACTATAGCAATGGACAATTAAACAGAAATTGGTTCACTGTTAATCTGAAATCTTTTCACTATTATCCTGAAATTGTTCCATTGTGAATCTGTGAAAAATGTTTCACTGTAATAAGATAATTTGTAATTGTATTTGATACATGATATAAAATTGTGAAATAAATTCAGATTGGAAATATTAACTTAGTTAATATTCCTATTTGATGAACCTAGTAAACTGGTAGCATAATCATAAATCCAGTTTTGACTAATCAAGGAAAACATGTCCTTTTAGATCAAAAAAAAAAACATGTTTAATCCTTGAACAAAAGGTGAGACCTTTTACACATGATCATCTGTGTTGTTTCTAAGATATGAATCTTTTTGGTTATTAATTAAAATTAGCATCTGAATGATATGGATCATTGCAGTACTTTAGTATAATGCTTATTTAGAATTTGCATATGGTTGTTAATTATTATCATTTTTTTATACAAATATATTGATATTTGATACAAATATAAATTAAGAATTATGTTTTGCTTGTTGACCAATCTGTTGGAAATCATTTATTTTGGATTACAGCGGATTTGATTTGTTGTTTTTGTTTTATTTGTAATGAGTTATCCTTTAAGTTAATACCAATTTTGAACAGTTCATGAAATAGTATTGCAAATATGATTTGCAACAAGCATGCATCCTTTATATAAATCTGGGTATTTAAAATATCATTAAATCTGAATTTGAAAGTTTTATTTTCAAGTTCATGATATGATGTATGTGGGATATCTGCGATTCATTGATGAATCTGATTCATCATGATGATTAAAGGCTATAATTTTATTAACAAGTTTTTATGAACTCTTGAATGTCTAAGCATCAATTTGTGCAATACATGATTGTTTTTAACAAAAAAAAAAGGATTCTCTTATTACAATCTGAATACATGTATGTATTGTTAGTTAATTTTATGAATTTTGATCAGTCATCACTATATGCAGTAGCTTGTTCACATTTTATTATTGCTGAAACTAAAATATTGATCAGCTAAATTGCATTTGTGAAATCTCACATGTGTGTTAAGTGTAGGTAATTCACATATAGTAATAGCCTATGTAACAGATCATATATATAACATATGATCATAGGTAAATTCATCATGTCCCCTTGGTTTCATAATATATTTATATAAAACACTTGGCTCAAACAACATTATATAATATTATTGAGCTGAAATTTGTATAGTTTATATTTTGGTTTGCTATTATATTGATAATTGCATTGCAGGTTTTACCTGAAAGGGGCAGAAGGATATTTTGCACACTGGAAATGTTTCAGTAGGAGCACCATCCAAGTTTCAGCAAACAGCATCATCCTTAAATAGTACACTGAAACTGTTTCAGTGGGATATGCGCTAAACATGTATATATACATGAGAACACATTTTACAAGTTTGACTTGAAATGTTGATGTATATATGTATATGTTCTGTAATATGGGACATACTGTGTGATTTAAAGTCTGGCCATTCAATTGTTAATATGATCTTTCAGTTATAACCCGAACATGTAAGACTGTAAGTCTCAATGTAATCCAATTGTGATAGTTTTGTTGACTTAATATCTGTATGTTTATTGCTGAAATTATATTTTGCCGTATAGTTTCAGATGGCCTTCATTGATTATAATCATGAATTTGTTATGTGATATTAATGCTACTATGGATATGAGACTCAATTGTATACATATGGATATTGTTAAAAGGTTTTAATGTTCATATATATATGGTAGGCATAATACAATCAGTGTTTGTTTGATTCACAATGAGTCAACGGGCCCACTAATTATTAGATACTACTTAATGTAAGGGTAACATGTTATTTATTCGCAAATTCATGTCATACAAAACAAAGGTGAGTTGTTTTGAAGTGATTCAAAATAATGCTTTGACTCCATATCACGTATGGTGTTTGAAATACCACATATCCAAAGGTATGACTATATGATATAGAATTAACAATATAAGACACATATATTTGATATATGTAAATAACTCTAATATTGTTCGCCACTACGAATTATAAATTTCCTCTAAAGCAATTTTTTTTTGTTATATTAAGTCATGGTGACGTCTTCCAATAATATACTCATCATTGTCCAAAATCACTGGATGTAACTAACGCCAAAGCGTTGTGCACCTTTTATTTTGGTTATATGCGATGGAGTAAAATGTGGTGCTCCAACCAATTATTGGGTCTGACTTAACTAGGCTGCAGAATACGATTATGGCCTTAGAGACAAAAGCATGAATTATTCTACATTTTGAGCAAATGAATAATACTGAACAAAATGTTCAACATGCGATCCAAGAGTTATATACAAATATATATATATATATATATGTATGTATGTGTATATATATATATATATATATAATTAACATAAGATGTTTACCTAAAAGGTTGTGTTTTGAGTTTAGCCAAAGCTGGGTCAAGGCATGACTAGATATGGATCTTGGAACACCATTATATGTATATAATGATTTACATATATAAACAGAGGGATGTTAATTGAGTTGGAGCGTATTTTAGTTTCAATTACATATTTATGTTAATATAAATTTTGATTGTCAAAATTTTGTATTAAATAAATATTACAGAATCATTTATTATCTAATGTAAATATTAAATAATAAATAACGCGATAATTTAAATTAATCCTTAAGAAGGATATAAATTGAATTAAATCAAATTTCTTGACTAACATTGAAATTTGAGGATTGTCCTCAAACAAATCGAACGTAATTGTTCTAACAAATAAAGAGGATATAAAACCAAAGTTAAAGATGACTTCAACTGAATAAGATATAAATGTTATAATAATCTACTTATACATTCCTAGTATTAGATACTAGATATAAATCACATAAATGTACGTTGATTTAAAGAAATTGCAGAATAAGTAGAAATCTGATAAAATGACAAGTGGACTTACGAATGGAAATGAAACAAAAGTTGTTGGATTATCCACAGCAAGTAGATTCTTGTTCTATATACTGGCTTAATTAAAATAGATAAAATAATTGTTATTATGAAATTCCATTTAAAATAAATGTTATTATAAAACTTGTTTTGACAAGTTTAAATTTCATTTGTAGTAAAAGAACAATTATTATTCATTTTATTTAAATGAAATATCTAATGGAATTTCACAAATAGTTAATGAATTTTATAAGTCTTTAACTATAATGTACCTGACATAAATACCAAGTGGATTAAATTTAGTGATTTAAATCCAACATACTTTTAGCATTACCAGTTCGCCAATATAAACAAGAAAGTATATCAAAATCCATAATGATGGAATTTTGAGATCATTTGATTTTGAATTATATAAAGAATACAAATCTTATTTATTAGGCAAAATAACTGAATCACTTTTTCACTTGACACAGTGATTGAGTGACAAGTATTGTGCCTCGAACATAATGATGTATATGGAGCAACGAATACATAAGCTAGAGGTAGGTTTTATTAGTTCATTATATTTACTGATGATATCAGTAGATATAAATATATATATCTTGTGAAATACATATCAGAATCCTTTGAAAAGTTCAAAGAATTCAGAGTGAAGTTAGAAACCAATTTCAATAGAAAATAAATATTTTTCGAACAGTTCGAAAGAGAACATTTATGCCAATAAATTTAATGACTATCTGAATGAGTTTGGAATTGTTTCACAACTCTGTCCACCTAGAACACCATATTGGAATGGTATGTCTGAACGGAGATATCGAACCTTATAAGATATAGTACGATTAATGATAAGTCATATAAATCTTCCTATAAGTTAAATTTAGAACAATTATATTAAATCCCACTAAAACGATTTAAAGACGCCATATAAGATATGAACTAGGAAATGTCCTAGTGTGTCTAATATGAAAATTTGGGATGTAAGGCGTTTGTTAAACGTCCTTCCTCTGATAAGATCGGACCCAAATCAGATAACTATTTTGTGGATATAAATTCTCTAAGAATAAAATGTTTATTACTTGATTTGGTGTCCTTATGAAGGAGAGTCGGTCTCTTAGATACCGATGGGAATAAAATAGAATTCGAGATATATCAAAAACCACAAGATACCATTAAATCTTGTATAGACAAGAAATTGAGTGGGAGTGACACAATAACTCTAATGTTATTTGATAACACATTTATTATTGTAAATAATGTTAGTTTAAAAACAAGAAATAAATACTGATTCTAAGAAAGAAAATGTTTGGATTAAGAAGTTCATGATTGAACTTAATTCATTGTTGATCGAATGGCGATAACAATATGGCTGTTGCTCAGGCCTAAAACATTAAACTCATCATCAATCCAAAAATATATTTTAAGAAATATAATTCTTATGTGAAGTTGTTCACAGAAGAAATAAGCATATCTGCAAAGTTACAAAAGTTGTAATGTTGCAGACCTACAGAATTAAACTCTGTCGCGGCAGAAGTTTAATAGACACACTAGTTTCATAAGTATACGATACATAAATGATTGACTCTAGTGCAAGTGGGAGATTGTTAGATTTTGTGCCCTAGAGGCAATTCATTTGATGAGATTGATAACACTGTTGATGTTATTATTTTATTTAGAATAAAATATTATTTTATTATATTATATTTACTACGTAATATAAATATTAATATAATAGAAGTCCTTAAAATAATAATACGGGATTATATAGTTCGAGTAAGACTGAACTTGAGATTATATAATGTGATAAGTATTATAATTCTTAAAAGTCCCTAGTCGAGTTTTATTGTTTATACAGGACAACAATAAAGCGTTGAGACTAATATATTGATTGACTGATGATCACATCTCATTGATCATTAATATACATGATATTAAAGTCATGATATAAATACGTGTTAAAGAATAGCGTATTGGGCTGACCCACCGTGAGATAACTCCGTGGAACATAATCAACAGTATCATAAGTTATTCTCATAGTGACAGTGGTGTAATGGTCCTTAGACCTGAAATCATTATAATTTTATTCGAGGATATTTGTATTTTGATATCATCTAAAATTATTTCGTAACAGAGTAATGATAACGGTGATTATTAGATACATCTCGAATCGAATGAAAATTATGAATGATCTAGATGGAATTTAACCATATGATATATTCGTAGTGATATCCATGGGCCTCTTGATTGAGTGAGACTGTGAAAGGCATGGCCGTGCTCAAATATTGATTTGTTTTAAACAGTCTACTCATCGATCAAGAAAAACGGATTAAAGAGGATGATACGATCCATGTCTCAAGTTTAATTCAGGATATACTGGTTAAAAGGATTATATTACATTGATACACTAGTCATAGAAAGGTTGTATCGAATCGTTGATCTTATTATAACTTGGGTAGCAGCAACGTATTGCTAGATGCCACTCACTGTTTATAATTTAAATGCGATTTAAATTATTGCCAACGTTATAATAACCTATCGGGTCACACACTTAGAACGTTATAAAGGAAGAACATATATTGGGTAAATAAATTACCAAATTTCTTGATATTTTATATTGCATTGAAATGGTATACAAGTGGTTCCTTAATTGATGGAGCATACATAGTTTTGTAAGGGTTTGACAATTCCCTTTATAAGATAGAGTGGAGCCATGATTTTATTATTCTAGATGAAATAAAATAAAATAAAAACCTAACCATTCCTATTCATGAAACCCTGGAATATGGCGGCTGGCACCTAAACTCCCCTTTCTTCTTCGATTATGATCAGAGAGGAGAAATGTTCGTGTCGATAAACAGTAGAGGGCCGATACATTGTCGTGCCTCTGCGATTCGATGCTCCATCATCTTCATCTTGGTTCGAATTCATCTGGACACGGTTCGAAAGGTATGAACCCTAACTGATGATTCATTCTGTTTTAATTTATTGTTATTGCATAGATCCATGGATTTTAATTGTTAAAATGTTAAGAATTTTGGTTTCAAATAGATCGAATTGACCCAAAATTCCTTTCAGTTAGTTATATTTCCTACAACTAAGAAGTCAAATTTTTATTAATTAAATTAGTATTAATGCGATCATTGATTTACGGTTTAGAAATATTTAGTTTAAAAACCCGAGACATTACAATCTACCCTCCTTATAAAAATTTCATCCTCGAAATTTGAGATTAATGCGTAGATTCAAGTTATAACTTATATACATAAATAATCAACACACATTAGTAATTTTATCACATATATTCCATAACGAAAAAATATCTGTCACTTGATTGGAGAACATTTCCATTACTGCATTACTATTTCTCAATATCCATTAGTTCCTGACCGTAAATCGGTAAACGAATAACCCTCTAAATATCAACCCCGAAGACCGAAATCAACATCAGACCGATACCCAGTAAATCATTCAACTTAACCAATTTTCCAGTTAGTTTCCAATTTTTTAATCCCACATCTTAATTCCTCATTAATTCTCATTACTTCAAAATATACTTGATTTTATTTGGAAAAAATTTCCAAGTCTTATATACTTCCTTAATTTGAATCAATCCGTTCAAATATATTTATCTGCCCCAAATTCTCTTCTTAAATTGAATCCATATTCAACTCCTCAGGTCAATATACTTAACTCTGATAAGTTCCATCCACTGTCTCCCTTAACTAATTAATTATTAAATTAGTTATCTCCATTTCGGAACTCACCAATCTGATTCTATTTCAAAAATCAACCAGTTCACTTTTCATGAGTTCATACCCCATTAAGTTTAGCTTAATTTAGTAGAAACATCAAATTTTAATTCAATTTAAAATTTTAACTTTATTTCTTATATCAATATAATTAGATAACATTCTAATTTAAATCACCCCAATTCAATTTATTCTAAGGACGACCCTAATAAATTTAACTCCTTTTATTTAAAAAGATAGAGTACCTTCCAGAACTTCTTCCATTTCTGCATCTTCAGAAGTTGATGGCTTATCCATTAAGGCGTAGACCTTGGTTTGTTGTGCCCTCTTCATAAACAGACAATCTTTGATCAAGTGTCCGGGCTGATGACACTTATAGCATAAAATCTGTCGGACAGTAGTATTGCCTGGTCCCTGTGTTTGCTGCTGAGGTGGATCTGGCTTCTTGACTTCTGATTTCTTACAAAACCTATCGATGTGTCCTTTCTCTTTACATTTGTAGCACATCAAATTCTTGTAACGATCCTGGGACTTCTCCCCTCCCTCTTTCCAATTTTCCTTGTTTTTTCCAATTTAGATTTAATTTCCTTTTGTTGGGATTTCCTCCACTGGTTTCTCCAGTCTGCTCCTTCACCACTGGTTTCTTTGCATCTAGTGCTTCATGTCGAATGGCCATGTTCACTAAGTCAATGAATGGATCCTTCAGATGTCCAATCATCTAAACTTGCAAATTATCCTTCAAACCCGCTATGAACATCTCGTTCTTCTTAAGCGAAGTATTAATCAGTTCTGGCCCAAAACAAGATAGTGCATTAAACTTATTCTCGTAATCTGCTATCGACATGTTTCCTTGCTTAAGATCTATGAAATCCCGGTACATCCTAGTTTTGCCTGCTGCGGGAAGAAACTGTGCTTCGAACTCCACTTTGAATTTTTCCTAAGTAAAGTCATCTTTCGGAACGTTCGTTGTCTGTGCGTCCCACCAGATTGCAGCAGCTCCTTGAAGTTTCCATGAAGCCAAAAGACGTTTCTTCTCATCATTCAAATTCAGTCCTTTGAAAATATTTTCACAAGATCTCAGCCACGCTTGAACTTCAATGAAAGATTCGGTTCCTTTGAAAACCTTTCCTCCTAGAGTGTTATACTCCTTACAGATAGTTGCAAAATTTTCCCTAGGTTGAACTAGTGCAACTTCTTCCACGGTTTCTACTTGGTTCTGAGTAGTATTACGACCATTGGTAGTGGTGGTTCCACTAGCTCGACCTCTTTGTCCACGGGTATTCATACTTAATCACCTTAATATATCAGGTCGATAATCAAACTTGATCAGAAGTTAAAATACTCAATTATCTAACTCAAGTCGATCCCTCCTAATTACGTATATATATTATATATAATAATATCTAATTTCAAATACACTTTCTCAATACTCACCCAAAGCCTAGGTATTCAGTAACCTAAGCTCTGATACCAACTGTAATGACCCAACTTTCGAACACCTCGGAAGTTGTATCATTATATAAGAATAAAAGATAGATAGAAGATAAAACTAAAGAAAACATCCGAATCTCATAGCGGAACTTGATCATAACATAACAACCCAAAATAGTACATATCATAAGTCAAGTACATTGGAGTACTTCATAAATACGGATACATTTCACCACAAATTACATACTTAACATTTGTGATAAACTAACTTGCAGATGATTATACATAACATCATGGATAAAACAACTTGCATATAATGATACATAGATAAGCCAACATTCAGATCCTTCCCATCCAGCTACTCCAAAAGTTAAGTCAAGACGTGGATCACTTGTCAACTCATAACAAGTGTTATGAGTACCCAAGAGTTTAAAGAAAACATAGAAAAATAAACTCTAGGTCAGTTAAGGACTGGTGTGAGTAAACAATTTTAAAACAAGTTTAAGAAATAAAATCATACTCATAAGACCATACCATGAATACAGAACGGGTTTTTACCATATGAGAATCAAAACGGTTTATATATTTAAACTAGATATTATGATAATGTCTAGGGTTTCCACAAATAATTTAGAATCTAGTAGAATGTTTGCATCTCACATTCTACTTATATTTTATACAAACAAAACTGTTTAATGATTATGGTTAATGGATTTCCAACTAGGACAAGGTATGGAACCACCTTCCGAGAGTGTACCTCTAGAGAGGAATACACTGGGTTCAACAAGAACTTCTTGTAATCCGGCCACACATGACCGACCACTCATTTCTCTTGAGTGTATCGAATGTATATCACCAATGGTTGTGTACGGGAACCATTTCCCGAATGGGACAACATCGATAGAATAAGGAATAAAATGAACATCTAGATAGGTGATAATACACCCTAATGGGAGCTACCCACATAGCCATACTGCCTGCCCGATTTTTTGTCATTTCCTAGTTGTGAAGCTTGAGGCTAAACTTATCTTTTGACAGATTATATCTTCAATTACTTTGAATGTCACATCGTCCTATCTGTCAGAACACTCATTCAATTTCCCAAATATATCGCGGGCAATAAAGCTAAGAGAAACGAATTTCTCTGCCACTAACGTAATATACTTACGTAAATTCGACGTGTAATATCTAATAGACATACGTTGTCAGACACTCGTCCATTCTGGTTTGTCCTCGGACTGGACGGACCGAAGGTTCTATTTAAAATAGCCCTTGCATATCTCCGTTTCCACTTTTCTGACACGCGTCATATAATTTGAGTCGAAGTGAAATATTTTTTTCGGTCTCTTCGAAACGATGTACGAAATGTCTTTTATAGTCGATAAATAATTATCAGCTTAATCTGATTATAATTCAGTTTATACGTCCAGTATCTATGGGTTTCAGTTAATGTAAAAGTATATGTTTATCTTGTTCATGTCTAGATATTTTTAGTATCTTTTATAAATGAATAGTTAAAGTGTGTGCATCGCACACGGTATTTTTATTTGTTTATCATCGACGTTTAGACGATGTTTAATGCTCCAGTTCTTCTGGTAAATTACTTATTACTTCTAATTTAACTTAAATAAATTAGTTTAATAATTTATTTAAATTATTTTCTTTATATTCTAAATTTTTCAAACTTGTTGAACTTCTTCGGTCAACTTCTGTACTTGATCTTCTTGCCATTTGCCTCCTTCCACTTGCCTATGCCGAATTAAATAAAAATTCCTTTTTTATTTAATTATTTATTTCTTCTTTATTTTTATTTTATTTTCGATTTTTATCTCGAACTTCATTTAATTTAAAACTTCGTTCAAAAACTGATTCATTAGCGTGTTGACCAAAATACCAGTGCCATGTTTCAATTTGCCATGATGCGCATGCAGATCCCCTTCAAAACGCCATGCCCCAGCTAAAGTACCAAGTGCCACAACCTCCAAAGTACCAAGTCCCAGACTCCATGTTTTTTCTTGCCAAATCACCCCAGATCCTTATGTGTTCAGCCGGTACCAAAGTACCACCTTGTATTATCACCTGCCAAGTACCATATTCCAAAATACCATGTTCCCGTGTAGGAATCTAAAGCTGCACCCACGTTTCCTTCATAAAAAAAGTACCACCTTCCATCCTCCCGTACACGGTACAACTGTGCACGTGCACACCTTCTCTGGCCATCGAACGGCCATCGGTCCCCCTCCAGCAAGTCACGTCGCCACTCCATATCATCTACGACCGGATCACCGCCACCAAAAACTCCTCCTTCTCAAAAATTCTATCACTCCATTAAAACACAAAACATGTTTCCAGGATGACCCTAAAAATCCCACCACCTCGGTTGACTCCGACTATGCCTCTGCCTGAAACCACCACCGATCGATTCTCCGACCATCCACGTACCTCCATCATTGGTCTCACCCTACTCGATCTATCGAGGGCCTCACACGAGATAGATGAAAACCCATCCCTAAAACAGCAGTTTAAAACCTAATTTCACTTCATTTGCTCAAACTAATAAATAGAAAAATTATTTTACATTTTTCCTATGATTATCGCACCCTCACACCTCTACCCTGTTCACGCCGTCCAACCCGATCACCGGGATTTGATCAAAGTTCCTCTTTTGATCATCTCAATATTCCTCGATCACCTCAACGTTATAAATCATGAAACTTACTTTAAAAATCATGGTTTGAAGTCAGGTTTCCATTAATATAATCAAAACATGTTTTCGTTTGGTTTGAATTTTCATGTATACAGAGGACTTACAGAGATCATCTCTGTTCTCCTGTTTCTTGCATAAGGGTTCGATGTAATGTTTTCTTGTTTGTATTTTTTAATGTATAACATATATATATATATATATTATATCTACTTATATGACAACCTAGTGTGAGTCAAATGGTATGGTTCTCTTCTAAAAATGATGTTCTGTGTTCAACAGAAACACAGTAACAGGTTTTAAACTAAAGTTATAAACTAACACGGCATTTACAGGAATGTCCATGGTGTCTTTAATCAAACAAACAGTGGTATAGTTCCACAATACAAACATATATAGTCATTCATCAACTTGCATGGGTTATAAAAGAGAAAATAGTGAGTTTTTTGTCACTTGAAATGCTTTCCTACTGTTAGACAAAAGTTTTCCAGTTTCTTTCTTTTGGTTAGCTCGAAATAATGTGTAAAAAAAATAAGGAACTGCTGCCTATTTATAGACTTGAAAATAATATAAAATAAAAGGGGTGTCTTAAATGCTAGTAGAGAAAAGAAGCTTCTATTTAAGTCAGGTATGTTCAGATGGAAAGTTATCTATCTTGATGTCTAGTTTTGCCAAAAATACCCTGCGCAAGTTTTGCTCTCTGTACTTAATCACACAGCACATGTTTATTTTGACAAAAACTTTAAATGCAAGAGTCCTTTATGGAAAAATACAAATTCTTCTTACATGGTGATGGGAACAATTAAATTATACTCTCAAGCTAGATGCTACTTCCATCATACGGCGGCAAGTGTTTTGGCAAACATATAGATTTAAATATATCCTTAGCTACCAAGTTTTCTTTTTATACTTAATGCTGCCAAACCAAAAGTCTACCCTGTCATGAATGAAAGCTAGTTCAAATTGAGTTGTTCCTTCACTGCTAGATGCTCTTTATTCTTGTCTAACAATGTCACGAGTGAAGGCAAAATCTTACATCAATCTTGATAAAACACTTGAGTATTATCTTTCAAGTCCATTATCCTTAGGCATGACATAATTATTTTAAACAATTTTCTTAATTAAATTGTTCTTAAACAAATTGGATTTTTACTTAGTGTGTTACTAAGGGGTTTTACTATACAAATTTCAAAATGTCCTGCATACTTAAGTTAGAACACATACATGCGGAGAAGCATAAATATGTAGTAGACCATGTTAGTTTTATTTCCTACAACTAGGAAGTCAAATTTTTATTAATTAAATTAGTATTAATGCGATCATTGATTTACGGTTTAGAAATATTTAGTTTAAAAACCCGGGACATTACAATATCCGTCGATCTTGAAGTACGTTTGGACGATCACCACTTATTACCTTGTCTGTTGATGCCTCCCAATCAAGACATCAGTAAACATCCAAACGATGTGAAGATCTCCGATCTTCAACCACCGTCTTCATCTTCGACTTTTAATTGTCGTAGTAATTATTCAAAATGGGTTGAACCTGATCATTCTGAATAACTTGCGTATTTTATAATCAATAGATAAGTGCCATAGAAACACATCATAAGCCTTATTCCAATTCAGAATATTCTTTTAATTAAAATATTCACATTATTAGGGAATGGTTCCCATTAATTTAATCAAACAAATTCTTTAAATTTATTCTTAAATCTTCTTTTTAAAGATTCATTAAAACTCCAATTTGGTTTTAATATCAAAAATCATTACTTTATGATTACTCAACTTTAAGAAATTAATCTTGTCTTTAACTGGTTAAAGAACCAATGTCATTTAAAACACGGTTCACGATAAACCCAAAATCATATTCCATTAAATATGGAATTTTCACAGAAATCAAATCAATATATAATCGGTCTAAATTTCTGTATCAGACTAATAATATAAATGGAATAACGATAAAGCCTTTTAAATTCCATATATAATAACGGTCTTCTTTTACAGAAGCTCATCTCGATTATTATTAAATCGGATTCCATTCAATTCCAATTTAATATATTAAATTGGAAAACTTTACTTTGGAAAATTTCCATTTAAATCTTAATAAAAGATTTATAAATTCCAAATTATATCTTCACTGTAAATTGGGTTAAAGAATGAATGTCGTTAAAAACACAGTTCACAATAAACCCAATTCACTTTTCATTTTATTCCAATTACTAAATATAATTGTAAACTCTAATAATCTTAGATAAAAGATTTATTCTTTTCATACGGGGTTTAAGAATAGTGTTATTTAAGACACCATTCACGACAACCCAAAAATCCAATTTATTATTTAATTCCAATTAAATATTAATTAATTGGAAAGCTTCATTAAATCTTAATTTAATGATTTATTCTTAATAATAACTAGTTCATTTAGATTAAAAAAATATTTTTGTCTTTTCAAATATGGAATTTTTCATACAAGATCTTTTCAAATAATTTATTATGATTTTACATAATTTTTCCATATTTTTAATAATTTTATTAAGGCATGTACAGTCGGTTTCCATAAACAGTCATCGAACTACATCCATAGCAACTGTGACGACCCCAAACCCCCGTACGACGGTGGCAAGGGTAATCTTTGGAATATAACACATAAATAGATAACAGCAGAATAGAAATAAATAAATACACCAGATAATGTACAAATAATACACTGGATAAACATAATCATCAGAGTTACACAGTATACAGGATCATACTTAGTACAAATACAGTTCAGCTTTACATAAAATGTCTAGAGCGGAAACAGAACATAATATGTACAACAGGAGCTGAACAGCATAAAAAGAGATAAATGATAGAATCCATCTTCAGCTCCATAGCTATCCAGAAAGAGCCTGCTAACACCTGAATACAAGGCTGCCCGTGTAGAAATAGGGGCACCCGAGTTTACAAGTGAAACAAACTACGAGTCAGTCATGGGACTGGTATGAGAAATCTACTTAACTTACTTTAATATATGGCCAATCACAGGACCACGCCACTTTCACGGAATGGGTTTACTCCATTGGATTACCAGTGCTTCAAAACAAGTAAATCTTTTAAACATCGCAATGCTTTTTATAAAAAATGAAGCCATTATAAGACTCAGTTCCCATCACACAATGCAACGCAAACCTGAGGATAGAGTTTTACCTTATAATGGCCAAAATATGCTTGAAACGAATAAAAAAAGCATTTGATATTATTACTACTGTTTATATGTTTCAAAAACAATTTCAATCATAAATATCAATCATAGACGGCATGGGTACCATATATCATGTCGCCATATATAGGTATACAATCAAAACCGCACGGTATCATATTTGGAAATTGGATTTCCATCATGAACTAAGGCAAAAGATAGTCCTTTCCGACTTCGAGACAATCTAGCCCATGTCTCCGAAACAGCCGCAACTGCCCCTTGGATCGTCAGGGTCGGTCCACTCGATGTGGATTATTATGCCTGAACACTGCGTTCCCCCGACCTTTGGGGCGTAAATGAGTCCTATGACTCCATCGGCTCCATATAGTCACTGATATATCCGAGGCGCCTCGCAATCCAACAACCACACATGTGAAAATAATATATATGTCAGGGCTGGTAGGTCACTGACACCACCCTAGCTAGAAGGAAACGCATGTCCTCCCTGATGTCCTCTCCCGTTTCGGGTTCATACCGGGGTGTGAGGCTCGCGAATCAACGTTATACACAAAGCAATGCCACACAAGCCGTGCTTTGATCATCAACCACAAGACTTTACTTTTCAACAGAAGCCTTGATCATCTGCCACTTAGGCATGCCACACAGGCAATTCACTCCATGCGACTGATTTCTATCAATATATAACCTCTGAGCTTGTACGTCTTAGAGAAGGGCGTTAAGCAAGAGAATAAATTCTCCACCGCCAAACAAATATATATTTAATTGAGATCAATCAGCACAGAACAAAATCCAATGTCAGACACACAATCCATTTACAAGTTCGTTCTGGGTCTGAACGAAACCGGAGGCACCTTATACCTCGCATTTCCATCGATCTCCAAGTACGTCTGGACGATCATCACTTATTATCTATACATTGGGATGCCTCCCAATCAAGACATCAGTAATCATCCAACTGATGTGAAGATCTCCGGTCTTCAACCACCGTCTTCATCATCGACTTCTTATCGTCGATCAATTATTTGAAATGAGATTTAACTCAGCCTTTTCAAATAATTCACGTATATTTAGAATTTAAATCAATTCATTTCAATGGTTAAAGTATTCGACATCAATAATTCTGTTCTTAAATGTAATTTTCACGCCAAACACATTCAACCATCAAATATCCAATAAACCGGGTAAATTCGGTTTATTTCCATTCAACATCGTTTATATTATTTTATAACGATTTATCACTATTTTTATTCATTTAAAAATAGCCAATTCATTCAAACGACGCTTTAGGCCATAACGCGGTCGTGACGCTGTTTTTCTTTAAATTTGATTTACACATATCTGAAAATCTAACCGTTGGATCTTCACAAATTTTATATCTTTAGAAAAATCTTTTCAAAACGAATCCAACGGTTTCTGTTTTGGGAAAATCCGACGGTCGGATCTCCCGGTATAATCGTTTGAAGTTACGATTTCAAAATACGAACTGCAGCGTCGTTATTCGATTTAATTTAATTATATTTATATATATAAATATAATTGATTCTGGCGCTGTTTTTCTTCAGATTTGAATTAAACATTCCAGACAATCCAACCGTTGGATCTTCACAAAGTTGGTGTCGTTGGAAATACATTTCCAAAGCGAACCCAACGGTTGCGGTTTCGGGAAAATCCGATGGTCGGATCTCCCACAATAATCGTTTGAAATCACGGTTTCAAAACATGAACTGCAGCTTTGTTATTCGATTTATTTTAATTATATTTATGTATATATATATAAATATAATTCATTCTTCGATTCTAAAACCATATTCATTTCACACATTTGATAAAAACGGTATTTTTATCCAACATCTATTTTTTTTTCAACACATCACTATTTTTAACAGTTCATATATATCATAAAAATGTGATTTTTATTGTAAAACAATTTATTTCAAAACATGAATATATTATATAGTTCATTTATATCATAAAAATGTGATTTTTATTATAAAGCAATTTATTTCAAAACACGAATATTTTATATAGTTCATATATATCATAAAAAATGTGATTTTTATTGTAAAGCAATTTATTTCAAAACACGATTATTTTATATAGTTCATACATAAGGTAAAAATGTTATTTTTGGTGTTAAAACAATTTATTTTAAAACACTAATATTTTATATAGTCTATATATATGATAAAAATGTTATTTTTATCTTTCAAAGAATTTATTCAATACATGAACTTCATTCAACACATGAATTTTATTCAACACATGAGTTTCTATTCAACACATGAATTTTATTTCAACACATGAATTTTATTCAACACATGAATTTCTATTCAACACATGAATTTTATTCAACACATGAATTTTATTTCAACACATGAATATAAATCAAACACAGGAATATTTCAGAAAATTTCGGTAGCATAACGGCAGGGTAGTTAAAACCGGCACCGTCCCTAGTACGGCTCCTAGCTCTACCTTAAAGCCTCGCAGCTTTTGACAATGGGGATTTTCAATATCTAGTTCGTACGCAGACGAATTTTCCCATATACTAATCATATTGGGATTTCAACCACAATCAATCATTTAAAATCAACCATTCATGATATTCACCAAATTTTCACATCAACCAATAATCCAAACAATATCACAACCAATATATATCGTCCATGGTCTATGGACGAGGGGAGTGTGTGTGTGTATATATATATATACACATACAACTATATTTCGATTTCATTTCAACATCATTCCAATTCATTTCAACGCATATATCATTTTTACAACGCATATATAACTTATACATCGAACATACAACTTATACAATGCTTATACATGAGGAGTACAATGCTTATATAACTCATACATCGACTATATAATTTATACATCGTTGTTTCCATATCGTTTATAATTCAGAAATCTCACATTGGGTTCCACTCCTCCAAAAATTGTAGAAGGCTCAGAAAAATATCTGGTCTCTTCTAGAATGTAGAAGACGTCTGCACGAGTCCACTGTCTCTTGTTTCACTGGATTTCAACCACAACGAAAAAGATATGATTTTTATTCCAAAATCACAAATTGTGACGGTTTTAAAGTGTTAAAACAGTTTAATTTAATTAAAACTGTACCTCTCCAAAGTTGTTCAAAACAAGGTCACCGATTTGCGTTCAATCCGCGATGCTATAGCACGATCGGACCTCACCATGTTGTAGTGCTCCAAGAGAGCTTTCCGGCGCCTGGGATTACATCCAACTGGAGCTCGAGATGGAGGCACGGCGGCGACTTCGACGGTGATACTTTGGGGAGGTGGATCTCGCGAAATACAACATGGTGGGTGCCGTACCTGGTACGGATTTGAAGGGGGGGTCGAGCTCTACGAAAACCCCAACAGGGTGGAGGGCTATCGAGGTGTGGATTAGAAGAAAAAGAAGAGAGAAGGAGGGAGCTTTTATCGCCGTCGATCGCGAGGTCTCGGGGAAGAAAGCGGGGGAGAGAGAGAGTGAACGTGATTGGCTTGTTTTTTTTATTTATATTTTTATAAAATCCGAAAATACCCCCTTCCACACACTAACTCCAATCTAAACCCAATGAATGTCGTCCCTAGCTAAATACTCCCATTCCAAACACAATGGGATATGTTTTGTAGGAACATTCGATTGTTTCAGTCAGTTTCTCTTCAAATTAAAATATAAAACATTCAATATTTGATTTGAACGTACATTTCAATTTGACGGGGCCACATACTGATCCCAAAAATTCCAGAAAAATAACTCTAGCTATGTTTTGATGATACGGTCCCAACAAAACTAGTTTCGTCGAATTCTGAGACCGTTTGAAAAATGGCCCTTTTCTGGTCGATCCAATTTAACTGAAATCAACCAAACACATTTTCCTTTGCCATGCTTACATATTAACTTCAAAAATTATGGAATTTGAAACCTAGCAATAATTTGACATCCCGGATCCAACAAAAGTGGTTTCGTCGAATTCTGAGGTCTTTTGCAAAATGTCTATTTTCAAGGGCTATATAACTCTATAGCGACCTTTCTGAAAATTCATTTGGCCATAACTTTTGATTCCTGCTATGAAACTTTGATTTTTCAGATTCGTTAGAAAGATAATCATAAACAGATTTACATATTTTTGGTTTCACTAAAATCCGTTTTATTTTGCACCCGGTACAGTCAGTCAAAGTTTGAATTCCAATTTTGAAACTACCACGCCATTTCAGGCCTTGTTTATAATTAAAAATAATTATATTTATTTTCAAACATCGATTCAAACATACTTTTCGTCGTTATTATTTAAAATAATTTATTTTAAATATTTAAAATCCACTAAAATTGCCAAATTAAAATTTTTAAATTGGTTCAGATTTTTCGGGTTGTTACAATCTCCCCTACTTAAAATCTTTTCGTCCTCGAAAAGGAACTAAGTCGAAAGTTGTTTAATTAACCAACTCAACTTTCATTCTGGCTTCCATTCTTCATTTTGGCATGGTAAACATTTAGCCACAAATTCGGCTACATTTCTCTTCATTCCTTCCCAATGGAGATTCCTTTTCATATCCTTATACATTTTATCCCCACCAGGGTGTATGGTCAATTTTGACCTATGGCAATATTCTAGAATTTCTTTCCTCAACCCTTCATTCTTAGGGACGTAAAGTTGTCCATCTCAAAGTAAACTCCCATCATCGCTGACCGAATACCAAACCGAATGTGGAAAGGTCTCCTTCTTTACCACTTTTTCTTTTATGTTTCTTCATTCCTCATCAAGGTTTTGTGCGCTTTTGATCCTTTCTCTTACGGTAGGTCTAGTTATCATAGCCCCAAGAAAACCATTGGAAGTGGTTAGTGAGGTTGCAAATTAAAGTTAGCGAGGAACTCCAATTGTTTCCAACTTGTCATTGCATTCAAAGTCGTATGTTTCCTACCTAAAGCATCCACCACAACATTGCCCTTGCCCGGGGCATACTGAATCATAAAGTCAAACGAGGCAATATATTCCATCCATCTTTGTTGTCTCTAATTTTAAGTCACGTAGAGAAAATAATTACTTAAGGCATTTATGGTCAGTAAAGAGTTCAAATTTCTCCCCTAAATGGTAAAGTCTCCACATTTTAAAGGCGAACACTATGACGGCTAACTCAAGGTCATGTACCAGATATCTTTTCTCTGGATCCTTGAGTTGTCTGCTAGCATAGGCAACTACTCTTCCTTCTTGCATAAGGACTTCTCCCAAACTGGTCCCACATGCATCGGTGTAAACGGTAAATAATTTTGAACCGTTAGGTATAATTAGGATCGGTGTGCTAGTCAATAATTTCTTTAATTTCTTAAAGGCTATATCACATTTATTACTCCAAGTGAACACCAAATTCTTCCTTGTCAATTGAGTTAATGGAGTAGCAATATTGGTGAAGTCTTTAATGAATTTCCTATAATATGCGGCCAATCCAAGGAAACTTCTTACGTCTGTAGCATTTCGAGGAGTTCTCCATTTCTTGATTGCCTCGATCTTTGCGAGGTCTATGGCCAAACCTTCGCTCGACGCAATATGTCCTAAAAATCTTACTTCTTCCCTCCAAAAATGGCACTTTGAGAATTTTGCTTTCAATTGGTTCTTTCTTAATATTCCTAACAATTGTCTCAAGTTTTTTTCATGCTCTTTATGATTTCTTGCAAATATAAGAATATCATCTATGAAGACTCCTATAATTTTATTTAGAATTCCCCTAAACACTCTATTCATGAGGTCAGCAAAGAAGGCGGGTGCATTCGTTAGTCCGAAGGGCATAACTTCCCATTGGAACAATCCGTCTGGCATCCTAAACGTGGTTTTGTCCTTGTTATCCGCAATTATTAACTGGTGAAATCTAGTAGCAAGGTCTAGTTGGGAAAATACTCGGGCTCCTCCCAAGTGGTCAAAAATTTCATCAATTCTAGGTAAAGGGCACCTATTCTTTTTGGTCAATTTATTAAGTTCTCTATAGTCCACACAAAGTCTCAAAGATACGTCTGCTTTGGTGAAAAATACAACAGATGCACCCCATTCTGAGGTACTTCGTCAAATGAAACTTTTTGTAATAACCCTGAAATCTTCTTATCAAACTCCTTTCTTTCCTTAGGCGCCATATGACTTAAGGATAGTGCTACAGGTCTATCATCCTTCTCTAGGTCAATACGAAAGGAGATTTCTCTGTGGGGCGGAAGTCCTGTGACTTCCTCAAAGACATCCAAGAACTCACAAACTATAGGGACCGAAGTTGGTCCTTCAAAACTAGGAGACAAGGAATATAATAAGGCCTTATCCTTCTTTCTAATATTATAAGGAATGCTTTGGTTACGTCCTCCTCGACTCTTGAGACGAATGAGTCTCTTATCACATTCTAGGATGGCCCCATAAAATGATAACCAGTCCATACCTATGATAAGGTCATACCCCATAAAATCTAACACATACGCTTCGCAATGGAACTCGACATTATCGACCTCCAATACTAGGTCTTTACACAACAGCTCAAGATACTTAGATCCACTGTTGGGTTAGACACCTCCATCGGACTATCCGAGATAGATATGGAAAGATTCAACAAATTTACTAATCACTTGGAGATAAAACAACGGGTCGCTCCAGAATCGAACAAGGTGTATATTGAATTTCCTAAAACAAAGGTTAGACCTTCTCGTGTGGACTGCCCTTGGTCTATTGGGGGTTGGCTTTGAATTGGTGCTACTTCTATTGCATTGTTCTGGCCACTCTTGGCAACTTTGGGCTTTTGGCAGTCTTTGGGTATGTGTCCTTCTTCATGGCAGTTGTAACATTTTTCCCTTGAACTCCTTTTTCGCCAACGAGGTCCTACAATCGTTAGCCTCATGGATCATGCGGTTGCACCTCGTACAAATCTTTGCGTCCTTTTTGAATTTGTTCGTCTTCTTGTTTTTCCACCATTCCTTTTTCATTTTTTTATTGGAGCTTTCTCCTTTCTCTCCTTCTTTCTCCTCCTTGGAGCTTTCAGCTGTGCCAAGGGTAGCTGTCTCTACTAGGGTCTCAAAAGCTCCCCCAAATGTCACTTGGGCTAATAGAGTTTCCTTCAATAGGGAGTTTAGTCCTTTAACAAACCTAAGGGCTTTGTTCATGGGGGTGTCTACCAATCCCCTACCAAACTTACATAACTCGGAGAATTTGGATATATACTCTTACAGGCTCAAGCTTCCTTGCTTGAGGTGAATGAAATTCTCTAGCTAGATGGTCATTTCCGCCCTTGGCAAAAACGTTGCCTCAAAACGGTTCGTGAATTCGGCCCATGTAAATATCCGACCCTTGTTCTCCATCAATATTAAGTTCCACCATTCAAGGGCCTCGTCCTTTAAATGTCAGGCCGTTATCCTCCTTTTTACTTCATCGGGCCAGGCAGTAGCCTCAAAGTTTCTTTCATAGTCCATAACCCAAAATTAGGCACTAGCAAAGCCTTCCTTTCCAGAAAACAATTTCCCTCCAAGATTTGTAAAGGTCTTACTGAAGCTGGAAAAATCAAAGGCTGCCTCAGCGGCAGGATTAGCAACAGGGACCGGTTCAACACTACGGAGATACTGTTGAAACCATTCTGGAAAGTAGTGGGATCTTGCCTGGTTGCCATGCTCATTAGGATTTTCAGCCATTCTACTATCTGAAAAGAAAAGGAAGAATCCTTTAGTGGGTACTCCTGAGTTAGTATTTAAGCTGAAAAAGGAAGAAAACAATAAAGATGCCTAGTATAAATGCATATGCTTACTTAGGTAAATATTACACATATATATATATATATATATATGTGTGTGTGTGTGTGTGTGTGTGTGTGTGTAATTTGAAAAACATTTTTCAATATACAAGTATGCCTCTTATACGTATAATTCCCTTATAATCGGGTAACCAAGGCTCTGATACCAAATGTAACAACCGCCTGGAATGGAAATAAATTTCGACCTAAAAAAGGCCCATCGAAACTTAGAGCCATTCTAAATGGGTCTTTGATTCTTGTAAGGATTACATTTACGTATAATGTACATACACACATACTTCGAATGAAAATCTCACACAGCGGAAAGAGAAAATATAATATTCAAATAAGATGTACCATTATTTAAAAACTTCAGAAATACAACAGTCACAGTTAAATCTGTTCAACGGGTACATCAAATAGTTCATTCTCACAAGATTCCAAGAGAAGTAAAGCATTAACTGCTAATAATAACATAACAACTTATTCTTCTTCAACGCCCTCAATCATAACTTCATCCATGGGTTTTACCCCATCTACTGACCTATTGGATAATTTAAGGAGAGGGGTCGGAAATAAAGTTTTGTGTGATTGAAATATAGTGTTACTCAATGTCTATACCCTATATTTTTAGCAGGTCACATATGTCAAGGTATGTCTATGTAGCACACAACAAACACTAAATATCTAACCAATGGGGTGGATATCCAAGTCAATCGCCCAATAATATTTTTAGGGTAAAGACCCAACGAGGTAGCACTCTCGGTCACTTATGGCCCTATTAAAGGTGGATTCTTATGATCTCTTATAACCCTGAGGCGGACCCCTAGCCCTTTCGAGACCCCGTCCTAATACGTTAATGTTCTTAAGTCTATTCTCTCATTTGTAATATGAGAAGTAGTATTGCGAACGTTACTTCTTAACTGATATTACCCGGTAGGACACCTATGTCGCTTAAGACATCCCTTGGACAATTGGTGAGCATGCAATGGCCACATATCTTTCAATTACCAATTTGTCCTTAGTTGAGCCCTTACAAGCTTCTAGAGGAAGTGGACATACCCATGAACTACACTACTCTGTTACCGTTTTATGCCTAACCACTTTTAGAGAAGGAGGTCCCAAAGACCTACTTCAAATCTAATAAGGGTGGGTCCCATGACTTTGATTCCTCTCCAAGGAATAAATCTTCGGAGGGATCCTAGTCCTAACCACTTAAGACCCAAACTAGATAAAAAAAGAGAGTCAGCCACTTAAGACCTTCTCGAGGCATAGTAAACCTACTTACTTTCACACGCAATAGACTTATATATATAGTTATACACACACACACACACACTAGACCTCTCACATTAAACCGTACACCTGTAGATGATGGATATGTCGGTCGATTCCATGCAGACTTCTACTACAAGTTGGTTTTACCTTGTTTCTAGTGTACTAAGTTTTTGAATGGCCCATGCACTTAGACATATCACGTTAGTTGGACCTACTTGTGGTTGTTGGATTTGCTGTCGGTTCCGTGCAGGCTTCTACCACAAATGGAAACTAACCTTGTGTCTATGTGTTACTATTTATATATATAAAGCAATTCTATATACGTCCACACAAGAAAATAAATATATTTATTATGGGGACATTTCAAATTCAGATTCTAACCTAATCGCATTTATTACACTAGTACAACTTTAATTACGTTGATTACATTTATATAAGTGTAATAATAATAGCGCCTAATTAACGTAACATTTGTATAAACGGGGAAACGTTATAACGAGGTGACAATTGTCAATTTGTCCAAATCAAGGCATACAAGTTAATTTTTTTCATACTTTTTCCAAAACAACTTAGGCATGATGGCATAATGACAATATAACAAATAGCAGTGAATGGAAAATATACATACATAACAATTTCAACTTGCATCCTAGGCTTGTTGAATGATTTCGGTATTAGATTAAAAATAGAGTATTACATACACTTATACTTGTATGTTTATAATTTCTATTTCATCTAATTGACTCTTTTTGGCATTATGCACATAAATATGCTTACATTTGACATGTTTCAATTATGAATGCGTTTCGATTCAAAAGAGCATCCAAACCTAAACCAAATCATGAAATAATCAAATCTAAATCTTTTTAGGTTACATTCAAATGGTAAATAAAGGTAAATTACATAAAATAGAAATAATAGTAACAACACTCTTTTTCATCTTTAATCCGCTACTGAAACCAAAAATCCACAAAATCACAAATAATCATGACAATTCACATGTAATTACAAGATAGAGGATTTGGGGGTTTTAATGTTTATATTATCGAAATTCAAAATCCTTCTAGCCATATCTATTCACATGACAATCTATTAAAAATACGAATATGCCTTAATAAACCATATTCCACTCACAAATCTAGGCAGAATAGAGAGAAATGGTAGATATAGATGTTCAATAATTCTTTGCGTTCAATTGTGCTCCAATAATCCTCCTAATTATATACATATAAGAGACATGTATTAGAATCTTATACATATATGTTTATGCTAAGTTCCAAAACACTAAACTCATATAAATTAGAATAAAGAGAGATTAAGAATAGAGTTAGAGAAATAGAAGAAAACCTTAACCAATTTTTTTTTCTCTGTAATTTAACAATGGTGGAGAGGTAACATGGAGGCAGCGATGGAGAATGATTACGGTTTTCATAGTGTGATAGGAGGGATATATATAGTTGCCCGTGTGAGCATAGATCGTTGGATTACTTAGAATTAATCCAAGCCTTTAATTTACATATATCCTCATAAATAAAAACCTAACCAGCTAAATTCATGGGGTTTTCCAGCCACCGAGCGGTCGAACCTAGCGGTCGACCCGCGGTCGACACCCCTTAAGGAGGGACGGTCGACCCCTTAGGGGCTGAACGCCCAATAAGGTTGCGTTGCTGAGCTTTTTATTTTATTTATACATTCCTTGATCTCTTAATCTTATTCCATACATGCAATATACTTTGTCCCCCAGATCTTATCTTCAATTCAAAATTTGAATTCTCCATCTTTAATTTTACTTTATTTCGGACACAGATATATATATATATATAATCCATTTAATTATATATATATTTAGCGCTTACTATCCAAATTCATTTGTTTATAACTTCTTCATACATTGACCGTTTTCAACATATTATACATGAAAATGATGTAGAATTTTGCCACCAGTCCAAATAAAAGAATTTCGTAGCCAAATTCCTAAAGTTGCAAAATCTCATTTTCCATCCATACTATTTAATTGCTTATTTTTAATTATTTATTTATTATTAATACTTATGTATTCTATGAGGTGTTATACAGTCCCAACAAAATTAATTTCATTGAAAACCGAATTCGTTTGCACAACGACATTATTTTAATTTATCGGTTCACCTTTAAGTTGCATATACGAATAAAACAACTTTGATTGGATCCAAACTAGAAATCTAGCAATAATTAGTTATATGTTTTCCAATAAAACTTGTTTCGTCGAAAACGGGGGTTGTTAGAAAAATAATCATTTCTAAGGCCTATATAATATCAATATAATATAATTAAATCTAAAATAGTTTAATTTAAATAATAATAAATTATTATTATCGTATATCTCCAAATGAAAACTTATACAACTTCAAGATAACCCAATATATATTTTAATCTTAAAATTCCAAACTAAACGATACAAAAAATCCTTTATAAATTATTAAATAAACGTATTTGTTTATAAATGATTTCATAGCGACTATTTGAAAATTTGAATTGGACATAACTAACAATCTATAATATGAAATATACAATTTTCTCTTTCATTAGAAAATTATAATCAAATAGATTCCAATGTTTCTTGTTTCACATAATTCCAACTTATATCGGATCCTGTATATTCAATGAAAGTTCCAAATTCAATATTATAAACTACCATTTCGTTTTGAGCTAATTTTAATTAATTTATAAATTTATATATTCGAACTCCATTTTTAATGAATCAATTCGATATAAAATCCATTTATATCACCAAAACAATATTTAAAACGGTTTTAAATATTCATAATTAACGTTCAAAAATCCGGGACGTTACAGATACCCTCTAACAAAAAACCAACAGGGATACTGACTGATATGGGTTCCATGCAACAAGATCGGCACAAGACAAACCCCCTAAGCTTATGCCCCCAAGTAACTCGGATTTAAGAGTCCCCAAAACCCGATACAGCAATAGATCGAGAGACCTCTTAGCTTATTAATAATCAGGTTTAACCTAGCAGGCTTAGGTTTACTAATAAGCGTAGTTGTAATATTACATGTTACTATGTGTGTACAACCCTTCCCCAAAACACCTTCCCAGATGTATGCATAGTTACTATAGTAATTTAGTTTACCTAACCTACATCTGTTACTTACATAATTTTAACATGTCCTTTTACTTAATGTTTGTATTAAAGTCAAATCTAACATGTTTATACATATGCATACTATTCCATTCAGTTATGTCCTCAAAATTACAGCATGTACAAGTTTATGCATATTATCCCTTTTTATTACATTCCCAATTTACATCAAGTACAAGTATATGCATATTACCCCTTTTTATTACATCCCCA
Organism: Allium sativum; assembly: GCA_030737875.1. Lineage (NCBI taxonomy): Eukaryota > Viridiplantae > Streptophyta > Magnoliopsida > Asparagales > Amaryllidaceae > Allium > Allium sativum. Next base: position 989,134,819 of record CM060913.1, read on the forward strand.
ATTTATAGCAAGTACAAGTATAGGCATATCTTCCCTTTTCCTGAATTACATCCAAACAGTCCTCAATTTAACAATAAGCCCAAATTCCCCTTTTTCATGTCATTACTTATCATCCCAATTTTACTATATGCAAACTTTAATCGGACATGGCCTAGGCTTTCAAAGGCCTTGTCTTAGCATAAACAAAGGGGAAAAATAGTGGAAGGAGAATAAAATCAAATCAGACTGTACAGGCATATAGGCAAGACTGGAAATAAACTAAAACAGTAGATGTAGGGAAAAGGAAGATAGATGCACATAACTATTTAATCATCTGAGCAAATATTTTACTTGTAACAATGGCATAGGTGAATAACAGTGAAGAACATGTATAGCTATTATCTTGTAAACATTGTATGTTCTAAACCCAATTTTATTTACTGTCATGTTATAGTTCTAGGTATCAGATCTGGAAATAACAGGGAACTCACAGCGGGACTTGGTGAAGAAGAGATTAGATCTCTTTTTTATATATATCTATATGTCGTTGTAGAAAAGTCCACTTCAATCTCTTTATTGTTATATGTAGATCTTGAAATTTGAATTATCCCTATAGATCTAGGCTTCAACAGCGTCTCCCTATATGCGTATATATATATATATTAGAATAGATTCATGGAGGAAGAGAATATAAAGAATAATTGTGTGTATTGAAATGGGAGAGAGTCACCTATTCATATATTAATAGAGTTAATCTTAACCTTTAGATATTAGGTTTTCAATCTAAGCCATACACATAGAGCTGAGTCAGTGATGAACCTAGCCAACAAAATAGTCAAAATAAGGAATTCGGAATCTGCCCTGGATCTGGGTGGGTTAACCCACTGACCTACCAAGTTGACCCGTAGGTCGACCCACCGACCAACCGGGTCGACCCATAATTCGACCCAATCTGACTTGGGTCGACACAGTCCCATTGTGGGTCGTCCCCTAATGGTCTTTTCTGGGTTGTTTTCCTAGTTTGAATTATTTTGAATATATATATATATATAACCTCCTTATATGTATACAAACTTCTTATGCTCATAACTTCTTCATACGTTATCTGATTAACGCAAAATTTGGGGTTATCTGAACCAGAATTCTGAGACGAACGCAAGGTAAAGCCGGTTTTACTTAATTCTAAATATTTATCTAAGTAATTCCCAATTTATCATCTTTACTCTATGGTTATAGTTTATTAAAATTTTGGGGGTTACAATTGGTGAGAACTGGTCTAGCTTGTTTTTTTAAAATGGATATTCTATGTTGGTTTAATTATCTACTTCATCAATCAACTCTATCTGATGTTGATAGACATTTTTATCTTGTGGAACAATTAATGTAACTATCCATATTTTACGCATCGAAGGATCGTAAAATAATTCTATTTAATACCTTAGTGGTCTTATAATTCTTATATCATAATATATTGTTTGCGCAGATGTAATTCATCCCCATGATTTTTATCAAATTGTTTTGTGACCATTTTTCCCTTATGAATTACTGTTTTGACCATAATTTTTGTTAGGGACTAAGTTAGGTGTTAAAGTTGATCTCATCGGAATGGGATGATGGTTGGCCATTTTGTAGAGTGTTTAAATTTAAGATTCGACTCAACGATTTAGGAGATATCATTGTTTTAAGTTTTTATTTTTGTAGGGCAGGTTAATAGCAGCTAATGGACTGAGTAGTGAGCCCATTAGACTAATGACCTAAAATTATAAGTAGAGGGTTTGAGGAGAGAATTACGGTTCTTCTCTTTATTCTAAACATTAGGTTGGGCATCTGTGAATCTTCGATTCAACTAATCTTTGTAAACCCTAATTTCTTTTTCTAAATCATTATAAGTCACGTGTAGAAGCAAGATCAACATCAAGGAAGATTGGATCTCACCATTTTTCATCATATTCAAGGGTTTTCTCCGCTATCCAAATCTTTTTTATTTATATATCATTGGATCTAGGTTTTGATGGGTGATAGATATCTCTCGCATGGTTATTACGGATTATATGTGTTAATTAGTTAACCAAACATCACATATGCTAATTTTACCCAAAAGCCAAATCATATAAATTATTTCAGATCTAGACACCCTGGGATTACCTAATATTTTCATATTTCATGTAAAATGATTAGATCCACCATGTTTACAATTTTTGTTGTCAAATTATGTTAGATCTATGAATATTGTAATATGTATCATGTTTGTATGTGGTATAGTGATTGCATATGTTTGATTCTTGATGAACTATTTCTTAATTGGTTAAATTATATGTTATGCTTGATTTGTTCATTTAGAATTATGTGTCGTAGGACATAAAATTGAAGAACAAAGAAAATCAAAGGTTCAGATGATCAGATTCAGATGAATGCGGAGAAGCTCTTGAGGATGCTAGAAGGAAATACGTAAAATTTTGTGTTACAATCAGCTGATTATGAGGATAGAACTGATACGCAGGCCATGGACCAGTACCGATCCATGATAACAACTTAGATGGAGTCCAAGTTTTTAGAGTGGCATCTAGGGAGTTCAAGGAAACTACGATAAAAATTCAAGTAAAAATTCCCTAAGTACAAGGACTATTACTGGTCCATGGCATATGGACCAATGTCGATCCATCAAGGATGGTCGTTGGGGATGATACTTTATGCACGTCTTTGTTGTGTCTATAGCAGGTCATGTGCGATGTTTGAAATGAATTAAATGGGTCAAAGAGTAAACGCTTGAATATGTGATGATGGACCAGTATACAAGTCTTCGGGGAAGTTTTTGACTTGGAATTAACCGAAGGGAAGTTCTTGAGACATAGAAGAAGAATGTACAGAAACTTAGCCATTTTTGACTAAGTACATGGGCAGATACCGGTCCATAGCCGGTACTGATCAATTATTGTGACAAATTGGGACCGGAGGTCTTTTACATGAGAAACAGTGGTCTTTAGAAGCATGAAGGTGGTCTCTAATAGTCGATAATGCCTACAGGGTGGAAGTTATCATCAAAGAGATATTGATTCTTTGATTGTAAACTCAGGAAAAGTTGGTCGAAGGAGAAAATGATAGAGAGATCAAAGTGGAATAAGTTTTCTAGTTAATGGACTGACTCAAGTAGGACTCGAGCTAAAGGATGGCATCTTGGATAGCTCATGTGATTGAAAGTGCTGAGGAATCATTGGTAGGTCGAAGGATTCTAGCGGACTCAAAGCAGTAGTATCATGGGGACCCTGTTTAGATCTGAGACATTGAGTACCTTGGATTACTTGGGAAGTGATTTATTTGCCATAGGAAGACAAAGGCTTGTAGGATGTATCGTAGTCCAACTAAAACCAAAGTTCTCCATTGGCCCTTGATGGATAGCAACGACCAATCATTCAATATTAATGTATTCAAGGCTTTAGTCTGTGATACCTAGGTTATTGTTCGTCATGGATGCTATAGTTGCATGTGTGTTCCCTTCTATCTTGTATCGATTTACTATTGTCATAGGATACTAAAGAGAAGCTAGGATTGGGAATCCTATTCTGACTCGTATATATTTCTATGTGTTTAAGTAGCATATTTAATGTGATTATTATGTGCTAACTCTTTGGCTGCAGGAAAAGGTCAGGTGAAACTTGAACTGTATATTATCATATTATCCTGTTAGTTATTGTTAGTTATTTATAGCTTGAACCAGACTATAAGTCTGACTCAGGTTTTATGTTTTTTCTTATTACCTTGGGTGCTCATCGACGATGTCGATGAGCAGGTTAAACAACAGGTAACGGGTTGGTGATGATAATGTTGTGCGGCGACGAGCAGAAGGTTGGTATATTACTATCCTTATTATATAGTTATTTAGATGATCTTCGCTATATTGGCATTTATATAATCTGATGAGGGACGTAGTAAGGCATGATGTACTTAGATATTTAGTTACTAATATGTTTTATACTTAATATTTTGATATTTTTATAGAGATAAGATCTCCTGCTTTATTATTCTTCACTACGATATTCTATTTTATATTTTATTGTTATATATTATCCATTCGCTGTAAGTTATATGATAGGTCCTGTTTCGATTTACTTTCCATGGAGATCATCCCATATTGGCCTGGCAAGTCATGCAGTGCACCTTTCTTATAGTTTAGTGTAGAATGTAAGAGGGAGATCATCACACTTGGTATCAGAGCTCTAGTTAATCGATTTTACCCAAAGTTCAAAAGCGTAAAAGTGTATGAGAGAAGTACTTGTAATTTGATTTTTGATGATAACTATATTATATAATATATAGTATAGTAGTCTATTAATCACTTGAGCACCATTGCGACATTTCTATGATAAGGTCCGAATGTTCTTGATTTAGATAGTGAATGAGTCATCGGAATATGAGGGAGGAAATCTGCTAGGAATGAAACTGCCACTAGAGGGGCAGGCGAGAGTAGTCAATCAGGAGCCGCTACACCCAATTTTCCTGCTATGTTCGACGCCATGATGGCAACGATCATGAGAAGGATACCCACTCCAATGGCGATAGTAGATAGTAGTGCTCCTATGCAGGCACTGAAGGTTGTTGATTTCACTAAGTTGTGCAAGGATTATGTTTTTCTGGGTGGCAAGTTGTTTGTTGGAATGAAACCTTCAATCGAAGTCTAGAATTGGTTGGATATTTGTGTTCACATCTTTGGAGAACTAAGGATCGATGATGCAATGAAGAGGAAGCTTGCATTAAGGAAACATCAGGGTCGAGCAATGGACTGGTGGAACTCCGTTACTATTGACACTCTAAAGGACCAGATTACTTGGAATAATTTAAGACTAAGTTTGAGGAGAAGGTCATTTTTATGGTCCAGAAGTTAATTCTATTCAAGAGATTTGTTGGGTTGAATCAAGGTAGGAGATCTATGAATATGTAGCAAGCATTGAGGCTTTATTTAAGTATGCCTGTTCTTATATCGATACTCAATATCAGAAGAATGAGAAGTTTATTATAGTGTTGGATGAGTATTCTAGGGAGAAACTTGTGGATCATATTGAGGATCCATATGAGAAGTTGGTCGAGAAAGCTTTGAGGCACAAGAGTTCGTTCCAAAAGAAAATTGAAGTTGTTGTTGAGAGTAAAGAAGAATCAAAACCACATCAAGGTGATGGGAATAAGTAAAAGTGGAACAAGAAGAGGAAGTAGCAGCAACAAGGGAAGAATGGCCAGAAGAAACCTAAGGGTGAGGTTACCTGATTTCATGTCATGAGAAGGGTCATTGTTCTAAGGATTGCAAGGCTCCTAAGGAAGAAAGGAAGTGTTTTAACTGTGATAAGATTGGGAACTTAAGGAATAATTATCCAGAACCATCAAAGGAAAAGCATATTGCGAAGGCGTATGCATTGGATGATGTGTCGTCCTCTTCGAGAGTTTCAACCGCAACAAAGAAAGGGAAGGTTATTGTTGTGCAAGGTATGCTTTCTACTAGAGGTTTTTTAGTTCGAGTTTTGTTTGATACTGAGCATCACCTTCATTTATCTGTAATGAGATTGTGTGCAAGTTAGATTTAGAACATGAGATTGTTGATAGACCATTAGTTATGACTAACCCAGTAGGGGGTTCTTCTATTCTTTGTATGCTCTGTCGTGGTCTAGTTTTATCGAGTCATGGTTTCTCTTTTGTGTATGATTGCTTTGTTTTGAACTTTGCCGCATTTGTGATTATTTTGGTATAAACTGGCTCAAGAGATATGTGGCTATAGTGGATGCGATAAGCTCGGCAATCGGGAATGTGGAAGGGAGAACGGTTGTGATACGCTGCCTGCCAGAGGACAGGGTCTTAATCACTTTTTATATTCGCTTGCGATTCCACGAGATGGATTGTTGTCGGTGACGATTGTTCAAAAGTTTTCTGATATGTTTGACGAGGTCAAAGGTCTACTGCCATGATGGGAAATTAAATTTCGGATTGATCTAGTGGATAGACCCAGACCTATTGCTATGCCTGATAGGAGGATGACGCCTAGGGAACAACAAGAGTTTGAGATGCAAGTGAATGATCTTTTGATTAAGGGATGTGCTTGGAGAATCGTATCCGAGTAGGGTGCACTAGTTGTGTTTGCGACAAGGCTGGTGGATCATTGCGATTTTGTGTGGATTATCGTAAGATGAATAAGACAACCAAAAAGAACAAACTTCCATTGCCGAGAGTTGATGACTTGTTTGATCATCTTAACAAAGCCAAGGTCTTCCCAAATGTATTGGGCGAATGGATTCCACCAATTGAGAGTGGATACGATAATGTGCTGAAGACTGCTTTTAGGACATCATCCGGATTTTATAAGTGGCTAGAGATGCCGTTTGGATTGACTAACACGCCAGCATATTTTGTAAATCTAAAGAAACGAGTTTTCAGAGATTAGTTGAATGAATTTGTGCTTGTGTTCATAGATTATACATTGATTTTCTTCATTACCGAGGAAGAGCAAAAGATGATTTGAGAATTGTTTTGGAAATCTTGCAATCTACTGAGAGCTAGGTTTTTTAAATGTCACTTCTAGAAGTAGGAAGTGAGACTCTTGGGTCATGTTGTATCGAGATATGGAATAGTGGTGGACCCCGCTAAGATTGAAGCAACCCAGGATTCAGATCCATCTAAGAATGCTACAGGTGTTAGAAGTTTCCATGGTTTACCTAGAAGTTATCGATGGTATATTAAGGACTTTCTGCAGATAGCTAGACCATTGAATGGATCGATGAAAAAGAATCAAATCTTTGCATGTAACACGAAATGTAAGCAAGCTTTTGTGATCTTGAAAGAGAGATTAACAAGTGCTCCTGTAATGGATATTTTGATGGGAATGACGAGATGGTTGTGTATATCCACGCATGTGGTACTGGTCTGCGACCAATGCTAATGCAGAAAGATAAGGTTGTGGCTTATGCAAGTCGACAACTGAAGACGCACAAAAGGAGTTACCCAACTCACGATTTGGAGTTAGTAGTGATAGAATTTTCACTGAATATGTGAAGGTGTTATTTGTGGGGAGTTAGATTTGAGTTATTCACGGATCATAAGTCATTGTAGCATCTTTTCTCCCAAAAGGATTTGAATCTTTGGCAGCAACAGTGATTAGAGTTTCAATCGCCTTATGATTTTGGTATTCCCTATACTTGAGAAAAGGAAACACTGCAGTCGATGCGTTAAGTAGATGTCATGCGAGCTTAGGAGCTGTGTTTATCGAATGAAGACACCAATAGTATTCGGTTGTGTTTGATTTCAGTCCCTATTATGAGTTCGAGCCTGAAACGTTAGAGAACCTATCAACTTAACCTACTATCGTCGAAAGGATTGGGGAAAGCCAGAAGAGAGATGCTAGGCCAATTAAAATTCATCATAGATTGGAAATGAGAGTTGAGTCTGAGTAAATGAAGAGTTACAAAGTCGATCGAGATGGTGGCTTCGTAAGGATGGTAGACTGGTTGTTCCTGATATAGATGGATTCATAGATTAGGTTTTGAGAGAATGTCATCGTTTTAGACAGATTATTCATCCTGATGGTAACAAGATGTATCGAGATATAAAGAGAGTTTACTAGGAAGGTATGAAAAGGGATTTTGGGAGATTCGTCTCGAAGTGTATGAACTATCATTTGGTTAAAGCTAAGTAGAAGAAGCAGAGTGGGTTATTGCAGCCACTAAAATTTCCTCCATGGAGATGGGATCAGTTAATGGTTTTTATTGATGGATTTTCAAGAACAAGGGTAGGAAATGAGCGTATATGGGTTATTGTGGATCAGTTGACCAAAAATGTAAGGTTTATTCCTATGAAATCTATCAGGACAATAACCAAGTTAGTTGAGCTGTACATTAAATGGATATTTCGATTCCATGGAATACGTAAGAGTATAGTAAGCAATTGAGATTTTCGTTTACCAGTGGATTCTGGAAGAGTTTGCAAGAAAGGTTAGGAACCGAGCTACATATGAGTACGGCTTATCATCCCCAAACAGATGGTCAAACCGGGAGAGTCAACCAAGTATTAGAAGATCTTCTGAAAGCTTGTGGATTGGATTTTGAGGATTATGGGAGGACCATCTTCGTTTGGTCGAGTTTTCCTACAGTAATGGTTGTCAGTTAAGTATTGATATGGAACTGCATGGGGGTTGTACGGTTGATCATATAGTTCACCTTCTTGTTGGTGGGAGTCTGGAAAAAGTTGGTACTTGGGCCAGAAATGATAAAGGAAACAGCAGATGAGATTGAGATCATTCAGCAATGAATGAAGGCAGCCCGGGATGGTAAGAAGAGTTATGTCGATAAGAGAAGAAGGATTTGGAATTCTCGGTGGGGATTTGGTATTTGTTAAGGTTTCACCTCGGAGGAATGATGTTCGATTTAGAAGGAAAGGCATGTTAGCTCTGAAATTTGTTGGGCCGTTTCTGTATACAAAGAGATTGGGAAGCTTGCTTGTATAGTGAATCTACCTAAAAAGATGGAAATTGTGCACAATGTTTTTCATATGTCGTATCTATGGAAGTCTGTGCATGATCTGAGTATGGTAGTATATCCAGGTCAGATGGAAGACTCAGAGGTATAACTGTAAGTTTCTAGACCTCGTAAGCCACTTCATGTTGTTGGGAATCACACGAAACATCTTAAGAGGACGGTCATTAAGCTATCTAAGGTATAATGGAGTGAGGATGATGATGACTGCCCATGGAAAAAAGAAGAGAGAATTAGGATGACCCATCCAGAACTCTTTGAGTGGTATGTCCCATATATCGTATCTTACTTGTACCATTGTGTCTTGTACTGTTAATATTCCATATGCTAAGTTAGAATTTTGGTTGTATGGGTTGTTAGATGCTAGATTGGATGATAAATTGGCTACTTGTGGATGGTAGGCACATGAGATGCTTTGTTCACTTGTGTTTTCTTGGGATTACGAGGGCGAAATTCCTAAAGGGAGAATTTATGACCTATATTTTGCATATTGGAGGATCTTAAAATAATTCTATTTTATTGCCTAGTGGTTGTATAATTTTCATATCTTGATACGTTGTTCATGGGGATGTGATACATGTCCATGATTTTTACCAAATCGGTTTACAACCATGTTGCCCCTATGACCTACTGTTTTGAGCATAACTTTTGTTAAGGATCGAGTCAGGCGCTATAATTGGTCTTATAGAACGGGATGACGGTTGGTTATTTTGTACAGTGGTCACATTTTAAAACACTAAGAGAGTAGGATTGAGTAATATGGAACTAAATGTATATGCGGAAGTTTTGATAGAGTGATATAATTTACTTGATATAGTTATGCAAGTAAATATTTAGTGAGTAAACTTTATAAACTAATATCACTGATAAGCAGAGCGAATGCAGTAAATAAAAGTAAATGACTTAGGGATTTTAATACTGATTTGGAACATCGTCCTACGTCCAGTCCCAGATTTCTTCTGAATTTCACTAATCGACACCCTCACTTAGCCTGAAGGAACAGGTATTACAACACCCGTGCAACCGAACGGGGACCCGAGCAGTAGAACAGGAGTTCGCCTCAGCAGCAGAAGAGGACATCTTGCCTGAGCAGCAGAACAGTTGTTCAACAAATACAACAAAATGTTTTAATTGAGATTGTGTTATGAATAACACTGATAAGTCACAGTTTGAGTACACCCTTCCTATAATCTTCTTCTGAGTATATATATTTGAAAGCAAGTGAGGAGTAGAAAAGAAAGTGATTTAAAATCACGTAATATTTGAGAGCACAAGTGAATTAAAACATAAAATAGTTCAAAATCAGAGTATGGATAATTCAAGAAAGCTCAGAAAGAATTGTTGATTGAAACAAATGATTATGAAGTGTATTTATAATGAATAAAAGGTTGCAATCATCCATAAAAAGGTTTGATTAAAAGATATAGTCATAACTATTTAATTAAGAGTTATGGCTCTTTAAAAAGTCACAATCTTTTAATTCAGCCTTCCAAATTTTTAATTCAGACATATTGATTGGGATTTTATCTGTGAATTATGTCTTGCTAGGGGTTTTAGTGTTAGATGGACAAACTGGATCTTGTTATTGCTTAGGACTGGTTGTTCAAACATTATGGTGAATGGGGTAGTGGGTAAGAAGATTCAATCCAAAAGGGGTCTCAGACAAGGAGACCCTTTATCGCCTTTTCTGTTTAATTTAGCGGTTGATGTCTTCTCTAGAATTATTAAGAGAGCTGGGAGTTTAGGTGTCCTTGGTAGGGTCGGTAATGAGGAATTTAATAATGAATTATCGATCCTTCAATTTGCAGATGATACATTATTATTTTCTTCCCACTTGCCTGAGCATATTATAGCTTTAAAGTTTATTCTTTACTGTTTTGAGATGTTATCTGGTCTTAGAATTAATTTTGATAAAAGTGCTGTAATGGTTCTTAATGATTTTAACAATGTTGAGTCTTTGGTAGCTAGCACTTTGAACTGTTCGACTATGAAATTTCCTTTTGATTATTTAGGTTTTAAGATTAGACCTTCGAAACTTAAGAAGGAAGATTGGTTAGTCATCATTGATAAGATTAGTAATAGATTATCAAGCTGGAATAACAGATTCCTGTCTAGAGCAGGTAGATTAGTTCTAGTCAATTCCGTTTTATCGGCTATCCCCTCATACTGGATGGCTGTTCATCAATTTCCTAAATGGGTCATTGAGAAGATTGATAGGGCTAGGCGGAATTTTCTTTGGAATGGTGATTCTAGTTGTGGGGGATATAAATGTTTAGTTAATTGGGACATGTGTTGTAAATCTAAGAAAGAGGGGGGACTGGGGATCGTTAATCTTCATAATTTTAATTCTGCTTTACTTGCTAAATGGTTATGGAAATATAGATGTCCATAAGTGAACGCTTCTTGGAAATCTATTGTTTTCAAATCTTATTATTCAAGAGGTGAATTTTTTATAGAAAATAGTAGTGGTTGGGATAATAGATTATCTCACTTTTGGAAGTCTGTTTTGAAGTGTTTTGATTATTTCAACTTAGGATGTAAAGTGTTAGTTCATTCAGGAAACCTTTCTTATTTTTGGCACGATGCTTGGATTTCTATAAGGCCGCTTAAAGTTGAATTTAGTGAGCTTTACAATATTAGTAGATTTAAGAATGCTCTTATTAAGGATGTATACAAAGCTGATTTAGATCCTCCGTGGGAGTTTTCCTTTGATAATATTTTAGAGGTAGATTTATTAAGACAATTGGCCTTACTGAAAGCTAAGTTAGCATTGTACCACTTGGATGAAAGTGATGATTCTATTAGCTGGGGTTTAAATAAAAATTTAGTTTACACTGTTAATTCAATGTATAGTTTTATTAACTTTTCTGGTATTTCATTCTATCCTTTTAAATTTCTTTGGAAGGCTAATGCTACACCTAAAGCAAAGTTCCTAATGTGGTTGATCATGCATAAGAAGCTTAATACGATTGAGTTGTTAAAAAGAAAGAATGTTATTTTCGATGTCAAATGTTGTTTTTGTAATTCTGGAGAGGAGGATGTAGATCATTTATTTTACTCTTGTTATTTTACCCTTTCTATTTTCAATATGATTATCAGGATTTTCTCCTTTGATTGTTTTAATTCCTTTAGTAGTTGTAGCGAGTATTGGTATTGTCATAGATTTCACTACAATTCTAGACAGCAATACATATTGGATTCTTTAGTAATTTTCATAAGTTGGTTTATTATTGGGTTGAGAGGAACCAGAGAATTTTTCATTCAGTTTCTGTGCCTAAGGATTATTTAATTATCAACATAGTTAATTTCTGTATGTTTTGGATGTCAAATTCGCACTATAATTTTTTTGGTGATTTGCTATTTGGTCGCTTTCTGTTTAAGGTCAGTTTAAATCTGAGTTTATTCATTCGTACTAATAGATTTTTTAGTAGTAATAGACTTCGTCTTGGATGTTGATTTCTTTTTATTTGGGTTGATTCTACCCTCTTACTTGTTTATTTTTTTTTTTTTTTTTTTTTGCCCTTCTCCTTATACATGTATATATGGATATATGTCTATATTTATATAGGCATATACTCATATATATGTATAAGATACTGATATTTTTGTTTCAGTTTTTCAGATTACAGGTTGTAGATATTATCGTGGAGCTTTTGTGGTGGCTGGTTGGATTGATCACTTTTGATTTGACTTGGTTTATTGGTGTATGACAAGTAGAGGTGTTTGTATTTTCTTGGTGTTTTGCTTCATCACTTTTGCTCATAGTTGTTATGTGTAGGGGAATAGATATACTTCTTATCGGGTGGTGGCCTTGCCGGAATTCGATAAGTAAGTATGATGGGTGGTGGCCTTGCCGAAACTCATCTATCTATTATCCCTTACTTTTTCTTTGTGAGTTTCTCGTCTTGTGGTTGTATTTTGATATTTGTATCTTTGTATTATTATTATATATATGTGTGCTCTCTTCCTTCTGGAAGATCACACATCTTTTGCTCAAAAAAAAAAATTAATTCAGACTTCTGAAAAGTGGCTATAATTTAAAAGTGAATGGACATGTCCACAAACAGCCTATTCAGATGTCTGATCTGGTAATTCAAACGTCTGAATATTCAATGTCGAATATTGAATATCCAACATTCAAACGTCTGAATTTTTCAGATCAGACATCTGACATATCCCACATATGTTTGTTCATCTTATATAGAAAATAAACTTTATACATTATATATATACTTAAGGAGAGATTTTAACATATTTTACCATCTAAACACTAACTAGATTTCTTACTAAATATATCATCAATTCGCCTTGTCGAATCTTTGAGTATTTAGATTATATATTCTTCTCCCTTTTCCTGTAAAAGACATTAGCAAACAATATCGTTGATCTATGGTTATCATAATCAAAATCAAGTCCAAAAGTGTAGGTTCTAACGATCTCCCCCTTTTTGATGATGAAAACTATATATGACTTAAGATATATATATATATATATATATATATATGAAATAAAAATATTAAAAATTTACCTATGCTTCCCCTGAATATATTGCTCTCCCTGTATATGTGTTATATATAATTTTCTCCTCCTTTGTCATCGACAAAAAGGGGTAACTTCTATTTGGAAACAAATATATGTATATTTTATGAATTGTATAATAACTTGAATATACATGAACTAAAGTAAACATATATGCTTGTTACAATTTCATGACTTGCGAATGCATAACAATTGGAAAATGATAAGTAACATGATGATATACATAACGGGTTCAACATCAACAAGATCATTGCACAGTGTAATCAACAAGCCTTAACATTGTATTATACTTGCAATACTAAAGTACATTACGGGTTCAATATCAACATAAACATGGCATAGAGTAGCTTTGTTTATGTTATTTCAACATACCAAGCATATTTATAACATATTATGATATAAACATCCTAAAATATGGCATAAGATCATATCGTAGAATCAACATAAGTATGCCATAATTTAGCATAACATGATAGTATGATTGGTGCATAAGATATCATAGCATTACAGTAACAAATATATACATACCATTTAAGATTGTACAATATCATATACATAACCGATTAAGTACCAAGCACCAAAAGTAAGGACATATTATTTTAAAGGGAATTATTATTACAATACCAAAATATTAAACTTGAAAACTTAAACACGATCACATGTCACCTTCATCGTCATCGTCACTCCCCTCGTTATCACCATTGTTTTCATCGTCATTGTCAACTTCTTCTTCTTCGGTTGACCAATCAAAGATGATGGCGTCATGAACCTCAGAAGAACTCGATCTAGTACAAGCTAACTTCGGCCAAATCTTGGAGAGGAAACCCCATCTCTATTGAGTTACGTCACAGAGCCAAGGTTATCACTTAACTTTCAGTTAAACATTCAGTTTAACCTTCAGCTTTTATATCAAGTGTAATGACTCGGGGAATTTCGGCACTAATACATTATTTGTATTGACTTACCAAAAATCAAGTATCAAAATCCCAGATAGTTAAAAGAAAGAAATTAGAGGGTGAGAAGAAGAAAGAAAGAAATGTTATAATAGAAGAAGAAGAACATCAACACTACATAATCATAGTAGAATAGAACCTCACAGCGGAATGAATAAAATATATATACCAATATTCTTTACAGAAAGAGAAGCTGTGTATATATGATTATAATATTAGAGTATACAACTAGATGAGACTATAAAATTTGATCAATACAACATACAGAACGAAAATAAATTAATACCAGAAAATACGGGAATATGTCTCGACTCCATCTCCTCTCCTGAAACTCCAAGCAAAACTCAATGCAACATGGTAAATGTACTTGGTCTGACTGAGCCCATTTTGTGACAAGCAAAATCACATTGATCGTCAGTCTGGAATACTTTAAATGAGAAAATTCACATCACAAACAACTTGCTTAACTATTAGAAAATCTATTTAAAGAATGGAACTCTCGTAAGACACGACCATACATAAACATGGCATGTGTTTTTCTCTTATGATAACCAAATCACTTTTATTATAAAGTCCAATGATATTATAATAACGTCTATCAATCCAGAAATAAAATAGGAGTATAGCCGAAAAGCTTGCATCTCACTTTTCAACATAGTTGATTTACATCTAAAAACGTATGACTCATACAGGAGTTTGGATTTCCAAGATGATTAGGTATGGAACTACCATCCAATCATTGTTCTCTAGAGATGAAACACCAAGGTTCAACAAGAATATCTTGCAACACGGCCATATAGAACCGACCACTTATTCAACTTGAGTGTACCGAATATATCATCACCGTGGTTATTGATCATACAGCCGTTCTCATTACAAATCATACTAAAAGGGACAATCGACTTTCTCTAGATTAGGTGATGATATACCCTAATGGGTATGACCCACATAGCCCAGCTGCCTGCCCTATTTCAGTCATTTCCTAGTTGATGAGGCTTGAGGTCATGATTACATTCTTTGGAATATCACAACAAACTTGAATGCCACATTGTATGATCCATCAATCACTAATTGATTTGCACAAATATACTATGAGTGTTAAGCTAAAAGAAGTTACCTTCATACTCGGTATATTTGTAAAAATCAACGTACATGATTCTAGGAAATACTCTATCATATATTCAACCATACTAGTTCGTTTTTGGACTGAAAAAAATCGAAAATACCCCATAATGTAGAGGTTACGGCCAAAAGTTTAATCCTGGTAATTAACCAGAGACATCAGCGAGCATCTCTCTGGATCTGAAGATCTACGCCTTCAAATCAACTGATAACTTTTGTCTTACGAATGAAGGAACGGAACATACATCCCTCATCCATCAAAGGTACTATGGCATTGCTATCCTCATCACCCTTTGATCTCGATCTCCCGAAAATCTGAGTCGATCATTTTTGTTAATAATAGCACTTCTAGTTCCGAGATACACCTTTCCATCTCTTCTTTCCATATCTTACCTTCCTTATCTGCCACACAAACCCTTGTAAGATACCAAAGTATGGATAAGAGTGTGGAAATATATATACTTATATAATTTAAATACATGTATGTCACAAAATTGTTATACCATCTCCCAAAACATTTCTCTAATCTTTTGGTTTTATTTAAAAGTCTTTGTGAGAAAATGTTTTTAAGTTTAAACAAACCCATGCTCTGATACCAAATTGTATTACCTTATTTTCTAAATGTTAGAATAAAAAATGGCACTAACACCTAAAAAGTTGTGTTTAGAGCACGAAATATGAAGAAATGACTAAAAAGTGCAAGAATAAGCAAGATAACAACAATTTTATAGTGATCCGGAGTAAACGAGCCTACATCCACTTCAAAATATCTTGATCCGTGAAGAGATTACAATTACAAAGAGTATAATCTTCAACACTCTATTTACAATGGATAATTCTCATCGAATTCACTAATTTTGTTGAAGAAGAAGGTGATTATCAGTTGTTGGGCGCTTGCAATGGCATGCATGAACAGTAGAAGTGCAAAAAGCCCCCCAAAATCCCCTCAAAATGAAGAATTTATAGGCGCATCAGGAGTTCCGTCCAGGTCGAATATGTGGCAGGCGAACCACACATTTCGGTGGTAGTTTCCAAAAAAACGTGGGTACATTCATGGGTGACTGGTTCAGGTCGCACAAAGCCCATGATATCGGGTGTTAGTGGGAAAATGCGCGGTTTCCTGGTGCAGTTTCGGAAGTGTTGTCGGGTCGGGTCGAATCTATTCAAAAGGGACTACACTTCTGAAACTGCACCAGGCAACCGCCCACTTTCCCAATAACGCCTGATTTTACGAGATTTTGTGTAACACCCCGCATTTATATATATATATATATATATATATATATATATATATATATTTCGAGCTATTTAATAGTAATGGTGATACACGAAAAAAAAAAGTTAACAATGATGGAAAATATGGAATACTTAACTTAAAACTAAGAATTAAGTCAAACGAATTTCACCATTACATTCGTCTCGGAATTCTACATAGAATCGAGTCCGAGTTTTCGAAAATCGGATTCCGTATGAGTCAGATATAGCGTTTTGAAATTTCAGAAATTAATTAAACTAGACAACTCGAAAACCAAGCCAAAATTCGAATTTCAAACACAGGAAGCCTGGGCGGGAAAAATCCCGCCCAGGGCAGGTCGACCAGGGGGCCGACTATATAGTCGACCTCCCCCCCCCCCCCCTCCCCCCCAGGTTGACACTATAGTCGACCTGGGTGTCGACCTGCTCCACTTTTCCCAGATTCGGTTCTGGGTACACTTTGACGTATTTGGACTAGTTCTGGGGCAAGATTCATACTTTGGCACCTATATAAACAACTCTAGGCTCATTATAAACTCCATAACAACTCTCGGCGAAGCCATGTTTCTCTCTTCCTCCTCTCGTTATCTTCTTCTGCTTCAAAAATAGCTTGGAACCTATTCTTCCTTCCTCTCTCTACAACACCTATTCTATAATGAGATCTAGAACAACACACATGAGATAGAAAAGAGATTTAAAGAGAGGATAATGGATCCAGACTCACAAATTTGTGGCGAAAAGAAATTAAAGATGATTCAAAACAGAAACTCAAGCTAAGCAAAAGAGGGAAAGCAATTCTAGAGTTATCTAATCCTTATTTTGAAGATGACAACCAATGTGAGTGGGTTATAATACAACTTTTGTATAAAGTTATTATTTATCGTTCAAACATTCCCTATGCAACATGAAATGAAATTATTATGAGGATTGGATCTGTAATGTTTCCATACGTTTAATTCTAATTATTATTCCTATGGTTATGTTTCTCCTTTTTATCCTTCTCCTTTTATCGTTATAAGTTAGGCTATCTCGAGCCTAGATCTATTTCGAAAGAAATACGATTGAATGATATTATTGCGAACGAAAAAGGGAAATACTTGATTTTGGGAAATGACATAAATGGGAGAGTTTGGTTATGAACCCCAACGGGTTTGGGTACGATATGACATTAGCAAAGTTTGAATATGAAAACCAATTGGGAAGTATAAGCATGAACGTAATATGAGTGGTGGCATAAGATTATCATCATTTAAAGGATTTGAATATAAATTGGCTTATGAACTTGTAAAGTTAGCCTATGACACCAGAAACAAAACGTGGGTTGAGAATTGGTAAATTTAATATGTTAATCATATTTTTAGGGAACCTGGGCTTTATTAAAAGTATGAATACCATAGGAAATGAATGATTTGGGATTGGTAAATTTGAACAAAAGGTAGGAAATTGGGTTACATCATATTTTATGAAACAACGTGAAATCGGTCTAACTTAGGACCACTTGACTAGACTTAAGAATTAATTTGAACTATATAGCGTGAAATTTGGGGGTTTAGGTGAAATACGAATATAAATGAACCTTTGACACGAGGTTAGACACGATTGTGGTGTAAGACTGCCCGGAACCACCCGGCGAATCCAGCCGCCACAATTGATGTCTAATGTGAGGGGTCGAAGGAGAGAATTTGAGTATAACGGTTTGTGACACGAGGTTGGACTCAGATTGTGGCGTAAGACTGCCCGGAACCGCCCGGCGCATCCAGCAGCCACAAAATGTTAGTCCAATGTGGGTGGTCATACATCGCTATAGCATAATAAATGAATTAAAGAATACTAACCATAATAAGACATGTGGGTGACATGGGTAAGATTAGAGAATTAGGTGGGTGCAGGTAAGTATAGACTTAACTGTAATAAAACAAGATATGTATGAACATGTAAGTATAGAATTAACCGTAGTAAGATAAGTGTATATAATAATGAAAAGTTTAATCTGAACTAATGACAAAATATGGGGAATGGTTAACAACCTATTAAAAAGTTTGACCAAGAAAAAGGAGGATAATGGGTTAGACTTGTCCTAGGGACAAAAGGGGGAATGATGACTTATAAGAAAAGATAAGTTATAAGAACGATAAGGAAAAATATGAAATAACTTATAAGAGAATATATACTCAATTACAAATTAAGAGGCTTGAAAATAAAGAAGGAGTAAATTTGAATCATATATGTTGGTTGGGTAGAATGATTCCTGGGGTATCAGTCTGATGTTGATTTCGGTCTTCGGGGCTGGTATTTAGGGGATTGCTCTCCTAATCGGTATAAATGTGGGATAAGGCATACTTAACCATGAATAAATATAACATGTTGTTGTGACCCACAAAGAGGATAATTTTTGAAATTGATAAATGACATGTTATAAGGCTTGTTAATGGACTAAAGTGAGTTAAGTATAGACAAATAATCCAGGGAGACTTGGAAAACCTGAAAAGTTAAATCGAATAATCAAGTTAAAGGTGGAAACTAATAAGCGCAAAATAAATGGTTAGACGTAGGTCTAATGACATATAAAACTAAGGCGCTTGGGGACAGCCCGTACGTTGTAGGATGAATAACCACAAGAGGTAGATCATCACGGTGCCCTAAGGCACGGGAAGGTGCGAACGTCCGTCCAAGTAAAAAAGAGGGCTCCAATGAATTGGGTTACAAAGCCCGAGACTTCGAGAGGGGACGTGAGGGTACTCTTGGTATCCCTCTGTGAGGCTGCAGATGATCCTCCTGGGCTCACAGAGGTTAATGTCTACGTTAGAAAAACCAAGGGTATGCCTTGGTTGCAAATTATGGCAACCTAAAGACTAGGATGGACCAGCGTGATTCGGCGAGAAAACGGTAGCCCTGTGATAGCAGCTCGTCGTCTACCATTCATCTTGAGTCAGTTGAGATACGTGAAGCGGAAAGGCGGAGAACTCCAAAACACCATATACTTGCTATCTAGTTATGGGTGAGGATGGCCATAGGTTAGTGGGGCATAGGGGGCCTACGTATAGTTCTCATTTTTCAAGGTGTGCCTTTCATTAGTTGAGGGAGGGGTCGAGTGGGACCATAGCCACTAGAATAAAAACAGACCTTAGCATCTGCCAGGGCAGATATCTGAAAACTCCCGACCGAGTTCTGCGTTTCTTGATTTGCCCTGCCACGGACTCGGGTAGCACATATAGAGTACATGTGCATCTAGTCATCGAAAACGGTTCACGATACTTACATGGGGAAGGTCTTGGAACATATATCGCTCTGGGTAGTGTGTCCTAGACTAGGGGGCGTATTTCGTTAGGTAGCAAAATCCCTAGTAGTCCTAGTCGGCATAAGCCCTAATCGAAATAAGGATACATGGAAGTCCGAACAATTACGGAAATGATAGCACTACGCTAATATAGTATATAGTTACGTAACAAAGTCTGTACGGTAAATGGGAAGGGACTGTACACATATGTGGGAAAGAAAATACGAGTAGGGGGGTATCCACATTTACGAGACATTAGGTTAATATGCTAGAACGTGAAAGTGAACGACATACGTTTAGCCTTGAGTACTAATGATGAGATTAACCTAATAACTAAGAAGATATACGGAACGGTATATGTAGGGTTATACAGAAGCTTACTATAAGTTCACTCACACAGAACTTATGTTCTGACCCCCTCCTCATTACATACTTCCAGGTTAGGTTCATGGCAGAGATGGTATAGCTTTGGATACTGGTTTAGCAGTATTATTAATAAGGTAAAAGCTATGTTTTGACTATATTTTAATCCTTCCGCTGTGAGATTTTCACGAGTTCTGACATACTTTCTTTATCTCTGTCCTTTTCTACAGGATACCAGAGCACCCAACTCGGGTCTTGATGGACTGGATTTCTAAAAGAATTCGGTCTGTCGAAATCCGGGTTGTCACATTTTGTGCCATATGTCCAAGACCTGAACCAGTCATCCACGAATGTACCCACGTTTTCTGGGAAACTACCATCGAAATGTGCGGTTCACCTACCATGTATCCGGCTTGGAGGAACTCCCTGTTGCATCTATAAATTCTTCATTTTGAGGGGCTTTTGGAACTTCTACTCTTCATGCATGCCATTGCAAGCATCGAACAACTGATAATCTCCTTCTTCTTCAACCAAATCGGTGAATTCGGAGAGAATTATTCATTGTAAATTAAGTATTGAAGATTATACTCTTTGTAATTGTAGTCTCTTCGTGAATCATGGAATTATGAAGTGGATGTTGGATTGTTAATGCCGAACCACTATAAAATTGTTGTTGTCTTGCTTTTTCTTTCATTTTTCAGTCATTTCTTCACATTTCGTGCTCTAAACACGATTTTTTGGAAGTTAGTGCCATTTTTCGGTCTAACACTAAGGTCCAAAGCTAAGCGTTGCGGATGTTGTAGTCTTCTATAGTGTTAAATTTCAATGATATAGAACAGGAGTTAGTAAATCAAAAACATTTGAGAGCGTTTGAATATGAAAAAATTAAAACAACATTTATTCAATATCATTCATTACATATTCCCTTTCGGATATCCCTTACAGAAAAAATATAAATATTACAAAACATAAGAGCAACATATAAAGAAGCCCTCTCGGATGATCATAGTGTAGGTAAAAGGCACTAAACACCTTTGCCTCTACCTTTCTCATAAATGATAAGTAAACGTACAACGGAAAACTCCTTATCATCTATACCATCATGCTCGTCTCTTGAAGCTTCGTTCGAAGAAAATAATCTGGAAACCTTAACTCTCAACCTACTCAAAATGAGTATCCTAGAGTAAAAGAGAAAAACTAAAACTTCGAATTAATCAAACAGATTGGTGTGAATGGTGACATATCTACCTAAACCTGAAAGGTAACCAGCGAGACCATGATGCTTAGTGGAATTGGTTTCCTCTCGCTAATATCGAAACATAGAACCAACCCTATGCTCTTGCACTTCAATGGTTAGCGCAATACAAGCAATAATGAAAGTAATATGATATGCAACATGCAATATGCAATCATGTTGTGGATTTCCCATCCCTTTCATTATACTGACAATTGTTTTAATGGTGCCAGTTTATGCCTTTTGACCTACCAATTCCGTAGGTATCAATCTAGTTTCCTGACTATTTATAAGAACTATACTTCTTATTCAACTTAAGATACCCTCCCTAATTTTTTGGACCAATTATCCCTAATAAATTTATGAAGTAACCCCTTAAATGGATGTCAGCTAACCGCTGGCACTCTCTTAGTTTTATATGTTGATTTACTAAGACCTGTGCATTTGGTACCATGAGATAACTAGAAAACGTTCCACTGGGTGTCTGCTAACTGGCTAGCACCCTTTTAGTTTTATTTGTTAGATGATTAGGAACCAAATATTTTTATACCATGGGATAACTAGTAACCTTAAAGCCTGATGTAAATTATCTATTGTACTTCTCATAGTTATTCCTGTAGGATAACAAAGAACCTCGTAGTTTTATACCATGAGATGACTGTAATTCCTTATTCAAATTAGTGTAATTTTATTCGTAGGATCATTACAAACCTTTATACCTGATGTGAAACCCCTATTGACAACTCATAGTTTTACCCTAGGTTTACTAAGAACCTACGTAACGAATCCGTTTTTCAACTCTTTAATATATGAATTTATTTGAAAATTTGATATGTAAGAAATTAGTTTTGTTTATAAATTGAAATCTAATCTAGTATATTTCAGTTTAAACATATTTTGTAAGTGAAATTTGAATTTTATTTGAATTTGAATAGCTTGATTTAATTTAACGTTAGCTATATTTTAAAATTTTATTTATTTTATTTGGGAATTTATAAATTCGAATTTTAAAATTTAATTTGAGATTTATCTTAGATATATGTGGATTTAGATTTTGTTTAATTATGGTGTTCGAAAGAAAAAATTATAATTACATTTTATTGTATGTACTTAGTATAATATACCAGTATGTTTATATATTTAATAGTATGCATGCATGGTATTTTACTTAGGATATTTTATTTGTTGGTGCCACTTGTTTTAACATTACTGAATTTGGGTGCCATCCAGTTGTTTGTTCTGAATGGGTAAAATGCGTGACCCCGTTCATTTGACTGTTCCCTTTTTAGTTCTTCCCGCCCCTTTTAGTAGCAGCCGATGGTTTTATCCCCAAATCCACTTCTCCACCGTTCACTTTATTTCATTCCCAAATCTCAGAAATCCCTAACTCCTTGTTAATGGCCGCACTCCAAATTGACCTTCAAAATACATGACCACCTCCATTGTGCTTCGTTCCATCGATCTCTCTGGCCTCCGCGAAATTGGATCCACCCGAAGCCACATGTCCTTTCACCCGTGAGCATCACCCTGATGACATCTCCACCGCCTTTTTCTCTGGCTCCGATCTGCTATCTCATCGCGGACACTGCAAGCTCCAATTCCTCCGCCTCCTGCCTTACAAAGTTATCCCCATTGCTCCAGCATAGTCCGCCCCTGCGCTCAGCACTTGTACCCCGTGGCCATCATCACGTGAAGTAGTCAGCGCCGGAACCACCAACGCAAGTCACCGCCTTTACTTCAAGCCTGAGCCACCGCGTTCTCGTACCCTTTGAAATCGAACCCGAACCAGGCCGCAGCCGTCAGTTGTCTTCCTCTCGCTGTCACAACAAAAGGTAAGCATACCTTACGATTAATTACTATGAGTTGGCTACTTCGGGTTCACTAGCTATATTTGTTTGGGTTGTTTTACTTCATCTCTGGTATGTTTGTGTAATTAAGTTTAATGGTTGCGGGTTAGTAAGTTGCATGCCTGTAGTCTTATTATATAGATGCTCAGTGCATGTATATGGTTATGGACTATAGTGGAATAAGTTCATATTTACCTTAGTTTTTGTGCAATTGATGAGATCAGATAATTAAATAATTAGGACATTGTTATTATGATGTATCTATAGATTCTGTACAACAATAGTAGTGCCTTGCCTTAAATAGGACCCTTGCTATAATTGTATGTTGTTTAATAATGAAGAATCAGGCGTAGATGGTTCTATATCTTCCCCCACTCATCTGAGTTTGCCAATGGGTTGAACGACAGACTGCTTCCCAGGATACAACAAATCCTAAACCCAGAGGCGTGGCAATGCCTATGAGTTTAATGGGATTTATTATTGGTAGTAGATAAAACAGAAACTATATTCATAGGAGGAGAGAGGAGAAGGGCGAAAGTTAATTCTGGACTGGGCGAAAAGGAGATGTATTTATAAAAGGCAAAGAGTCATGATCGTTCTGGAACAGTTGCATTCATACAGACGTGTCCGTCTGTTCAAATTCAAAAAATATGACTGTTTGCATTCAGGCCATATCACTTTCGTACGGTCACGCACGCGCCCAAGTGCCCAATCTTTGACCTATAATAAATATTTTACAGACACAAGCCCATATGCATACCCATCCAAGCCACTACTCAATCCCAAATCATTTAAATTCACAATATCATATACAAGGCTTTGTTATATACCTTGGAATAGTCCAAAAATCTTGGCGATGCGGGACTTAATTGTTCTCCTCATTAAAACACTCTACCTCAACAATCCCCTGCTATATTGTTTTATTGATGTTGTTCAGTTTTATCTTAACTAGAAATTACGCATCATATGTGGTATCTATTCGATTAAACCATGTATTAGTGTAAGTATCTCAAAACTTTAAAGAAGAGTTGGGTGGTCTTAACTTAAACCAAGTCTCCGTTGGGTTATAAAGTCGGAAATACTACATATGTAATTTCAATTTACCAATAGACTTCCCTACCTGTGAGCACCATTATGGACATGTGCTCCATTCCAGCTTAATGAACTTTTACAAGAGAAAACCCTATAAACTCTTGTTTAGAAGCGGCACCACTTCTAAGTTCATAAAGGTAAAGTACTTTTTCTTTTTGAATGTCTCTATTACCAGACTAGCTAGAACTTTATTAAGATTTATTCAAATCTGCATCTTCACACCTGTAACAGTTTACACTAATTTGACTTAGTGTCTTCTCAATCATATGATAGTTTGTTATTACCCATTAAACCTTAAAGTTAAGCTAATTAATATTAAGGTTGGGTTACCACTATCATTGATTAATACAAGGTTTAAGTCCCATTCCGACTGACGTGGATCTCCCCATTTCCCTAATCAAAGCTTTTGTGAATGGGACTGCTAAATTATCGCTAGATCTTATATAGACAATAGTAATTATTCCATCATTTATTATTTGTCTAACATACTCATGTCTAAGACTTATATGTCTTGATTTTCCATTGTATATGTTACTATATACTCGTGACATAGTAGCCTGACTATCGCATCGTAATGATATGGTTGGCATTGGTTTTGGCCATAGCTTGATATCTTGTAACATATTTCGTAGCCATTCTGCCTCTTTTATGGCGGCAACAAGTGCTATGAATTCTGATTCCATTTTGGAGTGCGAGATGCAAGTTTTTTATTTGATGCCCAAGAAATATCACCTCCACCTAATGTGAAAATCTAACCCGAGTAGATTTATTATCATCGACGCTAGTTATCCAACTCGCATTAGTATATCCTTCTAATACACTTGGAAATCCATTGTAAACAAGTCCTATATTATTGGTTCTTTTTAGGTAACCAAGTAATCTTCCAATTGCTTTCAAATGATCTATACCAGGGTTGCTAGTATATTGTGCAAGTTTGCATATTGCATATGCTATGTCAGGTCTTGTACAATGCATTGCATACATTATACTTCCAATAGATTTTGCGTATTCGAGTTGAGCAATACATCTTCCTTCATTTTTATTGAGATTGATACTCGAGTCTATTGGGGTACTGGCATCTTTAATTTTTAGATGTTCAAATTTCTGGAACACTTTTTGAATATAATGTGATTGATTTAGCGCATAACCCCCACTAACTTTTATACCCAGAATCGTACCAACTTCATTCAAATCTTTCATTTTTATCTTTGAAGATAAATAATTCTTGGTGTCATGTATTCCTTTCATGTTAGCATCGAATATTAATAAATCATCTTCATATAAACAAATGATCACTCCGTATTCCTTTGTAAACTTGGAGTAGATACATTTGTCTGCATTATTATATGTAAAGCCATTTTGAAGTATAATTGAGTCAAATTTCTCATGCCACTATTTTGGTGCTTATTTTAATCCGTATAATGATTTTTTTAGTTTGCAAACTTTTCTTTCATTCCCAGGAATGATAAAACCTTCAGGTTGTTCCATGTAAACTTCTTCATTAAGTTCACCATTAAGGAAGGCTGTTTTGACATCCATTTGGTGGATATGCAACTGATATATTGATGCTAATGCTATTAGTACTCGAATTGATGTAATTCTTGCAACTGGAGCATATGTATCAAAGAAATCAGTTCCTTGCTTTTGCCGAAAGCCCTTGGCCACTAATCTAGCCTTGAAAGTTTGCACGCTACCATCGTTATTACGTTTTCTTCGAAATACCCATTTGCAACCAATAGGTTTTGAGCCTTGAGGCAAGTCTAACAATACCCAAGTATTGTTTGATAAAATTGAATCCATTTCATCATTAATTGCCTCCTCCCAAAAAGCAGAATCTTTGGAAGTTATAGCTTCTTTGTATGTTTTTGGATCATCTTCTATATTCAGTACAATAGGAATTTTGTTAGTAACTTCATCTCGATTTCCTTCTACAAGGAATGTTATAGATTGAGATGATATAAAATCTGGACCAAAAGATTTCTCTTTTCTGATTCTTTGTGTCCTTCTTATTTCTGTCTGTTCATTTGTTACTTTTCTTTTATTACCAGCAGAAGATGCAGTAACATCCGTTGGTGTTTGAATAATGTCGAAGTTTAATGACTGATTTGTATTTGAATCATTTTTAATTTTATTTTCAATAAACTCAACATCCCTTGATTCAACAATCGTGTTTGAGGATAAATCTAGTAGTCTATATGCTTTAGAGTTTCGAGCATATCCTACAAACAAACTTTTCAATGCTCTTGGACCTAGTTTAGTCTGTTTTGGATCAGTCACCCTATAAAAGGCAATACACCCCGACACCTTTAGAGTTTAGATACCATAGATTAGGTTTTCGACCATTCCATAGTTCGTAAGGAGAAACTTTAGTTTTCCTTGAAGTGATTCTATTGTGCAAATGACATGCAGACAACAATTCTTCCCCTCACAAGTTAAGTGGTAATTTAGCATTTAATAACATAGAATTACCATATCAACCAGAGTTCTTTTTTTCCTTTCAGCCAAACCATTTTGTTGTGGTGTGTATGGCGCAATGTGCTGATGAATAATCTCATTTTCTTCATAGAAGTTAGAAAATTCAGTGGAGAAGTATTCTCCTCTCTGTCACTACGTAGAACCTTTATTTTCCTACCTTTTTTATTTTCAACTTCTGTTTTATAGCGTTTGAACATGTCAAAAGCATTGTCTTTATTTCTGAACAAATACACATATGTGTATTTAGAAAAATCATCAATAAAGGTAATGAAATACCTTTTTCCACCTCTCGATAAAACTCCATTTAATTCACATATATCAGAGTGAATTAAATCCAAGAGTTCTTAATTTCTTTCAACTTTTGGGAATGGTTTCTTTGTAATCTTGGCTTGTGTACATATCTCGCATTTATCATGTTTATCATCAGTAACAAAAAATAAACCATGTTTTGCCATATATTTCAAAGATCTATAATTTAAATGTCCTAACGTGCATGCCATAATGGTAAAGAATCAACAGTATAAGCAGAACATCCATTTATTTCATTAATATTGAGTTTGAACATCCCATTTTTCGATAGAATTAAACCATCGGTCTTTAAGACAGATTTGACACCACTCTTGCATAGGATTGATGCACAAACCAGATTCTTTTTAATATCAGGAACTTGGAGTACATTAGTGAGAGTAATCTTCTTGTTGGAAGTAAAATGGATCTCCACATTTCCTTTCCCCAGAACTTTTGCACTATTTCCATTTCCCATAAGCACTTCCTGTCGATCTGCCAATTCTATATAGGTTTTGAACAGCCCTTTGTTGTTGCAAACATGAACTGTTGCACAGAATCAAACCACCAATCCGAAGATTTTGTTTCAGCAATTTCCATGTGCATGTCAGTTATCATGCCGATCTGTAAATCTGAAACCATAGCAATGATTTCTTGGACTTCATCGTTCTAAACCATATTTACATTTCTAGACTAGCCTTTTTGTTTTGGAGGTGCCATACACTCTCGTTTGAAGTGCCCAAGTTTGCCGTAGTTATAGCAAGCCTTGTTTTTCTTATCCTTTGGATTAGAGTTGGCATCCGTCTTAGTTTTCTTATTTGGCTTAAAATTCTGGTTCTGAACATTCTTTCTCTTCTTTCCAGAATTGACGTTATTCACGTTTGTTATTGGAAAAACACCATCACATATTCTATTTTCCTCTTCAATCTGTATATGTTTTCCAATCCGTTCCAACGTAAGTTCTTAAGTCATGTGTAGGAGCTTTTTACGATAATTATTCCAACTAGGTGGACGTTTAGCAATAATAGCACCTACTTGAATAGATTCTAGATTTTGCACTTTTAAATCTGCAGGTTTTCCAACTAGAAATTGTAAGTCATGCATTTGGTCCATAACAGAGACATCATCTTTCATTTCAAATTCAAAATATTGTAAGATTAGAAATTTATCTGTTCAATTTTCTCTGTTTTGTACTTTGCTTCCAGCGCATCCTAGATTTCTTTAGTTGACTTCAGCAGAGTGTAGAGGTCGTATAAACAATATGATAGTGTATTAAGGATGTGGCCTTGGCACAGCAATTCATCTTCCTCGCGTTTCATCCTCTTTTCTTCAGTTCTTCTGTATCTTTGTCTGTTGGAGGAGGAATTGGTGGAAGATTTTCATCCAGCATGTATGACACTTTAAGAGTAGTAAGGTGGAATTTCATCTTGTCCTGCCAACGAGTGAAATTGGTTCTGTCCATTCTGTCCAGGCGGACAAAGTCTTGATTCATCAGTTTGAAAGTGAATTATGCACTGTTATCAATAGCGGATATTGCTTTAAGTTTATTGTTTAACAGTGAAGAATCAGGCATACATGGTTTTGAGGCACGGGCTCGCTTTCTTGAAAGCAATATCTGCCCCCACTCGTTTGAGTTTGCCAACGGGTTGAACGACGGACTGCTTCCTAGGATACAACACAACCTAAACCTAGAGGCGTGGCAATGCCTGTGAGTTTAATGGGATTTATTATTGGTTGTAGATAAAACAGAAACTGTATTTAAGGGAGTAGAGAGGAGAAGGGCGAAAGTTAATTCTGGACTGGGCGAAAAGGAGATGTATTTATAAAAGGCAAAGAGTCATGACCATTCTGGAACAGTAGCATTCAAACAGACGCGTCCGTCTACTCAAATTCAAAAAATATGGCTGTTTGCGTTCAGGCCATATCACTTACGTATGGTCATGCACGCGCCCACGTGCCCCAAGTGCCCAATCTTTGACCTATAATAAATATTTTACAGGCCCAAGCCCATATGCGTACCCATCCAAGCCACTACTCAAGCCCAAATCATTTTAATTCACAATACCATATACAAGGCTTTGTTATATACCTTGGAATAGTCCAAAAAACTTTGCGATGCAAAACTTAATTGTTCTCCTCATTAAAACAATCTACCTCAACATTGTATTCACACATGAATTGTATACATGCAATAGCCTTGCTGTTCTATGTTGCACTTTTTATGTAAATATAAAAGTATATAAGTTCCCATTATTATATACTATGTCTGCCCTGTTGCAAATGTAATTCCTCCTTTATGTGAATTGCGCTCCCTTTATATATTATTTTTTTACAAGGAATTCTATGCTCTGTCATTTGGCATACTTACCCAATTTTGTGCTCCCTTTTGCCTTCCACGTTAGTTTCATTAGTTGAATGGAGGATGGTTTGGTCATTTTATTCTATTTATTTGCATATATTACCACTGTTATGGTGTATATATGTTATATTTTGATCATGTAGAAATACTTCATGCATGTTTGTTGTCCTATTGGTTAACTCTTATATTCCCATGCTACTTCTAAATACGGTCATGTTAGTACCATATCCCCTGCCGTCACTGTTTACTCCTATTGAGTTTACTAGTGTTGAGTTTAAGGCTAAAATATAATACATGCATGGGTTGAGGGTACAATTATACCACCTTGTTAAATATATATTTTTTACTGGAAATGTTACCCGTTTGACTTAATACTTCATATACTGATTCAAACCTGGGTAATGGCCTTCTATAGTTGGTGTCGCGTCTAAATATACACACTGGTATGCTTAAAACTTGTGTACTTTTGCATGTATTTAAGTACATGTGCCATATGTTGTTATGTCTTCTTTGGTTTCCAAAGCCTGAGGCTTTTGTTACTTCCTACTCTCTGAAATGAATGTTTCCGCATATGCAGCCTTGCTTGGTTAGTTACATATCGGCAGTTCATTAATTCTATGCTTGCATTATTTAAATGAATTTGTCGGGATTAAACAAATTTTATTTATCTGATTAATCGAAGTGTACTGACTTGAAATAAGTATAATCCTGACTCGAATGTTTTGCACGAACGCTCGGGTCAGGTCCTAAGTGTTCTAGATCTAAAGATATGTGGTTCGCTAAGCTGGAGAGAAACGTGAAGACGTAGGACACATACGCGCGTGCAAGGCCCGACTAAGACTGTAACTTTAAATTTTAAGGTTCATGTACATATTATTTTCCTTCCGCTGTATTCTATTTTATGAACTCTGATTTTGTATATAAAATTCCGCTATGATATATACTGTTATTTTTCTGTTATGTGATTTTTTGTGTATTTTCTAGTTAAACCCGCTAAGCTAAAATAACGAGTTGTCGTTTTGAATGCCTTGAGTTGGTTTAAACACCGACTTGGAGTGATCAAAAAGGCAGGATGTTACAACCTATAAGTTTATTTTATATTTGTCTCTTGGACAAGTGTTCATGTCAAACTGGTAAACCCTCAATTTTTCCCTCCTAATGGTACCCCCAATGTATTCAGTCAAATGCAATGACCTGTATGGTTTTCTACCAATATTCAAACCAAAGACCAGCCTTGTGAAAGATGGACATAAAAGTGATAATGATGTTTTCAGCTAGTTGCTGAAAGCATTCACAATTCAATGGGTTCGGATAACTCCCTCTGACCTCAACCCCTTTCAACTTCTTCCTTAGGTGTCGAAGTCACTTGATAAACCCCATGAGATAACAAAATAAAGGCAACAACCATTGTTAGAAAAAATCTATGAAAACATACAACAATCAAGTTGTTCAACAAGCTAAGGCTTATGTTTGAACCCACTTCCTTTGGTTCCTCCATAAGGTACTGAAACGACAACCTCTTATATCTGACGTCTGAAAGTAAAAAAACCTTTGATTCTTTCCTCAAGAGTCGATCTCACAACATTTCAAATGATAAGTAAATCCTTATCGGCATCGTATAAATGAGCTAGTGATCATAACCTACTGACATAAACTATGGCGACAAGGTATAGAGGTAAAAACCTCTACCTATATTCAAACAGATGAAAGGTACTCCTGAACGAAACTGTTGACGCCAACACGTCAATTAGGCTATAGCCTCAATACAAAGACATTTCGTCATAAGCAGTCAACTCCAAAGTTTTTAAGAAACAAGTATAACCCACCCTTCCGACACTAGCAGTGCCGAAACCGAGATATAAGCAAAAGCTTTGGTTCATAAATAGAATAGGCATATTAATTCCTTTGGCAAAAACTTTATCGAACGAAACTATGGCAACAAGCCAACACATTGTTCAATTAAACCTTGCTGACAACATCTGTGTCGGCATGAATCTAAAGCAATAGGTCGTAACAATTCTTGCCTATATCAATTGCGTTGGCGAGTTTTTTCAGGAATAAAGCTCATAAACCAACAACAACCAATAATCAAAACCTATATCAAAAAATCCACCTTTTTGAATCCAACAAAGAGCGTTGAGGTCATAGCATCTATTCTAAGTTATAAGGATACATAACAGAACCCCTTTCCGGTTCCTCGAAAGATAGTGAGGTGATAACCTCTTCTAATTTAGAAAAGCAAAGTCTTTATTATGACAAGTCCTTGTGGTTCCTTCGAAGGTTATCAAGACGACAGTCTTACAAAAATATCATAATCAGAAACCTAGCATCAAAATGGAGAGACCCTACCAACTTCGTTGGATGGAACAAAAGTTATGTGTTTTGGATCCTTCCAAAAATAATTACCAAAAATATATCCATTTAACTCCGTCGAGAGATACCAGGTGATAACCTGTCTTATCTTTTATAAAGGAAAACATTTCATAAACAAACCCTTTACAAGGAAATCCCTAAACATTTCATAAACAAGCCCTTTACGAGGGAATCCCTACGACTTTGTAGTAGGAACTTAGGCATTATTTCCCTTGGTTTTATATAATGGAATTTTAGAAAATCTCACTCCTTACCATACCCACGAAGGCGTGGAGGCAACGACCTTAGATACTTTTAAGGAAACCCTTTATATTCTAAAAAACTTTTAAACAACCAATCCATTATTTCCTTTGAAGGGTTAGAGGACATTATCCTTCCTAGGCATAATGCTCTTGTCTTATTATTCTACATGGTCTGGAGAAATATGCCTAATTTAACACCATTGAACAGCGCCGAATAATAACCATTTATCCTTATAAAACAATAGCCAGGGAAGTAAATCCTTTCGACCGCGTCGAAAGGTATTGGGTCACAGTCCCCGATTCTCTTATCTGATTAAATTTAGAAATATACTTCCTTATTACTTGAAGGTCATGAAGGCTATTGGACTTTAATCTCTAAAAAATGTAGCTTTATGGTAAATAAACTTTTAACCATAAAAAAGTAAGGTTTGAAAACATCCTACACCCCTTAATATTTCTAATACAGAAAAAACACTAAAGAATGTATAACATTTGTAGGTATAACTGAATAATATCAGAGAGAATAAAGTACATGACACATGTAAAATAAATACAACAAAAAACATAAATAAAACATAGCTTATTATTTATTTTAGAAAATATCCTTCATCTTAGAAAGTCAACATTAAATCATAATAATAATACCATGTCATGAACATATGTCTCACTCAGACTCACTTGAAAATTGGAGTACATAACATATAATCCCTTTTTAAATAACAATACAAACCAACCAACCGAAAATGATAAAAGAAAAGGGGATACATAAGAAATGAATTACAACAAGCTTGATCCTCCAAGAAATCCAGAATAATCAAAATCAACCATGTGAGTCTAAAGGGGGAAAAAGGGAAGGAAGAAGAGTAAATCAGACATAAATCCTAGTGAATAAAGTAATTACTATATAAGTAAGGTAAATGATAGACTTAGTAACAATTCTGTGTACGTGTACAATTAGGACAATTTCTAATAAGCCTTATAACTGAGTTTCTTCTTTGGTTTTTTGCACTTTACTATTCAATATTCTTTTGGTTTGAATTAGTTTTCCTAATTCTATCCTTTGATCGGCTCTTACCTTCTTCTACTATCATCCTTATGGTCTACCGTCCTATGGTAACGTGCCACTAGTAGGCCCTGCCTACTAGGAAAAGACACATAAACTAACGCATGTCATATTAGTCCCTAATCGAAGTCTACACACTCAGAAAACATCAGGTGTTCTACTAATCAAACTCTATTGACATTTTACATCATTGTTCCATCTAAGAATGTTAGGTTTTCCTGAACCATCAGATTTTGTTTGGAAGGGAAGGTGATTAGACGAGTCCTAACAAACAACTATGGTTTTGCGCCCCAGTCTAATTTTATTCTTTTAACCTTTTACAACCATTATTGCACCTAAGCATGCCCGGTCTTCTTAATACCATCAGATCTTGTTTAAAATAAGAGGTGGTCGGATTGGTGCCTAGCTACTAATCTGTGATTTGTTTTATTCTTAGCCTAACCCTATATCTGAGCCCAACCTATTGACCCAGTTCCTGACTGAGTAATGATATTACTAGATCATGATAGGCTTTAATTTTTTTCTCTTTTTATTATGATTTTTTTATTCTTAATTATCATAATAACCTGCTTACTTTTCTATGTCTTATGAGTCATAATCATTGCAAGTTTTCGTAAATCTACATAATTTAGCCAAATTCTTTTTTATTGTAAATCTTTGATTTCTACATGTATTTACGCTAAACTTAGGTCCTTTTAAATTAATATATGTTTGCAAAAATTTGAGCTATTATTCTATTTCCACGCGCAAAAAGAGGATTGATGTGGCGGCCCGCCCCGCACCAACCGACATTTACTCCAAAAGTGCGCTGTACACATGTCCAGTTAGCACGGAACAGGTCGTCAGAATAAAAGGGAAGAAGGAAATGAACATACAAGGAACCTGTAGAATGTCTCACAGCGCATGGAATAAAATATAATAATAACATACTTGGCATAAAAAAGGAGAGACAGTGCATAAGCTGAAAATCAGAACTAAACATCATAGCAGCGGAAATCCAAAATACAGCTTATTACAACTTTCAAACTGCCTCAAAGCAAAAGTAAGATAAAGGAGGTACACTACTAATGCCCAAGTAGCGACCACCAACGACACAGGGAGAATGTGTATATATATATCATACGTGGAAGCCTCCTGCCCGCCTCTGGATCAGTTACTCGCGCACCACCAGCTAACCTGTCTCTAGTCTGCTCGTGTGAGCACCCAGAGTAATAAGAGGAGACATAAAACTCTGGGTCAGACATAAAGCCTGGTATGAGCGATAAGCATCTAAAGTGAACAATAACAGGTAGACTAAAACATACCTGAACCTGGACCTGCAACCAAAGAGTTAGCACTACATACTGTACAACACTCTAAGGTACCATATCAAACAGTGTAAAGATACGGAGGTGGGGGAGGTGTGCATGTCATAATGATGGCAAACAATCAAACATAGCATCCATCCTCACATCTCTCACTCTGTGCGTAAAGCATACGATATTCACCACTTCGACCACCCAACATACCTTGCTACGATCACTTTGCCCCATGAAGTCATAAATGGCTTCACTGCACTGATAACGTAGCCACAAATCCTTCGCTATGTCCACTTTGTCCCATGTAGTCACAAGAACCCCACTGCACTGGCTCATAGCCTTACTAATCCTTACTATGTCCACTCTGCCCCATGGAGTCGCAATGACCCCACTGCACTGGCTCATAGTCTTACTACGCATCACTTTGCCCCTCGAGTCGTAATGACTCTACTGCAGTGATAACGTAGTCTTGCTACCATCACCTTGCCCCTCAGGTCATAATGACCCTACAGCACTGATAAGTAGCCCATCATTCATTTTTAGTGGTGAATCGAAGTTAT
Source organism: Allium sativum (assembly GCA_030737875.1). NCBI lineage: Eukaryota > Viridiplantae > Streptophyta > Magnoliopsida > Asparagales > Amaryllidaceae > Allium > Allium sativum. The sequence continues at coordinate 989,169,638 of CM060913.1, forward strand.
GAACGTCGACAACTCCTTAGCACACGTCCCGCAGCAAAGTCCAACCATGAAGTGATCTCATCGGTTCCCACTGGATCCTGAGCTCTAACTTCGCATATTGGACTACCTTTGCATCTCGGGTTATTGGTCAATACTGGGTCGGTTCGAGTCATAATGCTCCTTCTTCACTGGATCGGGTCGGGTCGTTATCACCCCTGGCGGATCGGGTCGAGGCCTCCAGCTTGACACGGTTCGGATCGTCATCGCGGTCCTCATTCTTTTTGCTTCAGATCGTTCTCCTCTCCTTGGTTCGGATCGAAATACCCCATACGGGTCGGATCGCGCTCCTCCAGCTCGTGGCTCCCCCTGGTTCGGATCGGCGTCTCGTAGTGCATCGGATCGTGGATGCTGCTTTCCTCTAGTCGGATCGTGATACGAAGCACGAGTGGATCGGATCGGGTAGCAGTTCACGGTTGATGTTCGTGGACCTTGCGCAGATGGTTCGGCTCGTAGGAGATGACTTGACTCGTGGTGGTGTCCCACGATCCCATAGGGCGATCCGATCGACCCTCAATCCCCTATCCGATCCGAGTACCTGCACCTTGTCCAACGAGTTGTTTACGCCCCTCGACGGCGTTTTCGACCATTCCAACTATCCTAATTAGTCACAAAGCATACCATATAGTCATAGAAACATATATAGTCAACCATAAACATCAAAACAACAATATGATAGGTTAAAATGGATCAAAAATACCCAAAATCCCACAATTCCCCTTAAGCATGTTTAGGTGAAACTAATGATAGGATTAGCAAAACTTAACCAAATTAACCCAAACTCATGTCAGAGGTCTAAAACATCATTCCGAATTTTATAAACATTTTTCTAGAATTTTATCGTGTTTAAATTCGCTAATTAACACTAATCATCCCTAATTAGCCATAATTAGTGCAAAACTATGCAAATCACTCACCTTAGCCACAAATAAACTAAGATCTGAATTAAATCTTTGATTTGATGTGAATCTCAATGCTAAACAGCAGCTCCCTTGTTGCTTTGGTGTAGATCTTCCTTGATTAGAGGTTGCTAAGCCAAATCCTTGACCAAAAGGTGATTTGGAGGTGATTTAAAGGTTGGAGGCCATTTTTAGGGTTCCTTGGTGATAAGTGGAGGCTAGAAAACTGAAATGGAATGATCCTCTATCTCATTTCAGCCTCCCCATAACCATAATCTCGAAATGGGTTATGGGCCTACTCACTAATCACCCGATTTGGCCCGGTTAAGCAGTTTTTCACCCTCCAAACATTATTTCAGCCATATCTCCCAAACGGTAAGTCCGTTTGGCTATTGTGACCACTCTACGGAAAGGTAAACCATCAAACGAATCTAATGGAAGTGGTTTCAGGTCAAAATTCCTTTCCAATCAAAAGTTATGGCCAAAACAGTACCAACTAGGGGCAAAATGGTCATTTAAAAATCGACAAAAATCATGAACATGGGAAATGACTCTAATGGATGTTTCCCAAAGTTACATGACCATACGACTTCATACGGGAAAGAAATAAATATTCTACGATCCTATGATGTGTAGAATACGGGTCATTACACTCTCCCCCCCTTAAGAAATTTCGCCCTCGAAATTCCGTAATCAAAACACACCCAAAGGTCCCGCATGCTTATCAACCATAAAACAACCATCATACATACAAAACAAGTAAAATAAGTCTATCCTAGCATGCGGAATAACTAAATCACAAAGTAAATCTTACCAGGCAAAGAGTTCTGGATATGCCTTATTAATGCTCTCCTCTATCTCCCAAGTACAATCATTCTCGTCCTCGCCCCACTGAACCTTGACTAGCTTCACCGCCTTCCTTCGAAGTTGCTTCATACAGTGCCCCACAATACGAATCGGCTTGCGGTTCCCAACCGCCTCGGGTTCTACTTCGAAGTCATCTAACTGATCAGGTGAAATAGTCACATCTGAGTCGTGAACGAACTTCCTTAGTTGGGAAACATGAAATACATTGTGAACTCCCGCCAATTTCTCTGGTAAGCCAACTCTATAGGCCAAATTCCCGACTAATTCAAGAACAGGGAATGGGCCAACAAATCTTGGTGCCAACTTGCCTCTCCTGCCAAATCGAATCACGCTTTTTAACGGAGAGATCTTGACGAACACCAAGTCACCAACGGAGAATTTCAAGTCTCTTCTCCTCTTATCAGCATAGCTCTTCTGCCTATCTTGAGCAGCTTTCATTCGTTGTTGAATGATCTTAATCTTATCGGAAGTTTCCCTCACCACATCTGGTCCAAGCACAAACTTCTCGCCAGTTTCTATCCAACATGATGGTGAGTTGCACGGTCTTCCGTACAAAGCTTCATATGGAGCCATACCGATACTGGATTGGTAGCTATTATTATATGCAAACTCTACTAGATGCAAATGGTCATCCCACGATCCACCAAAATCCAATATACAAGCTCTCAAGAGATCTTCCAATATATGATTCACCCTCTCCGTCTGACCGTCGGTCTGAGGATGATATGCGGTACTGAGATGTAATCCTGACCCCAGAGCCTCTTGTAAGCTCTTCCAAAACCCACTAGTGAACAACGGGTCTCAGTCACTCACAATGCTTTTAGGTACTCCGTGAAATCTCACTACCCACTTCATATACAATTCTGCTAACTTGGCTGCCATTCTGGTCGATTTGACTGGTATAAATCTTGCACTCTTAGTCAATCGATCCACAATTACCCAAATGATATCATATCCCGATCTAGTCCTTGGTAAACCATCGATGAAATCCATCGAGACTTGCTCCCATTTCCATTCGTGAATCTCTAATGGTTGCAACAAACCACTAGGCTTCTTTTGCTCGGCTTTAACTAGCTGGCAATTCATGCATTTGGATATAAACTTCCCAACGTCTCTTTTCATCCCTTCCCAGTAGTAGATTTGCTTCATGTCTCGATACATCTTATTACCACCGGGATGTAAAGTTAGTTTTGAGTGATGACATTCTCTAAGCACTTCATCTCTCAAACCATTCACGTTGGGTACAACTAGTCTTCCATTCTTTCGAAGCCATCCATCTCGATCAAGCCCATACACATTCATCTCCTCATCGATACCCATCTCTAACTTGGAGATGATTTCCAACATATTAGGATCGTCCCTCTGGCTGGAACCAATCCGCTCTATCAAAGTGGGTCTGATCGTCAAACTAGCTAGCATAATTGGATCCAATTCGCACTTTGGTATGAAATCAAACCCCACGATATACTCCAGTTGCTTCCATTCAAGAAACATTGCCCCTAAGCTGGCATGTCTCCTACTCAAGGCATCGGCTACCGCATTACCCTTCCCAGGTGTGTATGCGATATCAAAATCATACGAAGCCAAGAACTCTAACTATCTCTGCTGATGGAGATTCAGATCTTTCTGGGAGAAGAGATACTTTAACGATTTATGATCGGTAAACAACTCGAATCTTTCTCCCAAGAGATAATGTCTGCACATCTTCAGCGCAAACACGATCGCTGCTAATTCCAAATCATGGGTAGGATACTTTTTCTCATGCGGCTTTAGCTGTCGACTTGCATAAGCTACAACCCTACCTCCTTCCATCAATACTGCACCCAGTCCGGTACCATAAGCATCCGTGTATACCGTCATCTCTTCATTCCCTTTAGGAATGACTAACACTGGCGCACGCGTCAACCTCTCCTTTAGACCCTTGAAGGCATCCTCACACACTCCGTCCCAAACGAAGGACTGATTCTTCTTAGTCAATTGAGTCAACGGTGCTGCTATCTTGGAGAAGTCCTGGATAAACTTACGATAATATCCAGCTAATCCCAAGAAACTTCTTACATCTGTTGCATTCTTGGGCATAGGCCAATCCTGTACCGTAGCCACCTTCGCAGGGTCCACGGCAATACCACTCTCGGAAACAACATGACCCAAGAATCTCGCTTCCCTTCTCCAAAAGTGACACTTAGAGAATTTCGCTTTCAATTGGTGTTTCCTCAACACCTCCATCACTATCCTCAAGTGTCCCTTGTGTTCTTCCTCTGTCCTTGAGTAAACAAGGATATCATCCACGAACACAAGAACAAACTTATTCAACTGATCTCTGAATACTCGATTCATAAGATCCACAAAATAGGCTGGTGCATTGGTCAACCCAAATGGCATGACCAACCACTCATAAAATCCAGACGGCGTCCTAAATGCCGTTTTCGAAATACTCTCATCTGCTCCTCGAAGCTGATGAAATCCTGTCGCAAGGTCCAACTGGGAGAACACTCTAGCTCCTTCCAGCTGATCAAACAAATCATCTATCCGTGGTAGAGGATACTTATTCTTCCTCGTTATCTTATTCAACTCGCGATAGTCCACACACAAACGAAGGGAACCATCTGCCTTAGTGGCAAACACAACTGGTGCTCCCCACTCGGAGACACTCCTTCTAATAAACCCCTTCTTCAAAAGATTTCTGACTTGCACCCCGAGCTCTCGCCGCTCTCTTGGTGCCATACGATGAAGTGGCATCACTATAGGTCTGGCATCTTTCACTAAATCAATACGTAACTCAATCTCTCGGTGTGGTGGAAGCCCTTTCACCTCCTCGAAAACGTCCGGATACTGGCCAACCACGGGCACATCTGACAACTCATCCTGCGGGATGTCGAGGGAATTTACAAAACTAGCCATAACCCCATCACTAGGTAGGCTACCAAACACTACCCTCCGCCCATCATCCGCCCTCAGTGTCACCAAAAAGCCCTCACAGTCTACCACCACCCCGTATCTTTGGAGCCAATCGACTCCCAATATAATGCCATACCCAGTAAAGCCCAAAACAAAGCAATCACAAACAAACATACATCCATGACTCGATAAGACCAAATTCCTGCAAATCATACTAAGGCTAGTCGAACCACCAATCGGGTTCGTCACAACCAATGGTCTATCGACTATCTCGGGTTCCAGTCCCAACCTATCTACCAGGTCACTAGATATGAAGGAACGGGAAGCCCCAGTATCAAACAAAACTCGAACTGGTACATCATAAATAGAAAGCATACCTTGAAAAACAACATTCTCTCCTTTCTCTGCCGCAGTTGGGGCATTCGACGAAGAAGGAACAGCATCAATAGCATATGCTTTCACAATCTGCTTCTCCTTAAGAGATTGCGGACACTTATCCTTATGATGTCCCACTTGACCACAGTTGTAGAACTTCCTTTCCGCTGGCTTGGCCCGACATTCTTTAGAATAATGGCCCTTCTTACCACAGCTGAAGCACTCAACATCCTTCTTTCTCTTTTTCTGGCCACCCTTAGATTGGTCCTGCTTCCTCTTATTCTGAGAGTTATTCTTGCCTCCACCGCCTGCTTGCGGCTTTGGCCCTTCTGCAGATGCAGCCTCAGTCTTTGACTTAGGGTAAAGATTCTCCGATCTTAAAGCTTTCCCCACGATCGATTCAAAAGTCTCATCGATGTGGTTGATAAGCCTTTCCCCCAAGTATCCATCCAAGCCAGTAATGAACTTCTCATTCTTCTTTTCAGGAGTGTCGATAAGAGACAGTCCATACTTCGACAAAGTGTCGAACTCAGCAATATAATCCGAAACTGCCCTTCCGTTCTGCTTGAGTTCCAAGAACCTCTTAAACAACACTGACTTCTGGGCAGCTGGAATGAACTTCTCACTAAAGCGAGCCTTGAACTGATCCCAAGTAACATGATCTTCTGGAGTAGCTGTTCTAATGGCATTCCACCAATTCAACGCTTGCCCTTGCAGCTGACGAGACGCTAGCCTTCTCTTCATAGCATCCTCAAGACCTAAGTCATCAAAGATACGGTCACAGCTATCCATCCAATCTTGAACATCTGTGGCCGACTCTGTCCCGTGGAACGGCTTCCCGCCAAGGTTAGTGTAATCTTTGCACAACTTGGCGAAATCGACCCTAGGCGCCTGCACTACTGGGCCAACACCAACTCCGGGATTGGGAACTGCCCCTTGCACTTCTCTAAGAATATCTCTCATGAGGTTAGTAAACATTGCCCTCATGTCAGCGGCATTCCCTTGGTTGGTCCCTCTACCGGCACCCCTCGTGTCTCGGCTCATCGTCAATCTGAAAAAGGGAAACGATTAACGACCCCATAGTGGTGCTAGTGCAGTGCGACTTCATTCTTATACTGCTAATAGTATATACATATATAGCTTTTGAAAACCAAAGTAATCACAAATACGCGCTCTCATATACGTACTATCTCTCCCTGGTGTCTTTCCCTAGGTTAACTACGCCACCTAGAGCTCTGATACCAAGTGTGGCGGCCCGCCCTGCACCAACCGACATTTACTCCAAAAGTGCGTTGTACACATGTCCAGTTAGCACGGAACGGGTCGTCAGAAGAAAAGGGAAGAAGGAAATGAACATACAAGGAACCTGTAGAATGTCTCACAGCGCATGGAATAAAATATAATAATAACATACTTGACATAAAACAGGAGAGACAGTGCATAAGCTGAAAATCAGAACTAAACATCATAGCAGCGGAAATCCAAAATATAGCTTATTACAACTTTCAAACTGTCTCAAAGCAAAAGTAAGATAAAGGAGGTACACTACTAATGCCCAAGTAGCGACCACTAACGACACAGGGAGAATGTGTATATATATATCATACGTGGAAGCCTCATGCCCGCCTCTGGATCAGCTACTCGCGCACCACCAGCTAACCTGTCTCTAGTCTGCTCGTGTGAGCACCCAGAGTAATAAGAGGAGACATAAAACTCTGGGTCAGACATAAAGCCTGGTATGAGCGATAAGCATCTAAAGTGAACAATAACAGGTACACTAAAACATACCTGAACCTGGACCTACAACCAAAGAGTTAGCACTACATATTGTACAACACTCTAAGGTACCATATCAAATGGTGTAAAGATACGGAGGTGGGGGAGGTGTGCATGTCATAATAATGGCAAACAATCAAACATAGCATCCATCCTCACATCTCTCACTCAGTGCGTAAAGCATACGATATTCACCACTTCGACCACCCAACATACCTTGCTATGATCACTTTGCCCCATGAAGTCATAAATGGCTTCACTGCACTGATAACGTAGCCACAAATCCTTCGCTATGTCCACTTTGTCCCATGGAGTCACAAGAACCCCACTGCACTGGCTCATTGCCTTACTAATCCTTACTATGTCCACTTTGCCCCATGGAGTCGCAATGACCCCACTGCACTGGCTCATAGTCTTACTACGCATCACTTTGCCCCTCGAGTCGTAATGACTCTACTGCACTGATAACGTAGTCTTGCTACCATCACCTTGCCCCTCAGGTCATAATGACCCTAGTGCACTGATAAGTAGCCCATCATTCATTTTTAGTGGTGAATCGAAGTTATGAACGTCGATAACTCCTTAGCACACGTCCCGCAGCAAAGTCCAACCATGAAGTGATCTCATCGGTTCCCACTGGATCCTGAGCTCTAACTTCCCATATTGGACTACCTTTGCATCTCGGGTTATTGGTCAATACTGGGTCGGTTCGGATCAGAATGCTCCTTCTTCACGGGATCGGGTCGGGTCGTTATCACCCCTGGCGGATCGGGTCGAGGCCTCCAGCTTGACACGGTTCGGATCGTCATCGTGGTCCTCATTCTTTTTGCTTCAGATCGTGCTCCTCTCCTTGGTTCGGATCGGAATACCCCATACGGGTCGGATCGCGCTCCTCCAGCTCGTGGCTCCCCCTGGTTCGGATCGGCGTCTCGTAGTGCATCGGATTGTGGATGCTGCTTTCCTCTAGTCGGATCGTGATACGAAGCACGAGTGGATCGGATCGGGTAGCAGTTCACGGTTGATGTTCGTGGACCTTGCGTAGATGGTTCGGCTCGGAGGAGATGACTTGACTCGTGGTGGTGTCCCACGATCTCATAGGGCGATCCGATCGACCCTCAATCCCCTATCTGATCCGAGTACCTGCACCTTGTCCAGCGAGTTGTTTACGCCCCTCGACGGCGTTTTCGACCATTCCAACTATTCTAATTAGTCACAAAGCAAACCATATAGTCATAGAAACATATATAGTCAACCATAAACATCAAAACAACAATATGATAGGTTAAAATGGATCAAACATACCCAAAATCCCACAATTCCCCTTAAGCATGTTTAGGTGAAACTAATGATAGGATTAGCAAAACTTAACCAAATTAACCCAAACTCATGTCAGAGGTCTAAAACATCATTCCGAATTTTATAAACATTTTTCCAGAATTTTATCATGTTTAAATTCGCTAATTAACACTAATCATCCCTAATTAGCCATAATTAGTGCAAAACTATGCAAATCACTCACCTTAGCCACAAATAAACTAAGATCTGAAATAAATCTCTGATTTGATGTGAATCTCAATGCTAAACAGCAGCTCCCTTGTTGCTTTGGTGTAGATCTTCCTTGATTAGAGGTTGCTAAGCCAAATCCTTGACCAAAAGGTGATTTGGAGGTGATTTAAAGGTTGGAGGCCATTTTTAGGGTTCCTTGGTGATAAGTGGAGGCTAGAAAACTGAAATGGAATGATCCTCTATCTCATTTCAGCCTCCCCACAACCCTAATCCCGAAATGGGTTATGGGCCTACTCACTAATCACCCGATTTGGCCCGGTTAAGCAGTTTTTCACCCTACAAACATTATTTCAGCCATATCTCCCAAACGGTAAGTCCGTTTGGCTATTGTGACCACTCTACGGAAAGGTAAACCATCAAATGAATCTAATGGAAGTGGTTTCAGGTCAAAATTCCTTTCCAATCAAAAGTTATGGCCAAAACAGTACTAACTAGGGGCAAAATGGTCATTTAAAAATCGACAAAAATCATGAACATGGGAAATGACTCTAATGGATGTTTCCCAAAGTTACATGACCATACGACTTCATACGAGAAAGAAATAAATATTCTAGGATCTTATGATATGTAGAATACGGGTCATTACAATTGAAAACTATGCCTGCAAATTAACGTTTACAGCTAAAAAAATGTAAATAATCGCAGAAAGACTGAAGTAACTGGTAAGAATATCTATTAAGGAAAAAAAGGGGAAAAACATACAAAAAGGAACAAAACAGTATTTACAGAATTTGAATAAAAGAAACTATAAGAAAAACAATAAACACTTACGGAACCTAAATAAATAAAATAAACTGTAAGTAAAACAATAAACTACTTACATAAAAGGACTACTAAAAACTACTGGAAAAACTGTAAGTAAAACTGTGAACAAACAATTAAAACCCTAAAATTTTAAATTACTTATAATCTAAATAATTACTGTACTAACCCGTGGTCCTAAGCTCTTCTCCATGGCTGATGGAACTCCTGCCTCTAAGTGGATTGAAAAAATATTTTATTTTATAAATCATTTCCACAAAAAAATTAGGTCAGGTCCATCTCAAAAGATAGAACCCAGGTAGGAGAAAAGATTGTGTTATGAGGGAACGGTTAGGTTTAGGGATCTATTTGTAGTGTAGGCTCGGAATCTCAGATCATTGGATTTCTAGGTTTAATCTAGATCATACACGTCACTAATAGATTCAGGAACATCAGATGCTCAAATCAATGCACTAGAATAGGCCACATTAACTGAAATAATAAAACTCTTGAATACGATACATACATGAATGCATTTGAGCCCAGGCTATATTGTGGGTTGATCCAACCCTTGCTGGGTCAACCTAGGCGTCTACCCGTGCCATTTTTTTGAACCTCTTTCTATGTTAACTTTTCTGTTTTGACTCCAATTCTGACAAACTTTACATGTAAGTTGACTAGAAAATGCCACGGACACAATTGTGCAACTCTCATGGCTAAATTATGATAATTTAACAAACTTATTTTATAATTTCATCGATTTATTAATTATTATTTAATTTTCAATAAACTTAATTTATTATTCTTGTTTTATGACGCGCATTAGCTTTTCAAATTTAAATGCACGTGTTAACAATTGTGAATTAATTCTTTTGTTAACTTATAAAGTTAAGCTTAAACAACGTTAATATTTAATTAACATTTTAATTAACCCTATTTATTACTTTGTAATACGTATGTTAACTTTTGATATTCGAATTCTTAATTAAACGTTACTTAAGTTTGGGGTTGTTACAGGTTTCATACCTTAGGTTCATTCATAAAACATTTCTTTCTACGAACATAGTCATATCGACTCAATAAGACGATCGAAGCCCATCTGCGAAGGCGATAGGCTTTACTAGAGTTAATGCTTTAAAACTTAAAGCCAATGGCCAATATATAAAAATGAAAGCTGAAGGCCAAGCCTCATACAAGGAAGCTAAAGTTCGAATGCTTTACACGCTAACCGTTGACATTACAAAAATCTAATACTTTCCGAAAGGAAGCGGAAGGTACTTCCGACTGTTTCGAAAGATAAGAAAAATGTGTTCTATCTTCAAGACGATGGCACCGACCATTAAAAAAGGAAAAACTAGTCAACTCCTTTACATTTATTGAATTATCATTGGTCCAAAAGAGAAACATTTTGACTAAAGTACAATACTTTCGGTACTTATGCCCGTTTCAAAGTGAAGAATGTTTGAAGTTATGCATTAACGCCCTATTTAACACATAAGCTTTCATAAGCGAAAGCAACCTTAGGAAATTCATATCAATTAGAGAAAATATGGAAAACCCCCAAAAAATGACATAATGAGGAGTATGTCCACCTCTATAATTCATAAAAGTTTCGGGTTCAAAATAATTAATTAACCCATTTAATTAATTACTCCCACAATTAACAAACAATCTTCCTTGGGATATTTATAGAATATTCCTAAATACTCGGACAATTATGAAATCAAAAACCCATTTCCGAAACAATGTAACAAACAACATATACAACTACGATAACATCTGGAGATTCCTAACTGTTTCTAACTGTAAGTTTTACTCTAAAACCTATTAGTTCTCATGCAAAACTAGCATGCAATCTAAAACAAAAACATGGGTGTTGCCAAACAATCAAGTAGCAGCCATTAAACATGAAAGTAATCATGAATAAACAAAAATAATTTAAGTATAAGAAAATTTCCAAGCCAAAACATGGGTAGAGAATATTATTCACCTTGTTTGGGTTGAGAGCTTGAGATTTGTGGAGATTGATTTCCTAAGCTTTAATCTCAGATTTCCTTTTAGGTTTTCTTCGTCTTCCTCTTTGTTTTAATTGCCGACACCTCCTAAGTTATTTTAGATTTTGAGAGAATGGGAAAAAAATGAGAGAGAATGGGTAAGAAAAAATATTATATATGAGGCTAAATGTTGCATAGTGTGCCACTTTCATACCTAATTCATTCTCATGGCTGTACCACATTATTATTTGTTCACATGTGCAAATCTCAGCTCAACAATCTAACCATATTATTTTTAATTCATTCATTCAATTAAATATCCAAAATAATGTTTTACAAAGTGAGGGACGCTACAATAAGGGATGAAGGCGATAAACCTCTAAGATTTTATAAAACAAGTTGGAAATCAGCCTTATTGACATAGTTGACACGGTAAGGTAATGAAGGCGTTGGGCCTCGAAGCTTATTTGTAAATAATTAAGGAAACATGCCTTGTAGGCTCGGTCGGTAATGTATAAAGGCGACAACCTCTACAAGGTTAAAAAAGAGAGGGGGCAAGCCTCTTATCTTTTATAAGGAAAATAATCTTATCGTCCAATAATGAAGACGATTATGCTAAACGTAAGTATAGGATCAAGCGATAAGGACATCTTTGATAAGCTATATAGACGACGCGACAAACCCCGAATCCATCATACACCATATAACATGGCATTCCATGTAAATAAAACCTCTTGATATCATCGATATGCCAAGCCATCTTGACATAGTCGATATAGCCTTATCGAGTAGGTCAGAAAACCCAGCCTAACATGTAATTTTCATGAAAAATGTCTTATTACTATGATTAGTAAAAAAAATTACCTACTTCATCTTACTTGGAAAAACATTATAAGTTACTAAAAAAAGGTAAAACTGAACAATCACCCCAAAAATTCACAACCAATCGAAGGTAGCTCCTACTACCTTATGCATAAATTTCACATTAAAATAATTATTTTAGGAATTAATCATGTAATTAACTCTTAACCAAACTTAGTAAATTCATATAATATTCTTGCATGCTCATAAAATTATGAAACTTGGAACCTATTTCCAAAATCATGTTATAAGCAATCAAATTTTTTTAAAAGCAATTGGCGATGATGAACTTTTAGATTTTGATCAGCAACCTTATGCAAACAAGCATATATAATCAAAATAAACCCTTTTTTATCCAAACAATGTCAGAGCATCAAAATACATATGAAACAATCATATATACTCAAAACACATTTGGGTATGACCAATATCTGAAAATAATAAAGGTTAGGATTATTATTCACCATAGATTTGGTTGAAAAGTAAAGGTTTGTTGATGTAAATTCCCAAGCTTAAGTTTCCTTATCTTCCCTTATGTTTCCTTTTCTTCATCTCTATGCTAATGGCCAGTCTCCCTTAGGATTTAATTGGGTTTGGATAAAATGAAAATGAGGGGATTAAAATATGGAAGGCTATGTGTATATACAAGGTTGTGTGTTTCCCACTTTGCTCCTTGTATAAACAATCTTCTTATGTTTGATTAAATTGATTAGTTACTAAGGCCAAACCATTGTTTATTAATTACATATCTCATCTTAATATCTTACTACTTTATTCTTACTTAATTTTTCCAATTAAATCTCCCAAATAATGTTTACTAAAAATTAGGGATATTACACACACCATCCAAAGCATATGCTTGGGATAGCTGCTTACTCTTAGCAGGCTTTGGACAATTCATTTTCATATGCTTAGACTTATCACAGTTATACCGCTTCTTCTCAAATTTAGTAGCTTTTCACTTATCAACAAAATGACCCTTTTCCTCACAATTGAAGTAGACCATTTCAGTTAAATCTTTCTCCTTATTCGGTCCACATTTACCATGTTGTTGCTTTCTCTTTCCATTTCCATTCTTTGCCTCCATCGCCCTGCTACTATTTTGGTTTTTTCTCCAAGATGTCTCGAAGTAAGCTTCCTTTTCATATCATCATCTACACTTAGATCAATAAAAATATGAACACAAGTAGCAACCACCCTTGAAATTCAATTACATACTTTATCCTAAGGAATGGTTTGCTTCCCAAAGAAAAGAAATCCTTACACAACTTAGCAAAATAATGTCTATGGAACTACATTAAAGTACCACCATTATTATCTTTACTCCTGGAGCAAATAGAACTCATATCATCATCAACGCCATCATTTCCTCAAACAAGCTTGGAATTAGAGTATTGTAACTCCCGATCCATTTTCCCCAACAACTCCAAAGCAAAATTGTTTCTAGCAGTGTTTCTTGCGTTCCATCTCATTCTTTATCTACAATAAGAATGATCAATATTTCTCAAAGAAAAGTCGCAATGGTATTTTTTGCACAATAAATGCAACAATATAGCTAAATTATAACATTTAGAAATACGTTCTCTCTTACATATTCTCTTTATTAACTTTGATCAATTGAATAATAAGAGCTCTGATACCAAATGTAATGATAGCCCAATACCACCTGCACCTAATGGGAAAAGACGCACTGAAACGTGCTGAGATGATCATTAGGGAAGAAAATAGAAGCAATATGTCATATATCTCATGGCATGTGCGTAAAATATAACAAGGAAATATACAATAGAATAGTAATTAAACTAATAAAGTGTAAATCCTAACTCATGAAACCAACAAAATTTTGTACATCTAGCAGTAATATCTAGTATACATAGTCCTTGTTACATCCCTCATGGTACATGCAAAACAAAAAAACAAAATATTTACAAGTAGTACTCCAACTCTCTACAAGCTCGTCTCCATTTCAACTTCGGCATTACCAACCTGCTATCTAGTCTACTCATCAACATTGTTAATGATCACCCATAACAATGTTGATGAGCACCCGAGATAATAAGATGAGACATAAAATCTTAGTTCAGACAACAGCTTAGTGTGAACGATAAATAATTCTCAATAGTTACACTGGAAAATATGTAACTTAGATAGATTTAAGTCTCGTACCTAACATGTCGCTACAACTATAGAGTTAGAAAATAGTAAGTATGCTACTCAAGTAACAAACAATAGAGGAAACCGATCAAGATAGGAGAAGCCTATATCCCAAAATCCATTCTCTATCCTCTTCAATAGGTAATGGACTACCCAGAGAAACACAATAAGAGAATCATAAAAAATCATATCATCTACCAAACAAACCTATTTATCACCTGATAAAGCCTAGAATATGTTGATAACATGTATAATCATCCTCTCTTATGCCAATAGTTAATGAGGAAATCTAGTTCTAGTCAAACTCCATGTTTATACCAACACATTGCTTTCACCGTCACTAGATTACACCATGTAGGGAACACGGCGATAGCTACCAGTCCGAATGGGGATCCCCACGATATCCCTACTTTAATTTAATTGGAACACCTGAGCTATCAATCATCCTTTTACTTTGAGTATACCCTCAAATCAATCCATTATCCTGCAGCCTCGTCCTACTTCGAAATGCCCATCACACTCCTTTGGTTCCACTTAAATTTTCCAATCCAAGTGTGACACCTGAACAAGTCATAGTCTTTAGTATACTCTAAAGATCCCTTCATGGATTGCACAATCCATCCATGCCTCTTGTTGAAACACCCACCTTGTTTCATACTAAGTATTTTTTCGCTTTGAAGTTACTTCGTATTGAAAACTCTTCAATGCTTTGAGGTTATTGCACTTCGAATATGTTTCGAGCGTCGAAAGACATAGCTTCAAAGGTACACCACTTCAAAACACTTGGTTTCGAACACCTTACTTTGAATCCTGAAGCACCTGCTACAAAGGTACATTGCTTCGAAGAACCTTGTTTCAACATCCTTCTAAAATTTCACCACTTTGGACCTCAGACCAAAGCTAACTGCTTCAAATCGAAACGCATTACTAGTTCATTTCGAATCGCCGTTTTGATCACTTGCTGTAGTACTTCAGTCACCTGATCTTACTTTGATCAGCGTTGTTGCTTTGAACTTTCCTAGCCATGAATCAATTGGTTGGTTAAAAGAACCTTTTTGCTCCAATTTGAATGATCCGAAACACTGCTTCACCTCGAATCACTGAGTCGATTAAAAGCCATATATATATATATATATATATATATATATATATATTTCTACCCCAATCCATGCTGTGAATCCAATAAATCTGCTTTAAACATATTAGCCATGCCTATATGATTTAATTCGAAGCCTCTACCTTCCCTCGAAGCACACCTTTTAGCTTCGAGCATTCATGTGTTTTCGAAATAAAGGTTCGAGCCTGCACGTTGGCTTTGAGCTTATTCGAAGCAAACCTGAAAATTCAGCCAACTCTAGATTCGATCTGATCTCCTCCTAAATCCTAAAACAAGCAAAACTAACAAGCAAGATCAAGCACAACAATAAATTTAATTAATTCAAGTGGAAAATTCAAACATGCAAACATTTATTTCAATCGTATCAATCATAGATGATCATCACATCATGGAACATGAACAATTTGATTGTATTCAAGGACCTAACGTAAAACATGAACAATTCCTTGCAATCATGTTGGATATAACATGTTAATTATGATATTTCATAATTAGGTCATTCTAAGGTTTATAAACATGAAATTACTAGATCTAGTCAAGTGTTAAGATGAATTTAATATATAGATGATGAAAATGTATCAATTAAGACATATGATCCGACATAAATACGTGAGAGATCATTATCACTCATCTAATTCTCCAAATCAATGAATCTGAATGGAGATCTAACTCGGATAGGAAGCAATCACTTGTCTTGATCTAAATGAAAAGATTCAATCATTCAGTATACATCCAATCTCGAATTAGCAATTAGAGATGATTTGATGAAGAATTATGTATAGATTTGTGAATTTAGGAATGGATTAGAGTAGAATTAAGTTTAGGCCTGACATGAGAATGAGATAGAAACTAAAAATGAATGCTCTTAACCCTATGTATAGCCAAAAGTGACTAGACTGCTCGATTTACTAATTCTGACCCATTAGCACTACTCTAATCAGGCCAACAACTTTTAGAACTTAAAACTGCATTTTCTCTCGAACTACTAATCCTATTTCTTAATGTGCCCAATATATAGAATGGGAAATAAACATCCCAAAGCAATGATATAGGTTAGAGCATCTAATTCTACTCCTATTGAAAGTTATTGGTGAAATAAGACTTTACAAGGGCAATCAACAAAAACTATGAAAACGTATAACATCCTAAAATATTAGAATGATATGACCTAATAAGAATTAAATATAATTGCTTTGCCAAAAAAAGAATTAAATATAATTCTTTTACAATCCTCCCGTATCTAATGTGTTGGATCTAGATTAACCCTAGAGGGGGGGTGAATAGGGTTTATCACAGTTTTTAATTGAATTAAAAATTCCAACGAGATATATAATAATAAACAGATCACAGACTATAGCAGAAACAGAAATGCAGAAAAAAAATCACACACAAATATACCCAGCTTCGGCATAACCCTGCTTACTGCTGCATTTCCAAGGTTTCTACTAGGTGATAGAACAGTTCCCGCATACAAGACCATGTACACTCGCAAACCCTGCTCCTATTCTAACCCTACGCTCAAAACCGTAGACTGATCGATATCCCCTCGATCAGATTTCCTGAATTACAACCCTGTAATCCATAACCCAGATTTTACAGACTCTGAAACGGACAGTCAACACCCTGACTGATATCCTAGTATTTTACAGACACTAGAAACTGATCATTTGATTACGAAAGAAATTGAAAAATTACAACAAAAATAAAATCAAAACAAATGAAACCCTAAACAATAAAGGAGTTTAAAGGATAGGGGTCGTCCCCTTTTTCACTTGAAATGTCGGCCGGTCCATTTGCTTTGGTTACACCCGATCACTTTGCTTCCTTTTGAAAAAAAGAAAAAAAATGGCGGCGGCAGAACAAATTTCTAGGGTTTCTTTTGATTTCCCAAATCGAATCACTGCTGGATAATTTGAAGTTGTAATCTCTGATGCTATTCTTCATGTTGTTTCTCTATGATCAATGATTTGGGGCTTCTCTCTTTCGTCGATTGAATTGGATGGCGATCGAAAAATAAATTGTGACTATTCGAATTTTGTTTCTCCGATTGCTCTCGATTTTGTTGTTGATTTTCGATAAAAGGCCTATGATGAATTGGTGTGGATAAATATAGGGTATAATTGAAAACCCTAAACTCTGATTTCAATTAAGTGGCTCGGTCTGATCGTCCCTGATTTTTGCAGTTTCCTCTTTTTGATTCCCTCGATTTAAACTGAATTTCCTTGGCTTCAAATACTTTGCGTGATTTCTGTTGCCATGATTTCCTCTTTTGGATAGTCACGGCTTTGAATGATTTTATCAATTCTGGAAAACATTTAAACCGAATTTATCAACTAGGACATGATTTTATAAACCACTCTGGAAAAATTTGGCAAACATAATTCGACTTTGACAATTAATATTTTGCCAATTTTAAACCATTTATTCTTGGCTTTTCTTGAGTGATTTCTGCGGCTTTGAAAGTCTTTACTGATGAGATTTGTTGCCATAAAAATGAAATTAAATCGGCTTTGAAAAGTATGCCGTGAATTCCTGGAAATATAAAACGGTTGATTTCTTGCCTAAAATGTCACTGTGATTTTCATTGTATTCCATAACATTTCTGGAAATAGTTCGAAATATTTTGTCATTCCTGGAAAGCATATATTCATGGTCCCTTGCGAATTTTGTTGCCATGAGTGAGATGTTCATTTTGAGAAACTTTGAATATTATTTTCATCCTGTTTTGCAATAAACATGTTTCCACGTTTGCTAATAAAACTTGTCTAATAACTTGAATTCTTTTCTGGAAATCTGGAATTGTCGTTTGCCAAGATTACATGCCAAATAAACTGTCTTGAATTGGTTTTCAGTTCTGGAAAAAAAAATTGATTTCTTGCTTGCATGCTTGAAACCTGTATATGCTGTGTACATAAGACTCCTCTGAAATGTGCACATGCATTTGAAAACTACTTGCACAGTTGAGCCTTGCATTTGTGTTGCACTGACACTTGCTGGTGGTCTGAACTTGTACGCCACCGACCATGCTGTCTTGAATTTCATGTTGCTTTGTAGATTTGCTTGCTTCATTTGATCATGCTGAACTGTTGTCTTAAAACATGTTTAAAACACTTGACCACTCCATGCTTGAGCTCGGCTGTGTCATGTCCACTATTGTATTTGCTACTTGATCATGCAAACTGTTTTGAAACTGACTTGGACCATTTGCATATACTGAACCATGAATGAGTGTCTGGACCATGTTGCATATTTGTTGCCCCATTCATGACTACCATGATTTACACAATGTTGATCCACTTGTGTACATCTTGTACATTCATGAATATGTCCACTGTTTGAGCTAGCTGACACCACCACCATGCTGTTGCTCCATAATCATTTGCCTTTACTCAATTATATGCTCCATCCAGTTTTTCTAAAAACAAATTTGAGCTGCCATGTTGTATGTGCACACTTGTGTTTGCTGACTTGTTGCAAGTTCATACTGTTGCACCTATATTGTTGTACTTTGACTTGAAATATTACAAGCTGGTTTGATAATGAACTTGAGATATGTAATGTTGACCATTTGTAATTTGTTAAATCATTATTGCTTTGAGTTGTCTTCATGTATGTGTGCTTTGAGCCACTTTGCACCCATGCTGCACCCACTGATCATTTGTGCCATTCACTTGCATTGAGCTGTAGCTCCAATCTGGCTTGTGTTCACTTGATTGGTTCACTTTGGAGTTTGCTGTATTGTTTGGGCTGTTTGTACTTGACATTTGCACTGTGTCGAGCTTGGTCTACGTGGCTGCTCCACAGCTGCACATACTGATTGACGAGGCAGTGCACACGTGTATTTATACACGTGTGTATTTGCAGCCATCAGAAAAAATTTCCTGTCCCTGTACTCTCTATATATATATATATATATATATATATTGTCTAGACACAGTTGGATTAACAAATCAGATCAAGTCAGAAAAATGATGAGAAACTCACTTGAAAACTGAGGCAAATAATATTTTAAAAACTAAAATTTATATTCACATTTATTCAGTATTATTTCTATTGCAGTGTACTTTGTGTGTGTTCATTTGTATGACAGGTATGAAGACTGGACTGACTGTGAAGACTGGACTGACTTGTAAGCTGTGAAGACTGAAGACAAGAAGATAGAAGGCAGAAAACAAGGACAGTGTGTGTAACAGTGAAAGTGTCTGTATATTGAGTCTGTGAATGTATAAGTGAAAAAAATACTGAGTGTTGAGTGATATAGTGAGGACATTTGTATGTGAAAAGGGATATTGTACTAATATTTTGTAATAAACAAGTTTGTTTGAAATAAAATATTATTTTGTTGTTGTCAAACAATCTCAAACAATCTCGTCTATTTTATTCTGTTATTTACATGTACAAATATTCTGTGAAGTGTTTAAATAGTGGAGTTGGAATTCTGTACTGTTTTGATATTGCAATAAAATATTATATTTAAATAAAATACTGTGAAAATTTAAATTTCTTTAAAGATGTATTTTATTTAAATATAAACACTATATTCCAGTCTGTGATGTAAAATAACAGTACGATTTCAAACAAATTAATAATATTATTTATTTGGTTGTTATCATCAAACAAAAATCATATAATTGTGTATACAACACCGTTATATACAACAATCTCCCCCTTTTGATGATGACAAACAAATAAAAGATTTTGAATCCAACAAATGTGTTTTACAGTGAAAAATGAAAGGATGATAAACAAATAAAATATTTTGAACAAAATAAATGTGTTTGACAGTGAATATCGAACTCCCCCTATTTATTAGCTCCCCCTACAACAGACAACTCCCCCTATAACTACAACAGACAACTCCCCCTATAACTGTGCTTGAGTGAAATGAATGAATTTTCAAAATTAAAAATATTTATAAAATATTCACTCATAAATCAAAATCTAATCCATTCTCCCCCTTTTGTTATCATCAAAAGGATACAAATTTTAAAATATAGATGAAAATTGACTAAAAATATAATTTCAGCTTAAGAGTAAGAACGGTCATCATAAATTTCAATCAGTCAAACAAAAATCATAATATTCTAAGAACAGGTGGCATATTTCACATTGTAGAGAATGACGGATATACAATGAATTTTATATAAAATGGAGAGAGTTTTGAAAACAATTCATCTCCAATTATTTTCAAAGGATTTTTATAAAAAAAACACAAAAACAGTGATGGATTTGGACTATAATAAACAATTCAAAAGTGACAAGATCGAATAATCTCAAATCCCAATATCTATCAATCAACAAATCATAATACGTCATAATATTTCAACACATTTCACAGATTAGAAAGATGGATTGATAGGCTGGTTTTTATACACTGAGGAGAATGTCAAATTTATTTCTATTTTTAGCACTTTATTTCCTTTTTATTTATTTTTTATTTAAGAGCACACTGACCACGCATAACCAGAGCTTGGATTTTTAAATGGGATCAGTCGCAGCTTAAATTATAAGACAACTCATAACCATGCATAACCAGAGCTTGGATTTTTAAATGAGGTTAGAGACACTCTTATATATTAATTACATTTTTATCATTTTCAGCTTTATACAAAAAAAAACTCCTCGGTATATGAAACCAATATAGATGATAGAAATGTGGTAGGTACAGAAATGGAATGTGAAATAAATTTCTAAATTACTTATATTATGAAATAAGCTCGACTGTATCGGGATTATTGAAAATTTTCAATTATCACTAATTCTGAATAATAATATAGTCCCATTTCTATCACAAATAAGTTTCACTATTTTAAACACAAGATGATTTTAAAAAAAAATAAAAAATAAATAAACTCTCCACATTAATATAAAATCATGATGGATGGCAGACGGGTGATAGAATAAGGAGATGGTCATGAAATAATTGCCAGTTCAAAGATATTATAATAAATATTCAACTATCATGAAAATCCAAATAAAATCTCCTCTTGTTGTGAAATATACTGCAGTCACAATTCATCACAATTTCAAAAACTGATAATAATTTTGATGGATTATAAATACAGTTCAATTTGGATACCGATTTCAATTTCTGAATGAATAATCAATAAATAATTTAAAAATTGAAAAACAGTTACAAGAGGAATTTATACAGATTTATACCAGGGAAAAAAATGTGTATGGTGTCTATACAAGGTGAAAATTCAAAACAGATGGATGAAAAAGATGATACCAATTGTAGTCTCCCTTATCGAGGAATTTATTCACACCCTAGATATCTCATATTACAGAAATTTCAAACACAAAGCCCAAACAGACAAGATTACACATTCGGCACAATTATCAGAGCAGCAGTCAGATTAAAGCAGGCAGTTTTTTTTTGAAAACAGTATCAGAGCAGCACAGCAGAAACAGTTTCAAATCATATTTGTCAAGATGACGGCCACATATGATGATTCATGATCTAATGATTAAAATACTGTTTACTTGAAATCATTTGAGGAATATGAAAATATCAGAATTTAATGAATCAATCACACCAGATTAATATTTTTTTTTTTAATTTGAGATATGTGTGAGATTCAATAAATCGATAATTTCAAATGATTTTAAACAAACAAATATTTAAGTCAAATAATCATGAAATAAGGGTAAATTTCGAGACCGGATTTTCAAAGGAATTTTTCACAAGAATTTTTGACAATCACAAAGAATTTTTCAGAATATTTACATCAAGTTTGAGTAATGATTCATGATCCAAAAAATAGTGGTTTATTCAAAATCACTTGAACAAATGTAAATCTTGAGATACAATGAATCAATCACACAGAATTAAAATTTTAGATCTGAGAGGTGTGTGAGATTCAAAATATCAAAAACTTCAGTTGATCTTAAATAAACAAAAAAAACAGATGATCATGAATAACAGTGAATTTCAAGATGTATCACTGATTCAAGATAAAACAATATATCCAAGCCAATCTGAAAAATAATGAAATTATCACAGCTGATGAATAGTAGAGTGTTGTAATGAGTATAAATTTTCAAGCCTTTCCAAAATGAATTAGAAGAAACTCAAATAGCATAGGTGTGTGGAATTCTATAAATTTTCAGATCTTCAAAACAATTTAGAATTCAGATTAACAGTGTTCAAGATATAACAAGAATACATCAACACCATTAGGAATTCAGAAAACAGAAAATGAATTTCAAAACAATTGCAGAAAAAAATTCAGTATATGGAAATGATTAAAAGTATTAGAGTTCTATACACGCAAAAACAAATTTCTAGAATATCATGAATACTGCAATTCAAGAAGCACAAAGAAAATATGGCAGTGATAAATCAAATTAGAATAGACAGAAGAGAGAAGAAGAAGAAATAAACAAAAGAAAAAAAATCAAAACAGAAAATATTTACAGAGGTGAGTTTAGAGATCATACCAGAATCCAGTGTAAATCAGAATCTCTAACTCATCAATCTTGGCTGGAGGAACTGTGAATGATACAGAAGTATAAGCCAGCTTGATTTCAAATTTCTTTTTGTACAGTAGTTCCTCAGCCTCCTTCGGTACCTAACAGTTCATAGAATCAAATGGTCTAACAAAATTAGTAAAACCACTCACAGTTGTATTCATATGTTTTGGTACCCAGACTTGTTTGTATAACAAACCATTAGAATTAACTTTTGTTCCCTTAGGAACCCAAATCTTTTTGAACTTGACGAAGGCCGTTTTATTTTCTGGGATCCAAGAATGTTTAAATGGTTTATTATAAAACGATATCTCATCACAATTTTGACTCAACAAACCTTTGAAATTCTCAGTGTTCAAATTTTCTAAGCTGTTCTTTCCAAAGCTGTTTGAGGGGATTTTCAAATCATTTGAATTTTGTTTTCCAAAAACATCATTTTTCCCGAAGCCAAGACCAGATTTATTTCCAATAGAAACTTGGTTTTGTAACAGCATATTCAACGATTTTTCCCCACTAGAAAATTTATCCAAAGTTGATTCTAATCGTTGAATTTTGGATTTTAGATCGCTATTTTCTTTTAGTAAATTTGAGCAATTATTTATAGCGATCTTCTGTTCAGCATTGGACTGTTTCAAAACCAAATTCTCATTTTCAAGCAATTTAATTTTGACTTGGGATTCATAAATTTCAGGTTCAAATCGTTTTTGTTTTTCAGACTCAAAATTCTTGTATTTTTCAATCTCATTTTCAAGTTCTTTCAAAATCAAATCACTTTTCACCAAATTTTCATTTTCAGAAATTTCAAATTTGGAATATATATATCAGTCTTAAAAATTTCAAATTCCTTTTGTAAAATTTTATTCAAACTTGATAACTCAATTTTGTTTTCTTTTAAGATCAGAATTTCCTTTTCAAATTTTTGAATATTTTTATTGAGATGAACAAGATTGGTTTTCAATTTTAAACAATTTTTGCAATCTGAATTTGAAGAATTTTTAAAATATTCAAGCTGTGATTCTAAATCATCAATTTTGCTGGTCAACTCAGAATTCCTAGATTTCAGAGATTTGTTTTTAGATTTGCGTTTATCAACAGATTTAGTTAAATCAACACACATATAAACCAAATCTTCGTATGAGAATTTTTCAACTTCAGCATCTGTTGATTCTCCATCATCTGATCCTTCTGAATTTTCATTTGTGAATCCCGTTAAACAGAATTCTGAATCTGAGTTGACATTCAGGGGTTTTGAACAGCTGTTGTCAATTGGTCCATACTTTGTATTAAGAGTTCTCCAGATTTCATGCGCAGTTAAACAATGGGAGATCATACTGTATTGATCATCATCAAGATAAGAATAAAGAATATGTGTAGCACGAGAATTAAAAACTTTATCTACCATATCGTACCCATTGATAACAACATCCCAACATTTAATATTAACAGATTTTAAATAAAATTCCATTTTGGATTTCCAGTTTAAAAAATCTGTTCCAATGAAAATAGTTGGAGATAGAGGGTTCTCGCTGTATGATCATGTGGCGAAGTATTGACTCTTGCCCCTACATGCCCGTGGGTGGTTGTCCGTGTCGAGAGGCAGGACATGAAACCAGTGTCTGAGGTATCTATGATGGCCACCGGGGTGATTTAAAAAATCTGTTCCAGTGAAAATAGTTGGAGACGAACTGGACAGACTCTCGCTAGACTGACAACTAGGATTACCCATAACTCTAGAGTTAAAAAAAAAACCTACTCTGATACCAATTGTTGGATCTAGATTAACCCTATAGGGGGGGTGAATAGGGTTTATCACAGTTTTTAACTGAATTAAAAATTCCAACGAGATATATAATAATAAACAGATCACAGACTATAGCAGAAACAGAAATGCAGAAAATAAATCACACACAAATATACCCAGCTTCGGCAAAACCCTGCCTACTGCTGCATTTCTAAGGTTTCTACTAGGTGATAGAACAATTCCCGCATACAAGACCATGTACACTCGCAAACCCTGCTACTATTCTAACCTTACGCTCAAAACCGTAGACTGATCGATATCCCCTCGATCAGATTTCCTGAATTACAACCCTGTAATCCGTAACCTAGATTTTACAGACCCTGAAACGGACAGTCAACACCCTGACTGATATCCTAGTATTTTACAGACACTAGAAACTGATCATTTGATTACGAAAGAAATTGAAAAATTACAACAAAAATAAAATCAAAACAAATGAAACCCTAAACAATAAAGGAGTTTAAAGGATAGGGGTCGTCCCCTTTTTCACTTGAAATGTCGGCCGGTCCATTTGCTTTGGTTACACCCGATCACTTTGCTTCCTTTTGAAAAAAAGAAAAAAAATGGCGGCGGCAGAACAAATTTCTAGGGTTTCTTTTGATTTCCCAAATCGAATCACTGCTGGATAATTTGAAGTTGTAATCTCTGATGCTATTCTTCACGTTGTTTCTCTATGATCAATGATTTGGGGCTTCTCTCTTTCGTCGATTGAATTGGATGGCGATCGAAAAATAAATTGTGACTATTCGAATTTTGTTTCTCCGATTGCTCTCGATTTTGTTGTTGATTTTCGATAAAAGGCCTGTGATGAATTGGTGCGGATAAATATAGGGTATAATCGAAAACTCTAAACTCTGATTTCAATTAAGTGGCTCGGTCTGATCGTCCCTGATTTTTGCAGTTTCCTCTTTTTGACTCCCTCGATTTAAACTGAATTTCCTTGGCTTCAAATACTTTGCGTGATTTCTGTTTCCATGGTTTCCTCTTTTGGATAGTCATGGCTTTGAATGATTTTATCAATTCTGGAAAACATTTAAACCAAATTTATCAACTAGGACATGATTTAATAAACCACTCTGAAAAAAATTGGCAAACATAATTCGACTTTGATAGTTAATATTTTGCCAATTTTAAACCATTTATTCTTGGCTTTTCTTGAGTGATTTCTGCGGCTTTGAAAGTCTTTACTGATGAGATTTGTTGCCATAAAAATGAAATTAAATCGGTTTTGAAAAGTATGCCATGAATTCCTGGAAATATAAAACAGTTGATTTCTTGCCTAAAATGTCACTGTGATTTTCATTGTATTCCATAACATTTTTGGAAACAGTTCGAAATATTTTGTCATTCCTGGAAAGCATATATTCATGGTCCTTTGCGAATTTTGTTGCCATGAGTGAGATGTTCATTTCGAGAAACTTTGAATATTATTTTCATCCTGTTTTGCAATAAACATGTTTCCACATTTGCTAATAAAACTTGTCTAATAACTTGAATTCTTTTCTGGAAATCTGGAATTGTCGTTTGCCAAAATTACATGCCAAATAAACTGTTTTGAATTGGTTTTCAGTTCTGGAAAAAAAATCGATTTCTTGCTTGCATGCTTGAAACCTGTATATGCTGTGTACATAAGACTCCTCTGAAATGTGCACATGCATTTGAAAACTACTTGCATAGTTGAGCCTTGCATTTGTGTTGTACTGACACTTGCTGCTGGTCTGAACTTGTACGCCACCGACCATGCTGTCTTGAATTTCATGTTGCTTTGTAGATTTGCTTGCTTCATTTGATCATGCTGAACTGTTGTCTAAAAACATGTTTAAAACACTTGACCACTCCATGCTTGAGCTCGGCTATGTCATGTCCACTATTGTATTTGCTACTTGATCATGCAAACTGTTTTGAAACTGACTTGGACCATTTGCATATACTGAACCATGAATGAGTGTCTGGACCATGTTGCATATTTGTTGCTCCATTCATGACTACCATGATTTACACAATGCCGATCCACTTGTGTACATCTTGTACATTCATGAATATGTCCACTGTTTGAGCTAGCTGACACCACCACCATGTTGTTGTTCCATAATCATTTGCCTTTACTCAATTATATGCTCTATCCAGTTTTGCTAAAAACAAATTTGAGTTTCCATGTTGTATGTGCACACTTGTGTTTGCTGACTTGTTGCAAATGATAATGAACTTGAAATATGTAATGTTGACCATTTGTAATTTGCTAAATCGTTATTGCTTTGAGCTATCTTCATGTATGTGTTCTTTGAGCCACTTTGCACCCATGCTGCACCCACTGATCATTTGTGTCATTCACTTGCATTGAGCTGTAGCTCCAATCTGGCTTGTGTTCACTTGATTGGTTCACTTTGGAGTTTGCTGTATTGTTTGGGCTGTTTGTACTTAACATTTGCACTGTGTCGAGCTTGGTCTACGTGGCTGCTCCACAGCTGCACACACTGATCGACAAGGCAGTGCACACGTGTATTTATACACGTGTGTATTTGCAGCCATCAGAAAAAATTTCCTGTCCCTGTACTATATATATATATATATATATATATATATATATACTGTCTAGACACAATTGGATTAACAAATCAGATCAAGTCAGAAAAATGATGAGAAACACACCAGAAAACTGAGGCAAATAATATTTTAAAAACTAAAATTTATATTCACATGTATTCAGTATTATTTCTATTGCAGTGTATTGTGTGTGTGTTCATTTGTATGACAGGTATGAAGACTGGACTTACTTGTAAGCTGTGAAGACAGAAGACAAGAAGACAGAAGGCAGAAAACAAGGACAGTGTGTGTAACAGTGAAAGTGTCTATATATTGAGTCTGTGAATGTATAAGTAAAAAAAATACTGAGTGTTGAGTGATATAGTGAGGACATTTGTATGTGAAAAGAGATATTGTACTAATATTTTGTAATAAACAAGTTTGTTTGAAATAAAATATTATTTTGTTGTTGTCAAACAATCTCTAACAATCTCGTCTATTTTATTTTGTTATTTACATGTACAAATATTCTGTGAAGTGTTTGAATAGTGGAGTTGGAATTCTGTACTGTTTTGATATTGAAATAAAATATTATATTTAAATAAAATACTGTGAAAATTTAAATTTCTTTACAGACGTATTTTATTTAAATATAAACACTATATTCCAGTCTGTGATGTAAAATAACAGTACGATTTCAAACACATTAATAATATTATTTATTTGGTTGTTATCATCAAACAAAAATCATATAATTGTGTATACAACACCGTTATATACAACATAATGTGCGGGTTGTTACACCAAGGTTCCCTTAACGACCAAGGTTCCCTTAATAGGCCAAGACCTGATATCCATTAATGTATAATTTGAGGGTAAGAGAAAAGAGGGAAAATGTAAGGAGTGAAATTAGTATCTGAGTGAACACACTTATATACAATATAATATACATTATATTTATTTCTTCAAATAAATAGTCATATGCTTCGAACTTGTATGATAACATAGTGCAGTGGATTTCCAGGAAAATTGTCTGTCCATATCATCTTATTTTTCCGGTCCTAATGGTGTAAATTTCACTAGTTTCCTTAACAACGCTCTTGGATGATAATTTCATGCATTTCAATGTTGTTTTAGCCAACTGATCTCCCAATTCCAAAGCTCCCTTTTTCGTATATATCAGAATGGAATCCTCATCCCAGACACATAATCTGACAATCAAAACCCTCTTGGACGCAAATTTGCCTGTATTTCTATAAAATACGCATAGCGATACATAAACCATATAAATACTTAATCCAAATATTACGATATTTATACACATTTTGATTCACAATGTGGATTTGAACTCAACCAAAGTGGTCTGAAGCCATAATTGATCGTATGTGAAAAGTTATATTTTAGACTTTCAATTCAATAGTGATTCAATATTTAAATCAATCATTTATTATATTATTAAAAATGTGGGCTATTATAAGAGTGCACACCAAATGTAACATAAATCATAGTCTTCTTTCGAATTCCATCTAGTAGTAAGTGAAAGTTTCGCCAATCAAAATTGTATTATCTTCCAATCGAATTCCTCCAAACAACATGGTATCGATGTTGAAATCAGAAAACATTATGAAATGTGAAAAGCAAGTAAAATATTTTTGGTTAAACATGTACCACATTATATTTTGTGTGCTTTATTTGACAACCATTTGGGATCTTACCTAAAATTTATGATTTGTAACTCAAAGTAGCAACGGATTGAGTTAAAATTAGTATTTCATGCCTCAAACCTATTCCGTAAATCCGCTACGATTCAAATTATTCCTCAAATTTTGAACTCTCATAGATCAAGGTAGACCCACCCTGTTACAAATCACATCACAGAAACGAGGCAACATGCCATCATCCTCAGGAGTTTCCTTCCTCAAGTAAAACGATGAGGTAGCACGAACCTATAAAACAGATTATGTTTTGGTAAGCCTATATGTATATACACATACAATTTGGTGCAGGGTCACAAATCTAATAGAGGTTGGACAACATTACTTGGTCAATGCAAGTGCAGATGGCCTACATGAAAGGGACAACAAATATACCAGTTGCAAGTGATCAACAAGGTCAATAAAATTTTCAGGTATCATGCCAGGGAAATGACAACAACAATCTAACAACACAATTAGGTGTAAATAGGACCAGGTGATCAGTTTAGTATACAACCTCCACAAGCGAAAATGTAAGGCAGGGTAATTAACAACCATCAAACATAAAGGTAGACAAGCACCAATGGAAATTTTCAATTGTTTAAGGGAATTAACTGTCACATATACATAAATACATTGTATATGTATAAATATACAGTTGGATTCACAAGCAATTTCAAAACCAATATTAAACCACTGTCACAAGGCAAATGCAATACAACCCAAGCATGCAACCAAAAAAATCAATGCAACAACAATGTGATTGATGAAAACATATTACAACTTAACAACCAGTAAACCACAAATGCTAATCAACAACAAGGATCTCTACTATTCTATTTTAGTGTTATATTGATGTTGAGATGCTTGAAACAATGTGAATCGTATGATAAAACTCACCTTTACACATCAACATTGCTTCGATGTGGGTTATGAAGGGTTGAAAGTTGACATCTGGGCAAAGGCTGGTGATTTTTTAGGGTTTTCTTCTCTCCAGAGCAGCTTCAATTGAACTACACAGGAGAGAGAACAAGAGACGTTGGAGGCTCAGACTAAGACCGACGATTGGGCGATAGCGGTGGCGATAGCTTTGAGGCGAAGGCGATGGTTTGATTTGAAGGTGGAGGGTTTGAATGTGATTTTAGGGGAAAACAATATTGTTGCCGAACTAAAATAAAAGGGAGAAGACAATAAACCACACATTTCAGATTTGAGTCTTTTAAAGCAATGAATTGTTAATTTTATTTTAGGTAAATACAAACTAGAACAAATAATCACAGACATAGAAGTAGAGTAACTCGCAGCGGAAGTAAAACAAAACCATGATAGTACATAAGTCACAGCCCAGAATACATCAACCACATATGTACACAAAAAGAGTCATAAGCTTGTACATCACACACACATACACACACACACACACACACACACATAGTTCTAAATTTCATTATTAATATAGCTTTATACATATAATATGGTCAAGAAGGATGTTATGGAAATTTCATTAAGTAATGTTCAAATTTGGTTAAAAGAATATTTTGGATGGTATAACTTAATTTATGGAAGTTTAACCTTTCATCTTTTGCAAAGTCAATAAATGAGATAACTTTGAGTTAAACCAAACTTAGGAGCTATTTGGAAGTAATATTTCATAAATTTTACTAGATGAGATTTTTTTAAGTTAATCAAAGTTGAATTTTGAAAAGTGGAAATTAGGTTAAAGGGCTTCATTTTGTAGGGTAATAAGTTTTAAGGACAACTGTAACAATCTGGAAAATCAGAACCAATTTAAAATTTTTATTTTGGCAATTTTAATGAATTTTGAATATTTAAAATGATTTATTTTAAATAATAATGACTAGAAATTTATTTTGAATAGAATTAGAACGTATATATTTATTTAAATCGAAGTTAGAATATAAATATTTATTTTAATTATAAAAGGAATTAGAAATGGCGTGGTAGTTTGAAAATTCGATTGCAAATTTCAAATGAATGTACAGGATTCAAAATAAACCGGATTTTAGTGAAACCAGAAATCTGTTTGAAAATATCTTTCCAACGAATCCGAAAAATTGAAATTTCATAGCGGAAATAAAATGTTATGCCCAGTTGAAAATTCAGAATAGTCGCTATGGAAATATAGCCCTTAAAAATGGAAATTTTGCAAACGACCTCCCTTTTCGACGAGACCACTTTTGTTGGACCCGGAATGTCAAATTATCGCTAGATTCCAATTTTCAGAATTTTTGGAATTAATATGTAAGCGTGGTGGATTTAAAAATGTTTGGTCATTTCAGTTTGAATTTAATCGACTGGAAAATGACCGTTTTTCAAACGGTCTCCAAATTCGATGAAATTAGTTTTGTTAGGACCGTATCATCAAAACATAGCTAGATTTATTTTTCTGGAATTTTTGGGGTCCGTAAGTGGCTCAGGTAAATTAAAATGTACGTTTGAAATTAAAATATAACGATTTATATTTTAAATTTAACGAAAACTGATCGTAACAGTTGAATTGGCTTATGACACATATCCCACTGTGTTCGGAATGGGGGTAATGTGCTACGGACGACAGTAGGTGGGTTTGATTTGGGGTTCGTATGGAAAAGTTATTTTTTAGAATTTAAATTAATTAAATATATAATTAATTCACTTAGTCAACCCCCCTGTTTTTCTCTCTCCCCCCCGTTTCATTCAGATCTGAAATGAAAAAAACCGCCACCCACGATCCCGTCGCCCTCCCTTCCTTCCACCATGTCGCACACGCCGCCGCCCATCCCACCAGCGCCGCCTCCACTTCCCCCTCCTCTCCCCGCCGATCCTCTCTCTCCTCTACCATCTGTAAATCCGCGAGCCCCCCTTTCAACCCCCAAAAACCCTAAAAATCGAGCCGCCGACCAGCGGAAACCCGCCACCGCCTGCCGCAACCTCCAGCGCGCCTCCCTCCTCCTCCTAGACGCCAGAAACCACCCCCCCCCCCCCAAAGCAAAGATCCGATTTCTCTCAATGAAAAGTAAGCTTTTTTATTTTATTTTAATTATATTTATTTGTGCATATAAAAATGTGATTTTTATATGAAAAAAGGCATAGATTTTTTATATACGAAAAGAATAGGTTTTTATATATGAAAAGCTTAGATTTTTATAAAAGAAGAGATTTTTATAAAGAAAAAGAAGAGATTTTTATATATGATTTTTCATAAGAGAAAGATAAGATTTTTAAATTATAAAGGACATGATTTTTAATTATAAAAAGGTATGATTTTTAATTATGCAAAAATCGGATTTTTAATTATATTTGCCCTTGGAATAAAAATATGATTTTTATATACACAGCGATAAAGATTTGATTTTTATTCATACACAATAGCGATAAAGATATGATTTTTATTCATATGAAGTAGCGATAAAAATATGATTTTTATTAGGAAGATAGCGAAATAAAAATATGATTTTTATTTATAAAATTGGATTAATGAAAATGTGATTTTTTAAAATATAAACAACATATTAAAAATGTGATTTTTAATATGAATAGCATAGAAAAGATTGCGTTGGAATTGTGGGCAAATCCAAACCGTTCAGAAATAAAAAATGGAGGAGTGGAACCCAAAGGTGAGAACTTCTCATTTTAATTGTATTTTCTAGTTAAAATATATATTAGGATCCAGACGGTGCTTAGCAGCACCCGACACCCGTCGTCCACAGACCATGGACGACTTGTTTGATTTGATTGTGTTGTAAAAATTGTTTGTGATGTGAAATGGACTGTATAAAATATTCACATGTTGAAATAAAATATTTTATCATTAAAAATATAATTTTTTAACATGTATATGAATAAAATAAATATTCATTTACAAATCGGACAATTTGTTTATGTACACTCATTTGACTGATATGGATTGGGACGATAAATTTTACACGTCGCCCAACTGCACAAATAAAATTCATTATTTGTTGATTGAAACCCCACACGGGTATTGGGATGATATTGGACATACACCAATCCCAATATTTAGCTGTATGTCAATCGATGGGTTGACAGGTTGTTGTAAGCGTTAATTATTTATATTTAACGCTTATGCAGTTGTGTAATGCACTCTGGATGATGGTTGATTGTTTATCATTGTTGTTCTATACATGTATTGTATGGAATCCATATAATCACATTATATGGTAATTGACTGTGTCTGATTCTAGTTCAGAAAGAATGAATATTTTAAAAATAACGATTATTTTAAAATAATGAACATTTTAAAATAATATTCAGTAAAAGATCAAAATCTGATTTTAATGTCCGATTTGGGATGGACACGAATATATTTAAATATATGAAGCTGCGTTAATTAGATTAACGTCATTTTGACGTGAACGATATTTATATCGATTTTATTCATTTTTATAATGAATATAAAAAAGGAAGTTATTTCAAAATATAATGTTTTGAAAATATCATCATTTATATGTTAATGATATGGAATATTCAATTTTGATTTGAAATTGAATATGAAGTTGAAATCATTTTTAAAACGAATTTAAAATGATTTATAAAATACGTTTTGAATGGAAATCGACGAAATATATATAATATATATATTATATATATTTAATGGCCTGAATAGAACGCGTCGCGCCGTGACAATTCGCGAATTTCGACCATTGACTTCGAATTGACGTTACGGGAGATCCGACCGTCGAATTCTCCTAAAACTGGGATCGTTGGGTTCGTGTCGAAAAGAGATTTCAACGAATATGAGAGGTTTTGAAATCTAACGATTGGATTTGGAATTATGCCCAAATCAAATTTGGAAAAGGTCGCTGTAAGTGCAGTTCGACGACCGTTTATGGAAATCGACTGTACGGGCCTTGATAAAATTATTAAAAATATTAATAATTTGTGTAAAATCATATTAAATGATTTGTAAAGAATTGGGATGAAAATTTTCATATTTGAAAAGACAAAAATATATTTTTATCGAAATGAACTAGTTATGAACTAGAATAATAATCCATTATTTTTAAATAAATAAATTGGACTTGAAATGGTTTTAAAAATAACCAAAAATTTCCAATATATGAATTGGATTGGATTTGAATCGAAATTATCTTCGGGAAATTTCGATATTGGATTCCGTGATTATGCGGACATTGTGGAGGAATTGGAAGATATATATATATATATATATATATATATATATATATATATATCGTTATTCCCGATACGATATTTGTTGATTTCAGAATTTGATATTGAATATAAGCCGATATATTTTCTATTCAGAGCCTTGTATTTAATATCAAATGGGATTTTGGGTTTGTCGTGAGCGGTGTCTTCACTAACACTGTTCTTAAACCCAGTGGAGAAAAGATTATATCTTTTTATTAAGATTTAATGAAGTTTACCAATTAATTAACGTTTAATTGGAATTAAATTGAAATTGGTTTTTGGGTTTATCGTGAATGGTGTTTTAAATAACACTTGTTCTTTAACCCGATTAACAATGGAATGAGATTTTGAGTTTGTCGTGAATGGTATCTTTAATAATACTGTTCTTAAACCCAATGAAGTTAAGAAAATTAGAAACTAACTGGAGATTAGCTAGTTGAATGGTTTTCGGGGTATTGATCTGATGTTGGTTTCGGCCTTCGGAGTTAATACTTAGGGAATCGTTCTCTTACTAATTTACGGTTAGAGACTAATGGGATGGGGTCTCCAGTAACACTGTTCTTAAACCTAGTGTGAAAAAGAATAAATCTTTTAATTAATATTTAAAGAAGAATTACCAATTAATTAACATTTAATTGGAATTGAAATGGAATGTGAATTGGGTTTATTGTGAATTGTGTTTTTAGTGACATTCGTTCTTTAACCCGATTTACA
This sequence comes from Allium sativum, assembly GCA_030737875.1. Lineage (NCBI taxonomy): Eukaryota > Viridiplantae > Streptophyta > Magnoliopsida > Asparagales > Amaryllidaceae > Allium > Allium sativum. The sequence continues at coordinate 989,204,299 of CM060913.1, forward strand.
GTGAAATGTGATTTGGAATTTATAAATCTTTTTATTAAGATTTGACGAGAATTTTCCAAAGTAAAGTTTTCCAATTTTATATATTAAATTGGAATTGAATGGAATTCGATTGATAATAATCGAAGTGAACTTCTGTGGAGGAAGATTGTTAATACATATGGAATTTAAAAGGCTTTCTCGTTATTCCATTTATATTATTAGTCGGATACGGAAATTGATATCGATTATATATTGGTTTGTTTTCCCGTGAAGATTCCATAACTAATGGAATGTGATTTAGGTTTATCGTGAACTGTGTTTCAATTGACATTAGTTCTTTAACCCAATTAAAGGCAGGATTACATGTTTGTCATTGTATTTCGAACTGTATGGTTGATCTCTGCTAAATATATATCTGTTTGGTGGCGGAGAATTTATTCTCTTGCTTGGCACCCTTCTCTGAGACGTATGATCTCAGAGGTTATATATCGGCAGAAATCAATAGTACGGTATAGATTGTCGATGCGGCATGTTTGTGCTTCCAAAGCTAAATAATCGTTAATATTGATTTTTGGGAAGATTAAAACTAAGTGGGGTTTTAATGAATCTTTAATTAGATTTAAAGGTGAATTGATAATTTAAATTATCAAATTTGGGAAATGATCGAGAATGGAGTATCACCAGTTTTTCTCCAAGCGATAGTTAAATTTTTAATTAGATTTGAACGTGAAATGGTAATTAAATTTACCGATAACACCGTGGTGTTAGATATGGAGTATGACCAGTTTTGCTCCATGGGATGAATAGATTGAGAAATTAAATAAATGATTACTTCAGTAAGGTGCGCTAATCCCGACTAGTTTGGATAACCCTTAATATGGTTTGAATGATATCCAAAGGAAGATTAAAGAATAAATTTAAAGAATTTATCTTTGATAAAATTAATGGGAATCTTTCCTAAAGGATATGAATATTTAAATAAAAGAATATCCAGAATTGGAATGAGGCGTATGTTGTGTTTTTATAGCACTTGTTTATTATACACGCGAGTTATTCAGAAAGGTCGGGTTTATACCCATTCTTAATAACTGATTCGACGATAAGTCGACGATGAAGACGGTGGTTGAATACCGGAGGTCTTCACATCGTTTGGATGATTACTGATGTCTTGATTGGGTTGTACACCCAAGACGAGGTAACAAGTGGTGATCGACCAGACGTACTTGGAGATCAACGGATATGCGAGGGCCTCTCTCCTGTATTGGACATATGGGACGAGGAATAAGGTGCCTCCGGTTTCGTTCAGACCCAGAACGAACTTGTAAATGGATGTGTGTTTGACATTGGATTTTATTCTGTGGTGATTGATCTCTATTAAATATATATCTGTATGGCGGCGGAGAATTTATTCTCTTGCTTAACACCCTTCTCTGAGACGTACGAGCTCAGAGGTTGTATATCGATAGATATCAGTCGCATGGCGTGAATTGCCTGTGTGACATGTTGAGATGCAGTGATCAAGGCTTTTGTTGAAAGGCAGAGTCTTGTGGTTGATGATCAAAGCACGGCTTTAATATAGCATCGCTTTGTGTATAGCGTTAATTCGCGAGCCTCACGCCTCGGTATGAGTCAAAAACGGGATAAGGACCATTGGGAGAACATGACGTTTCTTTCTAGCTATGGGTGATGTCAGGGTTTTGCACGCCTTGACATTGTTATATTTTTACCTATGTGGTTGTTGGATTGCGAGGCGCCTCAGTTATATCGGTCTCTACGGAGCCGATGGATAGGTCCGATAGGACCGGGAAACGTGTGTTTAGGAATTGCCAATCCAGTAACGTAAGTGTGGACCGACCCAACTGATTCCAGGGGTTACCCAGAGTGTGTAGTCCTGAGACATTTGCTAGAGTGTTTCAAAGCGGTGAGGAGTCATCCCTGGCCTCGACTCATGACGGAAATCCAAATTCCAATATGTGACATTTCGGTTTTAAGCCTAGTATTGGCGACATGATAAATGGTACTTATGCCGCCTATGATTGATATATTTATATTTGAAGTTGTTTTCATGCACTTTACACCATAATAGTACCAAAATGATTTGTTTTAAATGTACCAGGCATGTTTGGCTATTATAAGGGAAAACCCTATTCTCCGTCTTGCGTTGCATTGTGTGATGGGACCTGGGTCTTATTATATAGTTTCATTTTTTCAAAAAGTCTTGCGCTGTTTGTTTTATGCACTGGTATTCTTGGGAGGAAACCCGTTCCGTGTTATACGGCAAGGTCCCTTAATTTACTCTTTTTTAAAGTAAAGTTTTAAATAACTGTTTTAGTTCTCACACCAGTCACATGACTGACCTGGAGTTTATTGTTTCAACTTAAACTCTGGGTGCCCCTATTTTCCACACGGGCAGCTAGTAGTTGGGTTTTGCAGATATTATATTCACAGGATCTTGATTTACAGCTGAAGCGATATTCGGAAAGCTCTGTATCCGTGTATTACTGTCAGTTGTGTTTTGTATTATTTTTCGGCTGCGATGTATTTAAATGTAATTTAAATCTCTGATATTTATCAAATGTGTAATATTTATTCATACTCTAGAATATTCTTGTACTCTGGTGTAAATTGTTGTAATAAGCAATGAAATGTTCTTCTGTTTGTGTTCTGATTCGTCTTGTCATCCTCGCAATTCGGTCATTCCTTTACGGGAAAGTTCGGGTCGTGCCAACAGCACTTCTGAAAAATTAGTTTTAAGGACAATTCTACATGAAAAAGATAAAAGTGGTTATCTTTTTAAGTTATACAGGAAAAAGATAAAAGCGGTTATCTTTTTAAGTTATAATGTAAAAAGATAACCGCTTTTATCTTTTTTGTGCAAAATTGTCCTTAAAACTAATTTTTTAAAAGTGTTGTCCTTTAAACTAATTACCCTGAACAAACAAGCCCTTTAAGTGAAATCCCTTTTGAAAATATGATTTGAAAATATATAACTTAAGTAAGTCCAATAACTTGACTTTTGACAAAAGGAATAAGTAGAACCGTTTGAATAGAACTAATTTCAAGATATACTTAAAGTTACTATTTGAAAGCAACGTGGTAAGCGTCATGGAATTTACAAGCTAAGTCACGTTGATTTTAAGGATAAGCATAGCAATATCACAATTTAGAAAATATTGTTTTGAGAAGTTTAAACGCTTATTAAGCTAAATAATTTAACATGTTTGTAAACATGATTTCCTAAGTATAATCTTTAAATAAATGACCATGGTGTGAAATAAGCACTTGGTTGTCAAAGAGACTGGAGTCAGTATTGACAGACTCTCTATCAATACCGATATCGTTTGGACAACTGTGCATGTGGTGGAGAATCCAGAATGAAGTAGGATGGAATTGGTGAAAGCTGCTGGAATAAAGTAAGAGAATGATGACGGAATTGTCTTGACCTACGAGTCATAATTAAAATGACTAAAACAGGAGTCATGCGCAGGTTAAGTGAGGTCGCCTCTCTTATTGAACACGCTTCATCGATGCCATCTTTATTACATTATGACTGATTTTCGGCCCCTTTGGATATGAGAGCGTTGTTCGAGGTGGGCAGTAGTTGCAGCTATGCATTACCATCGACCCGGGGGTCGCAATCCGGTAGAATCCTACCGTTGGTATAGCCCTAGTGCCTTGTCATATTATCCTGATCAAGCCCTTACGATTTTGATTTGGTGTTGCTTTCTATGTAGTGACAGATAACACTAGTACGGTGAATTTACGATATTGTATAAACTGCAATACTTCTAAACAGTGTAAGGGTAAAAATGCAACTCTGCTTACGTTATTTTTAAAGTATTATACATTACTAAATAAACACTACTATAATAGCATATTATACTATATGTATTAGTTTCATGGATCCTTAAGGGGCGTAATCTCAAACGTCCTTCAAGTTATTGTACATTTCTGTGAATGTTTCATTCAAGTTAATTTAAATGAGAGTATTAGTCATGATCCAAGTATTTTGTTTTTCTTACTGCTTGGGTCGGCCTAAGTATTACAACCATTTGTGACACATCTTTGGAGCTTGATATCTCATTTTGGATCTCCATCAGTTTATTATCTATCTTTTGGTAGTTATCCAGCCTTTTTCAGCTATGTATACATGTGCATATGATCAGACATCTATGTATCATATGAGTTGTATAAGCTTATGACTCTTTTTGTGTGCATATGTGATGTATTTTAGGATGTGACTTATACACTATTATCGTTTGTTTTGCTTCCGCTGCAAGTTAATCCGCTTTCATGTCTATGATTCTATGTTCTGATTTGTATTTATCTCAAATAAAAGTAACAATTCATCATTTTAGACGATTCAAGTTTGACATGCGTGACTTATTGTCAATAACTTGTTTCCATGACTTGATTAACAATGTTGCAACATTAAACACAAATAAAATTTGCTTACAATGGTAATAAAATTTAATAAAAGTGAAATGTACAATAGCAATTTAAAAAAATGCATCTGTTATCGAGATGTACAATAACACAAATAAACTTACCGATTGGAAAATCATAACATTCATTTACATCTGGATATATTAGCAAATCATCGTTATGATAATAAAGCGGTTTCATAAATCCCAATGGTGCAAATTTAGTTTCAAACATGTTAAGTCAAACTCCAACCCAAACCTAGACCCAAAGTCCAAGAGCAGTAATCAACGAAATGGATCCAAACAGGAAAAAGCATGGATGGGTCTTCCGGTTCTGACCCTAAACCCATTCCGCTGACATGCCTATTTGTAACCTCAATTGAAGATGCTCGAAAAAAGAAAAAAAGAAAAACTATAGTACCAAGAAGCTGTGTCAATCGTCTGCAATTAATCAATAGTAGAATAATACACTAACACAGAATATAACCACCTAGAACAGAACTATACACTTCATTAACAATAACATTGACTGCGTATACGCAGAAAAGTCTATTTAAACATATAAATTTGACGATACAATTAATCTCCATCATTGGATCACCTCCTGAATTTCACCTTTTTAGGACGCTATATGTTTTCAAGTTTATATCTAGTTTGATGTCTAAATAGCAGACCCTGATAACATACACTAAAATATACTAATTTCCAAGCATTTTGTCCATGGACAACAACTTATATGCTTGAAAGTTGAAACTCAAGTATATACAGATTGTTTAAAAAATGTTGATTGTGAAGGAAACGTAAGGGTAGGCCTCAGCTTCTCCTACCAGACCAGGAATGCTCACATCATCGTCAGACTTCCAATATGTGCTGCACGATACATAAAAGCTCTAGATCAGTATAATACATAAACAAAAAGCAAGCGTCCACAGCAGTTAAACATTTGTAACCACCAACATGGTAAAACACTACGTTGTGCAAATAAAGGCTACAGTATCGATTCCTGGCATATACTATAGCCAAAATTAAAAGGAAAACATAAAAAATACAAGGAAAAAATCTAAAGAAATAACAAGTGAATACGATCGCAAAGCTAAGTTCAGTTTACAAGTAAACAAATAATGTTTACTGACTCTTCTTACAGAAAGAGATGTCAAATTACATGTAACATCATCCAAATCTAAAAATGGAAATCTACTTCTGTAAACTAGTTCGGATATTAAGCAGATTCTAAATATAGCATTTAATTATACTACTAAATTCCAAAAAAATTGTGTGATAATAATATCCTTAGTTTTCATTTAGAAAGCAACTGCTGCTGCTCTACTTCCGCCAATAAGGATGTCTGAAGATATACAGAGGGTAGACTCAGAATACCTTGATAGGATTATAGAAAATTAGATCTAATATTGACATAAAATGTCAATATTTACCTACTGGAATCTCCGCAAAACTTATCTAAGATTTTCCGCACTTTCTTTTCACTTTTCACCGGTGGTGATAATACTGCAGCCTGGTATTTCATGCATGTACACAGCATTAATGTTGATATATTTGATGGTTCTATTTGTACACAAACCAAGCAGTTAAACAAATCAAAATACCAGAAATGAAGGTGGCAGACCATATCTGAGAATGCTCTCCACAAATACACGAACGGCGCAAAAATGCATCCATGAACTAAAAACCTGTAAACGCACACAAAGTTTCTATTTAACTGGAATGTAATGTTTGGCTTTGCATTCAACCCCACTGCATTGTGGTTTTAAACTACAAGGCTTATCAGTTTTTTACGAGGGTATTTTTGAGAATGATCTGAAATCTACATAATGTCTACAGAAAAACAGCAATAGAATCAAATGCTTAGTCAGAATTATTGTGCTAAGTCATTCTTTGTTATTTCTTCCAGCTTCCAGATACATTTAACAAGGTCTGATCCTAAATTTTACTGAGAGTTTAGAGATTATATTACATATTTAAGTTGTTAAATTAAACACGGCTCATGACCTTAATTTTCGATCAACAGCAATTAGTGAATACAATACCACCTTTGATATATGTGTGTCTTCTATGCAAGTGTTTAAGATATACTACTCATTTGTGTCAGATTACCATACTACAGTATATCAAATGGATATAACATAATTTTATAACTTCATGTCCAGTGATAGGGCTGTCAACGGATACTTTCGGATACAGATAGTACTATATCCGTATCCGTATCCGAAATCATTTTCGGATATTGGATATCCGTATCAGCGGATACGAACGGATATCGGATAATTATCCTATCCGCCAACGATCGATAAATCAAGAAATATAAATGAAATTTATTAGTTTAAAATAAATGTTTTTCAATTTCTTTGATCACCAAAGTGTTAAAAATAAGCACACATGATGAAATTAAATAGATTTGAGCAGCTAATATACATCTAGTGCATATAATATAAACCTTCGAGTTAGTAAAGCAATAAATAAATCTGGTCCATTATACTAAAATACATATAATTTTGAGCATAATGTTAAAAAAAATCGGATGGATAATTTTCGGATGCGGATATCTATGTATCCGTACCCGCATCCGTTTTTCGGATATCGGATATTTATCCGCTTTTCGGATACGGATGCAAACGGATATCGCATTTTTCGGGCATCCATTGCCAGCCTTATCCAGTGAATCAATGTTCTCACTTCATGTCCAGTGGATCAAGTTCTTCTCAACAGCTTTCTTTTTAACACGAATGTTTGTACTATAAACAGATTTACTTTAAACCTTCAAATATTTTTCCCTCTGAAGCGTAAATTATATTAACATTGTGTGATTGAAAACTGAACTCGTATATCCTTAACTTAGGAGTATGTTTGGCAACTCCTTATAAATAGTCAAACTTACTCTGAAGCTACTTGTTTGAATTAGTGTTTGAGACACCTAATAAGGAGCTTGCAAAAGTAGCTTAGAAGTAGAAATTGGGGAAACAACTCTTTGTTGCTTATAACTTACAAAGATATTTCACAAGTAATTTTGACTAGGCAAATGGCTGAAATAGTCTTGTGTTTTCAACTAATTTACAACAATTTCAACATGATCCAATTATGTAATCTATTATACATTCATTACTTCCTAAGCTATAGTAGTCAAACACCAAATTTGGCTTATTTTGACTTAAAAGTAAAATTAAATCCAATCATTTATTTATTTATTTAGAAGTTTCTATTCGAAACTACTTTATGATTTACTACATAGAACTGCTTTCAGGAGATCCAAAATAAGTTGTTGAGCGGGCTCTAAGAGCTAATATTACCTTTAGGTGTAGTCCACCAAACTAGAAAATAACGATAGGCCTTAGATGGCAAAATAAGACAGACACGGAGATTCTGATTGGTGTTGTGTTCTTAAAGCAGTGGAGAGCTAGAAAGAAAGATGCACAGTAATAAAATAATCATAATAGATGAAGATACCTCCCCATAATTAGCATAACACCATTGCAAAAGAGAACTTCTCATGGTATCTTGGTATTGAATTAATTTTTCCAACTCTTCCTTTCGAGCCTCTTGAGCCTCTGGACTGTACTCAAAATCACGTATCTGTGAAATCAAGTTATGAAGATCTATGATCAATTGTTTTCATATGACTAAATTTTTTGAATTCACTCAACATCAAGCATAATTTACCATCTTAGCTTCATGCTTGGAGTTGTAGTAAACTGTTCGCACTAAACAACACTGCATATGAAGTAACTTACCTGAAACCCTTTTTCACGTGCACTTGTTTTGAAATTGTCTGCAACCCTTCTAAAAAGGGTCACAGTGTAAAGAGCATATTCATTATCCTCATGCAGTTTCTTTGACGATCTTGGAACCTATTATCAGTTCGGTTGACAAAGCAAATTATTTTCACTGGCAGATACTTGCATAGTTAATGAACAGACTATGTAGAAAAATAATCAGTACTCTGACAAAACAATAAGCCCAAGTGTTCTTACATGCAAACTTTAATTAACATGAGGGATCTGAGCCTGGATATCATTTCTACACTTTTGTGCAATTTGCATGGAAGAGTAAAAATATGCTCCAGGACTTGTCTGAAATCCCTCGATTCTGTCTAATTGCGGTGAGTCTTAGCGAAAAGTAAGCGAGCAAGCGTGCGGGCGGGTGGGCGTCGAGCAAATTTAACATTATATCATATACATTTGGGACAAGTTTATAAAATAGGAGTTTAAAACACTTGCTAGCTAGATTACGATCTTACCATTCATCGTTATCGAATAATACGTTACCATAATTTCAAATGATTTATAAAATTCAAATTCCTCTGCCAAAAAAAAGTTGTTTAATCCATTTTGTGGAACGGTGTACAAATTTTTAAGTGCATAAATTTTGGTTTAGGTGGAACAATCCCATCTTTTTTTTTTCTTGTAATATTAGAATTGTATCATTATTACGCTTACACCACAACCTATTTTATATAAATACGTACACTTTTGTGTGTGTGCGTGTTTAGTATGCTATTTTTTGTTTTAAAAATTGCGCTAAGTTCATGATGAAGATGCTTTTCAACATATTCTCAGAATCTCAGGTACAGCATTTTGTTCCAAAAAGATAGAACTGAAAGGGGACATGCTTGTCAAGGCTTATAGCTGACATACAGATAAGTTAGGCTTATTCACTCCGATTAGAAAGTAAAATTTACTACAGAAAAATATAATGCACAATTTTCCCATCAACCACAGTTTCTACCATCATACATACATTATTAGAACTGGCCATGACAGAGAAAATAGAAAATAAATAATAAATTTGATTATCTCATATCATTTTTTTGTGGTTTAACTTTCAATAACCGTCACATAGTTATACTGGGTGTGTGGGGTTCCACATATTCCATACCTAGAACAGAGTACTCCACGCCAGAGGAGGAACATTTTGCTCCATAACATCCAACGTTCTCCCCCATTGTTGCTTGTATCATATTTACATGATGTCATTATTGTAAAAAAAAATGCATGCACACATGGATGCGTACACATATATGTTATTGTTTTAAGCAAGGCCTTCAATGAATGTGTTTAGGCTCCAAAAATGGTTAAGAAGCTAACTTAGTGTTTCTCTCGCCAAAGGCACAGCTATCGACAAAAATGCACAATAACATACTTTTCTGCAAAATTGAAAAGGTGCCAGGCTTGTGTTTATTAGCTTAAGAACAGCGCAATCGTCATTACATATTTTTTGTTTTTCCTTCTAGAAAAGTTGTTCTCCTTTTTTTTTTTTTTTTTTTCTCCTTCTTCTTCAGGATTCACATTTAAATTGCGCAGCTACATTATGATTCGTTAGAAAGCTTAAATAAAAAGCTAAAACAAACTACAGAGGGGTATAAACCAACCAACCATATCTGTTCATTTTGATCAGCTTCAAGTCAAACCGTTTGTAATCAATTTGTTAAATAATCTTGTTTAGATACCCCATTAACCAAACTTACCGAATTTCTCTGACATTTGCAGAGCTATTGATGTTTGATCTTTATAGTTAGTTCAGTAATCAAAATCATCTTTGTATATAAAAATTAAGTCAACATCATTTATGAAGATAACAAAAATATTAAATAAAAAATCACTACAATGATAGTGTTGTGCTCTCCTTGAATATGTAGAACGTTTCAACCATAAATTACAATACTCTTTCTTAGTTCAGTAAGATCAAAAAAACAAACAGGCATTGTCCGCAAGTATGGCGCGAAAGGGATGCCTAGGTCCGATAACAGACTCAAATTCGAGTCTTGTCTTGCACACACTTCTTGCTGAAAAACAGTATCCGGAGGTTATAGGTTTCCTGAGATGGAGTGTATAAACACGACTTAACCCCCCTTGAATGTCTATCGGTCCACTAAGTTCTCCTAAAGTATATTTAAAAGAAAATTTTGCACAAAAAACACATGTTGAGTGTTCAATTCTCACCAATTACACATCAATGTATATATCATAAATTATGTGTTGTACGAGCTAATAGCATTACAGATAAACGAAGCTTATTTACAAAAGCGTTTGCGATTAAAATTTGTGTACAGTAAATAAAATGCCAATACATTATATAAGAAATTCAATTTTAGTATTCTGCTTTTTCATTCACCCTCGGTCAATATACCCAGTTCTCCTTAGTTCCATGATCCATTTTCCATCTTAACCCTCTGTATTCCCAATTTTCTTTTAAATCATAAAGCTATCAATTCCTACCTCTTAGAATTTCAATGATACATCTCAAAATGTTATAAAATAACCTATGTACATATTTTCCCAATTCTCCTTCACTTCCGTTCTTTTTTCCGTATTTATTCTCGGCTCATGTAATGATTCTTCTTCTTGATTCAAGTGATTATTTAATATTCATTGATGATTTTCCCCCCTCCTTCATACTTAATTGGTATTTTTTTTTTTTCAATTTTATTTCTCTATATGTTTTTGGTATACTCAGCCTCAAAGATCATTTATTTCATTTCTCCTATCAATTTGAAGTCGTTCAAAACCAAAATAACAACTTTCAATGTTTCAGTGTCATGCAAGGAAGTGGATATTCTAGGTGTGTTTAAATTGCTAAACTTATTTTGGGTTTTGTATCCTTTGATTGCTATACTTAAATTTTTATTTAATAACCATAAATGTAGTTTTATTAATCCAATGCATTTTGTTTTTCCAAATTCACATACTTAGTTGTGCTCACTCTCTCTCTCTCTCTCTCTCTTTAGGTGTAATTACACAAATAAATTCGTACTAAATAAATAATTTTGTAAATCCAACCATCTATTTTACTATAATGATATGAATTTTATAGATTGCGAAATTTATACTAAGATATATCGCGGTTTTACTATCGTATTGTCATATTTATCATATACATAATTGTTAGGGTTTTGTGCACAGCGGAAGTTTGACAAAACACCCGAAAAACAGGATCTTTTTCACCTAATCACTTGAAGATGAATTTGATTGAAAATAACAACACAATAAATCGGAAATAATAGCAACACGCAAATATTCCACCCAACCACCCTCTTTATTGATTCACCACAAACAAATTTTGTTTACACTCAATGGATCAAAACAAAAAATAACCTTATTGAGAAGGGAAAAAAAATCTAGATGACTACAAATATTGTTGGAGAAGAAGAGCGATAAGAATGACGACAAACCTATGACTCACATGGTTCCTTGATGTTTTCTTGATCTAACCAAAAAGGCTGTATATATAAAAGAACAGAAAACCTAGGCAAATATTCAGATTGTCCTTCAAAATATCTCCAGAATATAATCATTCATTTCTTTTCTTACATGGTAAAATCAATCAAATCAAATAATTAATCAATCAATCAATCAAATCAATTAACTGATTACATCTCTTCATAAAATATTTGAATCAAAAATTCAACACTCCACCTTGATTCAAATATCACATATCTCTGACAATCCTCAAATAAGTCAACCAAACTCTTTCAACGACACTTATTCTCAATTAAAACCAACCTCGATTTCCAGACAACGAGATACACCCCACTTGTTTTCGAAGTACAGAGACCCAATTGATTTCAGGGCAACAATCACACGCAGTTGATTTGAAAGGACTACGACCACATCTCAATTACAAACATAACTCAATGCCTGTAAAAGATGCATCTACCATATGAGCTGCACCACGCAAAAAACAAAGGGTCTAAAAGTGCTTGCAATACCACAAGATCTCTGACTTGTGGATTTTTCCACATTGACACGTCTTCTGCTTGACACGATCTCTTCATCTCCGGGATCCCTCGAGCATCATCAACATCTAGACCCATGTCGATATCATGATAGTCCATCTTAGTACCATTAACAGTGACTAGATTAACCTCTCCACCTTGTTGCGGACTAGGTTATTCAACCGTCACCTTCCTTCGTCTTCTTACATCTTCCCTCATCCATATCAGAGGGCTTCTTCTCATCTCCATCAATCAGACCATTGAGGCATGGAACATCCATCATCCTAGGCTTCCAAATCCCTCAATATCTGCCATCAAAAATAGTTATCTACGAAAGCAACATCATCTCCGATATCTACAATCTTCTATCCAACAAACACTCCCAACTATGCGATGACCTGAGCTCTGATACCAACTGTTGGGGTTTTGTGCACATCGGAAGTTTGACAAAACACCCAAAAACATGATCTTTTTCACCAAAACACTCCAAGATGAATTTGATTGAAAATAACAACACAATAAATCAAAAATAATAACAATACATAAATATTCCACCCAACCACCCTCTTTATTGATTCACCAAAAACAAATTTTGTTTACACTCAATGGATCAAAACCAAAAGTAAACAAAATACAGTTGAATCAATAACCTTATTGAAAAAGAGAAAGAATATTTAGATGACTACAAATATTGTTGGAGAAGAACGATAAAGAATTAGAGCAAACCTATGACACACATGGTTCCGTGATGTTTTCCTGATCTAACCAAAAAGGCTGATATATAGGAGAATAGAAGACCTAGGCAAATACTTAAATTGCCCCTTCAAAATATCTCCACAATATAATCATTCATTTAATTTCTTACATGATAGAATCATTCAAACAATCACATCAATCAATCAGTCAATCAATCAATTAATTGATCAATCAATTAATTGATTACATCCTCTTCATAAAATATTTGAATCAAAAATTCAACAATAATTACATTATTGATTTTGGTATTTACCATTTGTTTCACTATAACCACCTTTTAATTGGGGAAATTATGTTTTAGTGACAAAGTACCGTAACTAGTAAGTTTCGAGGCCACGCAAAAAGAAAATTAAGTTTTAAGGACAATAACCGCTAATTTTCTATACCCGTTTTCATTTCAAACCAATCAACTAAAACTTTGCCAAAATCCTACGAATTTCCAGTACTATATATTGTTTATCTGTTTTTTTTTTATTGTTTCGTTACCTATTTTTAAAATCTTAGTTATGCTTTTATAAAACGATAATTTGTTTTATCTTTTTTTTAGTTATGTTTTAAGAAGTATGTGGCAATATACAGTAATTGATATCAATTAACAAGTTGCTCTTCTTTGTTTGAAAAAGATAAAATTATTTATCTTTGTCTGAAAAAGATAAAAATATATAAATGTTTAGCTGCTTTTGAGTCAGCCTGTCTATGCATGAGACCTCCATTGTCACAGTTTCTCCGGTGTTCGCAATTTTATTTGTATTGAAGTACATAGTATAAAAAAAAAGTTAAAGTATGTCAGTATGATATATGTATAATAAGTTGATATTTTATTTGCTTGTTTATAATGAGTTTATATATTGCTTGTGTGTAATGTGAAAAATGATAAAAGATTTTATCTTTTTTCTGTTGTTTTTATTTAAATTGGTTGTTATAATATTTATCTTTTTTCTACTGTTTTTTGTAAAAGATTACGATTTAGTATTTATTTATATTAGGTTAATATTTTTGTTCACATATTGAGTTAATATTTTATATTTATATTAAATTGATATTTTATTTGTATGTTTTGTGACAGGTTTTTAAATTTCAAGTTGTGTGGTTCTATAAAATGATAAATTATTTTATCATTTTGGTTCAGTTGTGGTTTAATGATAAATTATTTATATTAGTGTGATGCTAAGGGCACCTCAATATGCTCTTCCTAATACGACTAAAAAATATCACAACAATTTGTATTAATTACACTCTTCTTAATACCACGCATTTTAAAAATAGGGTCTACCACAATGTTTTACACTATTTCTATTTCGCTCGATATTCGTTCGTCCTCGTTTCTAAAACCGATCAACGAGCCGAACCCTAGATAAATAACCAATTAACAAATTAGATGTCGCAATGCCGAGGAATGAGACAACTGCTGGTACATTAAAGTCTCAACCTCAATCAAGTCAATCACGTAAGTTAATAATCCTAAATTGAGATATTACCGTAGGACTTTGAATTTTCCCACGAGAGATGCGAAGATGACAATGATTATAAGAGATTAGGGTTCTCGGATTAGCTTAGTACGTGATTAGTTCAGCAAATAATGTTTGAGTGGAAGATTAGAATGGAGAGGTAATGTGGTATTGGAAGCATACAAAATTTAATGAGTTTTATTTTTTTAATTGCGGTATTACGAAGAACATATTGAGGTGCCTTTAACACTACACTTTATATTAAGTTGGTTTAATGACATGCTTAGTATGACTGAATGAATGAAGCCTACACTTCTAGTTGGTGATAAGCCTGTTTATAATGCAATGTTGCTAACAGCAGAAGCAAGTGTACTGCCACTGGAGCAATTGAATAGTGAAGTAAATGGGAGAGTCAATGTTCACCGTTGATTGGGATCTCCTTTGAATTTTGTTAATGTGAGTATTACCAAAGTAAATACATAACTGGAAAACTAAACGTGTAGTCCCTAATTGTCTGTGTTTGTATTTACATATAACCATCAACGATTAAAAGTGCAAGTAATAATCGGAAATTCGTCGGGTTCTGGGAAAGTTCTAATTGACTAGTTTGAAATGAAAACATGTATAAAAAAATTAGCGGTTATTGTCCTTAAAACTTAATTTTCTTTTTGTGTGGCCTCGAAACTTACTAGTTACGGTGCTTTGTCACTAAAACATAATTCCCCCCTTTTAATTATTATCCATTAACGATAATAATTATACATGAGAAAAAAAATCCTTATTTTGTTATTTGATTATTGATTTTGTTGTTTTTTAGTCTCTTATTTGTTTCACTATTATGCATGGGAAAAAATTAATAATATCATTAATGAAATTACTATAATGAACGTTTCATGTATATTGTATCATTTTATAACAATTCGGTATTTGACTATATGTATTCTTATTTTCATCTATATTAATCCTCCTTTCATTATTTTTGCACTTACACAACCAATTCTCATCACCTATTTTTTTCATGTCCTTTTCAATTTTCTTGCAATTTTGTTTCTTTTCATTTTCAAGTTTCATATGTAAGTTAAATTTCTATTCTCATTTCTAGTCAAATTAATGGTTATATTTCTATTGTTCTTCATTTCACTTCATTTAATGACTTTTCGCTTTTTTGTATTAATTCCACATGCAAATCTTTGCCTTGAGTTTTTGTACCTAAAGCTCTTTCTTCTTACTTTTTATTGGTTTGTATGGTCATAACTATGGTTTTCTTCATTTATTTTGCACAAAAATCTAGATACAAAAGATCTTGTTTTGATTTGTATGACTACCACATGGGAGGTCGCTTTTGTTCCTTAATTTTTTTTCTCAAGGTCTACTTCCTTTTAATTTGTGTCTTTGATAAGATTTTCTTTACTATGTATTTTTAGTCCAGCTACAGCAGGTAATTTTAGAAATGTTGTATAAATTTTAATTGGCAGCATGTGTTTTTTCAACCTTTTGGACTGAAGTTTCATGTTGTCCTAGGCAGCCTAAACTTGTTTTCTGTAGAATTTCATATTAACAGTATTTATCAATCTAGAACTTCTTATACTTTTCGATGTCGTTGTTTAATTACTTTTTTTGGGATCATATTGAGCATTGAGACGAGTATCGTTGATTTTTCATAAATTTAGTTTGAAATTATGTAGCTTCTTTTTTTTGTAAATAAATCATCATATCGTTTTTCGCTAATTTCTTAAATTCGTGGTTAAATGCACAAAAATACCAACTGAGGTCTGAAAAATAAGCTGATCAACATGCCAAAATATCGTCGGAAATAAATATCGGAAACAACGGCAACTAATTATTGAATTCCAAGACAGGGAGAGCTCTACGGTAAATCTTCAATAGCACGCACAAACGCTAACCCCATCGTTACACAGAAAACCACCGTGCATTATCAATCTTTGACCTTGGTTCTCTGTATCTTCACCTCATGGATAGGTCTGTCAGTGTTATCGGTTTGGACACTTCCAAGACGTTTTACTATTTCCATCCCTTTGCAAACTCTTCCAAGTATATTATGTTTACCATCCAAATGTTGCGCAGGGGCCAGAGTGATAAAGAATTGGCTTCCATATGTTTCAACTCAGGTTTAATCTCGCTCCTATATTGGCCAGAGTGATAAAGAATTGGCCAGAGTGTTGGGGCCAGCACTGGCCATCGACAAGATACCCGCTCCTGTATGTTTCAACTCAGGTTTAATCTCATCTTCAAAAAATTTGCTGTAGATTGATTCTCCACCTCTACCTGTTCCAGTTGGGTCATCGCCTTGCACAATAAAATACTTGATAATCCTATGAAATATAACATCGTCATAATATACTCTTTGGGAAAGTTCGACGAAGTTTCTGCAGGTCTTCGGCGCATGTTTGTAGTACATCTCGACAGTGAAGGGGCTCATAGACGTCTCTATGGTAACTTTGGGTGGACTTCCGTCTGCACTTCCCCACATGGCGGCGGAGTAGCTGACTCGAGTTTTTCTGATAAGCGCTGTTTCGTGCTAATTAGGGTTCAGGTCACCACTAAAAATTTCCGTATTTTCCAGTTGCTAGTTATTGGGAAGACGTGAAGGAACCTTTCTCACGTACACAGCACGTATTATGTAGCTTCTATTTTGGTCACAAACACCCAAACAGACATCTCACAGAAAAGTCACAGAATTTAAATGCAAGAAAGAAAAAAGAACATCAAATTTATATTGGTTCTGCAATCTGCCAAGGTCCATTTTGTGTAATCTTTTATTTATATTATTTGATTACAACTGCAGTTGTTTTGATATCAAAATAGATAAGATAGAGGTGATTTAGAAAATAGATTGTCACCGTAGTTGTCAAGAGAAGAACCATTTTTCATGTGTCATAGGTGTTGAATTTATAGATGCAGAACTCGTTAGATCAGCCGAAAATTTACAGGGAAATCTGAAACATCAAGTCGCATCTACCCAAAAAATATCGATCGAACAGCACACCACTAATTGTTCATATCAGCACCTACACCTACAGAGATTGGAACCAATCTGGTCGATTATGGATTTTGGGTGCGCATCCAGAATGTCGGTCCTCTACTTCATCTATTTTAAGTCATCGCGCTCCACTCTCCAAGTTGTCACGTTGATCTTGAGTTATTAAGTGATCTTTGTTGATGTGTCCATCCAATTCACTGAATGTGTACCGATCACGTACACACATAAAGTCCAAATCCATACTTAGTCAATTCCAGAATTTCATTTAAGTGAATTTGTTTAACCGTTGTTTCATACCATTATCCGTGCTCGAGACCTAAGCAACCCGATCATCTCTCTAAGTCATCCACCTTGACGATTAAGAAGTCCACATATCTGACCCGATGTGTAACACGGCCTTGTAAAAAGGCACTTTAACAACTTAGGGAAGTTTATAGAAAGGATCATATGAAAGAATATTATCATGCAACTAATAAAATGAATTGTTTGTTACCAGTTTCGTTTAATTTAATTCATATAATTAATTATGATTAATTCACTTTAGTGCAAATTTGAGTCCACCTTTAGCTCAATATCATTATTCTATAATAATGGACCACAATTGATTTGTAGTTTTACTTAAAACATTATCAATCGTACCTTTATTAGATCGCATTGTATAGTCCGTATTTTGTTATTTGAACTCTTTTTATAAGGATTGTATTCAAGCAGTTGAATCATCAAAGTTGGAAGACGCATAGTTAAAGAGTCTCGGTTTTCGAAAATGCAACATAATAAAAATGGTTTAATTCATACTACATGTAAATTGGACATGCAACTTAAAAAAATGGTGCAATTCATACTATATGTAAAAGGATCGACTATTTGAACATAAAATTAAACATGAATGATGAAACAAAAGATCTGAAAAATCGAATCTTTTTGTTTTCATATGGAAGTTAGAATTCAGAACGCAATCCAATTGTGAAGATTCTTTGTGTCACTAATTATGTTTATGGTTTGTGTTTAAATAGACTTTCCCACATGTAAATAACTATTGATGCACATAACTTATTGTATGATTTATAGACTTAAATGATATACTAGCTGCGGGACTTAGAAGGTTGAGTAATGAAACATGTTTATCTTTTAGTTCAGTTGTTCATATTATAAATAAGTATAGTCATATTTTCAAGTACTTAGTATTATGTTATTTGACTATAATTATTAAATGAATATATCTACTCTAATAAATAGACAAAGCTGGTCGAATTAACATAAAAAAGGATTAACTTTGAGTAATAATTCTCCAATTTAAAAGTTGAAATAAACTCAAAAAATACAAATTGAAATTAAATCTAAATGCTTGTCTCCACTTTTTCATATTTTGGCCCTTTGCTCTCTCCCCATTCACCTCTATCCTGTTTCATAATAAATTCACCAATTAATGTTTACACATTACCATCCCTATATCTTTTCACATACCCATTAAGATTATTGTCAATCTCATTTATGCTTTTTATCATCATCCTCATCAGTTCTTTTTCATATGCAAAGTTCAGAAGGTTAATTTTAATTATTTTAAATCATATTTAATCTTAATTAAAATTTCATTAAGGAAATTCAATCACAATTTTCTCCCCTCTGATTGAATCACAATATAAATGCTCATTTATGATTAATTATGGTTTCTTTTTTCCATATTTTTACCCCTCAACATTAATTATTATTATTTATTAAACTGTCTTCCATTGTAAATGCTACAGTGATTAACACTTAGGATCATCAATATTTATTTTCTAAACTGATTCATTTCTGAAAGAGTAGATGCATTCTCAGCCAAACAAAACTTTTAAAAAAATAATGTTAGCTATTTATATCAATATAGGCTTTAATATGATCGAAATACTCACACACAACAGATTTTCCATTTGTATACATAGCTACTACAAAATACTTAGGAACCGTACTGTTAACCTAGTTTTTGGTTCAAAAGAAGACCTGTGGAAAAGTCGATATGAACTCGGATTCACTTCAAACTGATCATATGAGCTCAAAGAAAGGCAAGATGAAAGCCCAAGAAAAATCACTCAAAAACTAGATGTATAGATCAGTACCGGCCCATACCCAGTGGATCGACACTGATCCATATAGATGACGTATGATGTGTCACAAACCATGCTATCATGATCCTAGACCTCCTATTAGCCTACACTCCTAGTTTCGTAGCAATCAGATGTTCCGAACTCAAGATAATTGATGGACTGAATTGTTTGAAGATATATAAGATGGTTTGATTCGCAAGTATAAGCAAATGAAGTCCAAACCACATGGAACTTTGCATACAGCATCAGAAGAACATAGAAAGATCAAAAATGTGAACTAGACATCATAATTCACTATGTCTATGGATCGGTACCGATCCATATACTTTCCAGATGGACTTCATACTTTGGACGAGGCTTAGTGACGTACATGTGGACCTCTCCATGGTTTTAAATCTCCCTGAGATCACCCGAGATGAAAATCCGAGATATCAGCCAAAATCCGAGATTTGGCACCTTATTTAGTTATAATGTTTTAAATATCATCCGAGATAGCCGAGATATTAGACCGAGATATGGGCCAAAATCCGAGATTTGAAACCATGGACCTCTCTATGTAGTAACCAGTGTTGTCAATAGCGAATAGCGCAAGGCCTGCGCTATAGCGTGCGCTATAATGTTTTTTTTTTTTTTTTGCTTACAGAAAAGAAGATCTTAAAAAAAACACAGGAAAAAGGCACAAAAGGTAAAAACTGTATGTTTAAAATCTCCAAAAAGGAAAAAAAAAACGAAAATGCATGTTCAAAAAAGAAAAAGCAAAATAGCGCGCTATTCATGGCTGCGCTATGATAAAATAGCGCGGTATAGCGCGCTATTTTTGCGCTACACGGGACCCCTGCGCTATTAGAACCAAAATAGCGCAACCTGTGCGCTATGCGCTATTTTGCGCTATAGCGCTCGCTATGACAACTATGGTAGTAACTCAGCCCAACCCACTTCTAAGCACCTATAAATATCCACATACCTTCTACATAGAGAGGATTTTATTTATGCTCTAACTCTCACAACTGCAACACTCTCTAGCGACAGCAAGAAATTTTCACCAAACTAAATTATTGTAATTTGCTCCAATAGTTCTCTGCATTTGTAACTCTTCCTGTACTTTGGAGAATTATTCAAGTATTTATACTCAAAACTGCAGTAATTGCCATGAAGAATATAATAAAGCTATTGAAAGTGCATGTAGGCTTCATTAATAGTTGAACCACTATAAAACTCTATGCTTTCTTCTTTTTTCTGCTCTTTTAATTCTCATTTCTATTTATTTGCATTATCTATGTTGAATCTGTGTTATCTGCTCAAAAGGACTGGTGCTTTCGTATCATTTCGGTGTTAATGTCATTTTTGACGTTAACATGTACGCCATAGTGCGATATATAAGATTTTTCTCAGATGTTGTTTCTTGTTATGTTGCATCTTTATTTTTGCAGTTTGGATGTGTATATAAATGATTATAGACATTGCAAGTATTGCATACGGCTTGCTACATACATAAAAAATTGTTTATGTTTTTAATGTGGTACTAAAGGTAACTTTATAAAGTAGGAATGTGTTTTTTATCTTATAGACATAGCAAGTATTGCATACAGCTTGTGCTACATATATAAAATATTGCAAGTATCTGTATAATTGTCGGATTTATACCCTGATACAATTCATAGCATACAACTATTTGGTACTCTATAGTATTTCATGGTTGACGATTAGTGCTTCAATGGTT